>LPNX010938663.1:308233-694374 GCA_001517045.1 Pseudotsuga menziesii
ATATTGTTCCTTCTGAGATTACAATATTGGCACAAACATTATATTCAAACAAACTCGAATAGAACAATATATATAATTCACATTTTTCATTTATGCCATATTGTTTTGTATGAACAATAAATTCTAGGAAAATCTATAGATATGTTTTGGACCTTGCCATTGTATTCCATCCAATGCAAATATCAAAATGAAATTGATTGATTGGGTGTTGTTGGAAGTAGGAAACCTTCATTGGGAAGGTAGTGGAAGAAGAGAGTGAGATGGAAGGGTTGTTGAAAGGTTACTCTAAAATCATGGCTTTTGATCTCTACATTTCTAATATATTTAGATCGTATATCCTCCACAATGGTTTCTTCATAAAACCTAAAAAATCCACCCTACTCATATCTATAGATATGTTTTGGACCTTGCTATTGTATTCCATCCAATGCAAATATCAAAATGAAATTGATTGATTGGGTGTTGTTGGAAGTAGGAAACCTTCATTGGGAAGGTAGTGGAAGAAGAGAGTGAGATGGAAGGGTTGTTGAAAGGTTACTCTAAAATCATGGCTTTTGATCTCTACATTTCTAATATATTTAGATCGTATATCCTCCACAATGGTTTCTTCATAAAACCTAAAAAATCCACCCTACTCATATCTATAGATATGTTTTGGACCTTGCTATTGTATTCCATCCAATGCAAATATCAAAATGAAATTGATTGATTGGGTGTTGTTGGAAGTAGGAAACCTTCATTGGGAAGGTAGTGGAAGAAGAGAGTGAGATGGAAGGGTTGTTGAAAGGTTACTCTAAAATCATGGCTTTTGATCTCTACATTTCTAATATATTTAGATCGTATATCCTCCACAATGGTTTCTTCATAAAACCTAAAAAATCCACCCTACTCATATCTATAGATATGTTTTGGACGTTTCTATTGTAGTCCATCCAATGCAAATATCAAAATGAAATTGATTGATTGGGTGTTGGAAGTATGAAACCTTCATTGGGAAGGTAGTGGAAGAAGAGAGTGAGATGGAAGGGTTGTTGAATGGTTACTCTAAAATCATGGATTTTGATCTCTACATTTCGAATATCTTTAGATCCTATATCCTCCACAATGGTTTCTTCATAAAACCTAAAAAATCCACCCTACTGATATCATCCCATGAACCATCACCTTTAATAAAGCAAGATTGAAGCATGAAGCAAGGAACCAACATGATGCATGGGTGGGTATCATTAGTATGGATAGGTATCAACAGTGTCTTCCACATCCATTATGATCATTTAACAATCCTTCCAACAATAATATTAAATATCGCATATGCGATATGCAACATTTACAAAACGCATATGCGATATATCGCATATGCATTTTGTAAATGTTGCATATCACATATACGATATATCGCACTTGTGATATATTGCATATGCGTTTTGTAAATGTTGCATATCGCATATGGGATATTTAACATTACAAAACGCATATGTGATATATCTCATACGTGATATGTTTTCACGAACCTTAGCCTTGTGTTTGGGCTCGTGTTATTCCAAACGTACCATCAATAATGCATATGCATTCTTGATTTGTACTTCGGAAGTGCGTTTCTGATTTCCTAAGTGGCACCAAAAGGTGGAACCAACTTTGTGCGAGCACCCTAGAGCAATTTTTTCTGAGAATAGAGGAACCTCTTCTAGCATGAGTGTGCACCATGGAGAGACTCGGTACATTTTTCAATAATGGGGAAATCATTGTATTCCGAGCTTGAAGAATCCTCAGCTAGAAGCTTCAGAGGAAATGAATTTGACTTGTGCAATATCACTAGGTCTTCCACCTCCTAACAATGAATCTTGCGAGTAGGTTCAGTAGCAGGTTCAACTAGAAATAGGGATTCCTCGACTACTTTTTCTTTTGGTACCGAGGCTTGCTACACTGGCCAATGTGATTTAACTACTCCATAGAAACATTGTGTGGAGCAGCCTCAGTGATTTTATCCCTAGTTGGGTTTCTTTACACCCCTACTTCAAGCCTTTTTTTAAACAAAGTTTGTCCCCATTTGAAATTCTCCTCAAGATTGTTCATGCTTTCAACAATTTTCTCCATAGTGACTCTTATGTCTATGATGGTAGATTTGGAATTCCTCTACTACGCCTGAACATCCTCCATAAAAAGGGTTTGACATCTTCTTAACCACCCAATAATGGTTGATTTTGTGCATTGAACATGTCGAAGAAAGCTGGTGTGAGACAATACCCACCTCTGAATCATCTATAAGGCCACAAATTGAAATTGATATTGAATTAATATAACCTCTGCTTCCAAAACTCCTAGACCCACAACAACCCAAGGAACCCACACCACTGCTACCCCTCCTTGTCTTTCCTCTCTAGTGAGAAGCCATAGTATCCTTATCAACACCAACTAAATTCTAACCCATCGAAATCTAAAAATGTAGACATAGAACTAAGCAATTCCAAATTGGTGCCATAACCTATCTTCCTTGCATATAAATCCTTCCGCTCACACGTAGGGGCATACCAAACGTCCTCTCACCATGAATGCTTTTCGCCTTATGAGCCATCATTCTCATCATGTGAGGGGTCATAGCCTCAGACACCATTAAGAGCACTGCAAAATCAAACAAATGAAAATTAAATCATATTATCTCTTATCTACATACTGGTGCGTGGGTTAACAACTTGCATGGATCCCACATGCCAGTACGTGGCTACCACCCGCATCCAAGGAATTAACCAAAATAAGTTAATTAGTAGGATTCATCATTTTTCTTTGAAACACTTTGTGAACCCAAAAATATTTCACTTAAATTTTGAATTTCTCCACAATTTAAATCACTCTAACTTAAAACAATTAAAATGAACTTTCATATTGTTAAATATTTAATCTTTTTTATTATAATGTCCTCAACATATAGCTTTCGGTCAAGGACATTAGTTTTCCCACGATTTTCAAATTTTCACAACAAAGTATAGTCTAAACATACAAAAGGAAATTTTATTTAGAAAAACAATTTTTAAAATCACAATATTTTGGTTTGTAATGGGTTGTTTGATGCTAAAATCTACCTCGTTATGTGTTTCCCACCATGCGGTGATGGGAAGACGTCATCCTCTTTAAATGATTTGGCCAGTATTTTTACCTCTCAATTTATGATTCCCTCCTCGCTCTAAATTCATGACAGAGATTTGCAAATTCAATAAACTAGTTGCAGTCCAGCAGTTCAGGTGCAAGGTGCATGCAGTCTAGGTGGATGGTGCATGCAATCCAATTGCATGGTTCATGCAATACTCCACATGGAATCAAGGGTTTATGTATCCAAAATTTGAAGGGTTTATGTCTTCTATTTATTTTCTTCTTCAGTCAACAACCTAGGCTTTGCAATTGTTACAAACCTGTAAAATTCAGAAAAAAAAAGAAAAAAAGAGTGTTTATAAATTACCATTCTTACTAGTCGCAAATGTCTTTCTTATTTGTAACATGTTGTTATTTTTTTGCAAGGATAAGGTTAACTAGACCTTTTTAAAATGTTTGACGACAGTTTTAACGTCTGCTCAATGTTGACTCCAATTGTAACGACATCTTGGTCACAACCCTTGCCAAGGTGATGTCAATGTTCAAAATCATTAAGATATTGGATTTTTTTATCTAGGATTTAATCTTAGACTTTTAGACCTAGTCCTAACTATACTTTTTATACATAAGGTTTATGTGTTCAAGCATATGTTTTTACCTTACCCTGCATATGATTTGGCATAATAGCTTGTGGGATTTGCAAGTGACGAGGGGTGCTGATAATTATATTGTATGATTATATTAATAGGCCATAAGCCATAAGATGCTTGGATATGCATTTTATGCGTTGAAACAGTGTTCTTATATTACCTACATAAGGTAATTTCATAAGGTGATAACCCCGCGAGCTTTAGTGTAAATTTTAGCTATGTTATAAAACTTTTATGTGAAGAAATGACATGCGACCATGGGAGATACAAGGTGGAGGTCAACTGCAATAACAGAGTGTTTAAATGAATTTTAATCATGTGTTCACACTTTGACATCATGTAAATATGCACATCAATTTAATTAAACCTACACCCAGCTACGACGGTGCAACGTTAAATGAAAAGGGCATGATTCCAAAGGATAAAGGGGGGGGGGGGTTATGTAAACCATGGGGGGCATTGGGAGTTAGCCATGTGTCACCACCACCCCTGCTATTCTGTTGTTAGTTGGGGCAGCGATTATTTGATAGAAGGACCATGCCTGCTCCCACTCCCCATGACATGCGGATGGTCTGCCCACTAACCAGATCGTGAGTCTGTTCATCTCCTCTCACGTGGATGGAGTTAAAGGTTACACATTCCTTTGTTTGGGGGTTCACCTTCCTTTTCCCTCATTGATTGCTGGTATGTTGTGTTCATCCTCATGATTGCATAGAGTTTTGGTGCCTCTTCCCACCATTTTTAGACTGTGTATTGTTTGGTTATGTATGTCATTGTTTTGAGGCTGGGATTTCAGGGATAGTTCGAGTGGGTTCATTCTCCTCTGTTTCACCGATAGCTGGTCTGTGCATTGGTTCTACCTTTCACTGGGGATTTCTAGTTTGGGATTTTTTCTTCCCCATTCTTCTACCTATGCCAGTCCTACAGCGATGGTATTGAGGAGCTTTTGAGTGTTACAATTCCCTACACTGTGTGGGTAGTGGTTTTTTCCACATTTTGATTTGGCTGTATCTTTTTCCCTTGCATACAGGTTGAGAGTCTTTTCTTTCCCCTTTTCTACCTATGTGAGTTCTCCTGCAATTACATTGGAGATTGAGTGTGTTTTGGGCTTGTGGATGTGGGTTGGCTGTTGATTTCCACATCCGTTGGCTGAGTTTTCCCCTGTCTATGCTAGGAGTTTTGCTTCTCCCCTGTTTTGGGACTGTGTAATGTTGCTATAGTTTTCATTATTAGTTTGGGTTGTCGATTTACCCTGGTTTTGGGTTGCTTCTTTGTTGCTAAGGCTGCATACATCTTTTGGGGATTGTTGCTGAGTTGTTTTGGCCACACTAGGGCCAAGAACAAATCTGGAGCGTGGTTTGACCTGAACCATGTTTCACCTTTTGTTTGGGGTTGTCACCCTATTGTCTTTGCCTTCTTCATAGAGCTGTGAGCTATTTGTTTTACTGTCGCATGTAGTGGTTGGTATTTGGACTGTTGAGAGTAGGATTAGAGGCTGGGTTTTCTTGAGAAAACTGGTGTTTGAGGCCACCATCTTATCATTAGGCCTTTCCTAGATCCTTGGCGACTTGATAAACCCTACTATGTGGGCTTGGATGATTTGTGTACCTTGGCTATGTGTAATCCTTCTTTGACCCTTATTCCTTGAGGAATCATGCCCAGCTCAGGGGTGGCAGTGTTGCTGAGAGATTGATGAGCACGCTGGCCTATGGTTGGGTGGCACGTTGTAGCGACGTAGCTGGTTGTGGGACGAGTTCTTATCAGATGAGTATTCTTAACTATTTTGTATCTGCATTTATATTTACTATTTGATGAATACGATGAACATGTGGCATGCTTGATTGAATGTATGCTGCTTCTCCTATGTATATGAAGGACTATGCATCTTAGTATGTATTATGTTTAATATTTTTATTCAGCATTATATGCCTATTCATGTTTCATGGGGCTATTTGCCCATGTGTTTGGTCTTAGTAGCATCCTCTTCGCTGGTCAGAGGGTCGGGGATGTTACAGAATGGTATCAAAGATAAAGGTTGCAACATGGGCCTAAATGGGATATGAAAGGTTAGACAGCAGAGGCAAGTTCCCTTCTGCCCAGTAGAAAAACATAAGAAAAGCTATGCATGACAAGAGAATTTTGGAAAATTCCTCTAAGTATTGGAATCATTGGATCATCAGTGGACTTAGTCTGAAGTTCCGCCAATGCATTGGATCACCTAGTTGGAAGACTACCCGATGAGGGACCCATGGCAGGAAATCCATGAAAAATTGCCTAAGTGTTAAAAATAATTGGTGATCAGGGCCACTAAGATGAAGCGATCGCTGAAACGTCAGTGTACGTTAGTAGCTGATGCATCCACCATTGTGGCTACTTAAAGGACTATCTACCCGATGAATAGTTGATCCAACGGCCAATAAGACAGAAGACAGAGAAGAAATTTCTAAAAAAATTTCTCGACTTCGTTGGCCATTGGAGCATGTTATCTGATGACATATCTGATGAACAGCGAAAGGTATTAGATGATCTGTGCTGCCATTGCGGATAGCTAGAAGACTATCCATCTGACGGATAGAGCCTGCGAC
This sequence comes from Pseudotsuga menziesii, assembly GCA_001517045.1. Classification (NCBI taxonomy): domain Eukaryota; kingdom Viridiplantae; phylum Streptophyta; class Pinopsida; order Pinales; family Pinaceae; genus Pseudotsuga; species Pseudotsuga menziesii. Next base: position 314,553 of record LPNX010938663.1, read on the forward strand.
CATCGACGCCGTAAAGAAATTTTGAAATTTTTTCTAAGGCCCAAAATCATCGTCCAGTAGAAGAATATAGTGTTCGTGCGTCTGCCGTTGCGGAATCCTAAAGCACTAGTCTTCTGACGAGGAGAAGCTCCGACTGCTGATGTTGATCAAAATCATGCTTCAGTTCATCGATCAGAAAGCATTACCGGATTGGACCGTCGATCGAAAAAGGATTGAAGATGATGAGTTGCTGTTGTGGCTACTGATCGAACTAACCCATCGATGCTTTATTATTCCACTCGTTGATGCTAAGGTGTAGTGGATTATGGTAGCAACAAGCAGTTACTTGATCAGCGAAGGATAAGGGAGATGGAACCGACATAGTCAGTGGAAGATAGAGAAAGTTTTCGCCGACAGAAGAAGAAAGTTTCCAAATTATGTTTAAGTGTTGAAATCATCAGCAGAAAATAGTTGATCAAGAACCCGTCATTATGGGTGACTAGGGAACTAATGATCCGATGCAATAGTTTCTAGTCATTCCAATAGCCGACGCAGCGAAAAAAACTGAAAATAAAAGAGAAAAAGTTTTGAATATTTTTCTAAGGCATAAAACCGTCTGTGAAATTTTGATGATGGAACCATCGATGCAGCGACAGACCCCGGGAGAAATTAGTTGTCTGAACCACTGATTCCATTGGCAGAAAATAGTTGTTGGGATCGTCGACACCACAGAATAATTTAGCTATTTATCAACCCTCCATTGCGGTTGCCGTATGGACTAAAATGTCGATGCATAGCACTTAGTGCTTCTGACTGCCGATGGGATTGTGACCATGGAAGACGTAGGAAGAATGGTCGTTGAAATCACCAAGGAATACAATATGGAAGAGCCGATACTGTGGAATACAAGGCTACAAGAAAATTCAAAATTTTCTCCAAGGCACGAGATCATTGGCCATCGGGATATGATAGAGGATCGGATCACCAATCGGAAAGGAGTCAATGAAGGTAACCCACCATTGCGGGATCTTAGACAACTCTCCCGCCGATGCACTAGTTTCTCCACCCACCGATGCCGAGGTGTTTAATGTATAATGGTTTTGAGTTTCGATAACCTACTATGGTGGTGTGTGCTCAGGAGTACCAACACTGTGGAAGAGTTAGTGCTTGTGGAAACCATCATTGCGGATGCCGAGAGGAATGAGTGTCCAATGCCTCAGTAGGATGTCACTCCGACCGCCGATAAGCTTTGGTCCACATAAATTATAATAGGATTGTTGGCCACCGTCACAGAATGATAGACCACTGCGGACTGATACAACAAAAGAAATTAGAGATTTCAGTCACCGACACGGCAGGATATTAGTAAAGAGAGACTCGACGAGCAGTAGTTGACATCGTTGATCGAAAGCTCAGCCAGTTCGCCTGTAGAAACTATAGAGAGATCATTTTCCACCATTGCGGCTGCTCAAACAATTGTGCACTTGATGAACAGTCAGTCTTCTTGCCGATACAAATAAAAAGTTTAACCATTTTGGCCACCGAATGCTGGAGAGAAATAAAGGAATGGACCACCAATGAGTTAGTTGGTTTGACCATCGAGGAATCAGAAATATAGTTGGGAAGAGGTCTGATTGGGCCTAAGAAAATTTGAGCTTTTCAGAGAAATTTATCAGTAATTTTTCAAGCAGCTTTCAATTGTTTGCAGTGAAATTTTCAGCAAATTCCATCTAGTGTTCCAGTGGGTTTTCCAGTAAATTTCTCATTGTGTTTCTCAGTAGTTTCAGGACTAAAAAGGAAGAAAACCATGGGTGACTAAAGTTAACATTCCTGACCAAAATATAGTTGAAGTGGTGTGGTTTTCACACCCAAGGTTAGAATGGAGCATGTGGATAGGTGTAGGAAAGATTATCCAACAGGGAACAAGGGAAATTCACCAGAATCTGAGTAGGGAGCAACAAAGTGCTAGTGATTTCTTGAAAGAGAAATGTGCTACTGTCAATATGGACAAATCCGGGAATTGCATTCCTAGAGGTAGCAAGACCATGAAGTCAAACCAGTTGTTGTGTGGAAGAGGAGTTCCATGCGAGGATGTGGGACTTGAAAAGGGAAGTTTCCTTAAACCCTATATTTTTTATTATAACTGCATTTCATAAGTTTTATACATTAAATGTATGAGGATATTCTTTGCATGCATAGGATATTACATGTACATTTATTTTGAGCCACTAATGATAGGTATTGCATTGGTGTTGGCATTAGTGAAAAACCAACGACAACCTGAACATGGCTGATATGTTGCTGATGCCGATGAATGTGACTAGAAACCCTATGGAGAAAGGGATAAGGCAACAAGTCCAGAATCAAAAGTTGTTGAGCAAAATATGCAATCTCCTGCAAAGGACCAACCAAACTGGTAATGTCAAGGGTGTAAGTAGGACCCATGAAGGTAAGATTTTGATTATGACAGGTTGCATGGAGTGGTAAAGGTAAGAGATCTCATACCCTGTGGATATTTGAATGTTATACTGCATTCATATAGAAAGGTGTCATGCCTGTATATGTTCATTGAGCTTAGTAGCCCAAGGAAAGTAAGTACTGAAGATCTTGATTATAGTAATGCATCCTATATGAAGTAGTCATGGTTAGGTCATGCATGGTATGTTGAATGCATAGTATTCCTAAATCAATGCAAGGTAGCATTGAATGGATATGCATTAAAATATTTTATGAATCTTCTAGTTATGCATTGAATGGATGCATATGAAGGGTGTGAGTGACTGATGGCATAAGTATAGATGCAATTCTTGTGATGCATTACATGAATGCATTGAGATAAGTGTATGTGATATTATGAATAACTAATGGATGAAATGATGAATTGATGGCAATTCAAGAACCATTTCAAAGGCTGTTATGAATGCAGGATAATAAGTGCATGAAGAGGGTAGTCATGATCAATTGGCCACTAGAAATGCTCTATGGATGGACTAGGTGGTACAATGATACGCTTGTGAATTAAGGAGTATCTAAACAATTCATTTTTAAATGTGACTATACCTTGCAAATTTTAGTATGCTAATGATTGCGTGAAGTAAATGAGTTTTGGTAATGTTGATGTGATTAGCAGCTGGAAGTATTTGAATTTTATAAATTCTAAAAATGCTTTAGTGATTGTTGCAACCATGAAAAAGTTATATGCATCAAGACTTACCAAGTGTTTGGCTGATTGAAGTTCAGGTTTCAGGTAGATTGTTTGGGGCATGGAAAAGTGGGTAAGACCATGACAAAGAACGAAATCTACCATGTGAAAGAGCCAAACCTCATGAGAAGAGTCTCATGTCTATGAAAATAGTCTGTATGCAGAATGAGTTGTCAATTTGAATTTGTAAATTTTAGATTTGAGAAATTGCTGACAACTACTAATCATTATTGGCTTGCATAGAATTGTGTCAGGAGGACGCATTGTAAGTGGGTGTCCATGTTATGCTAGTAAGAATAAAATCATAATGGACATGATGGTGCTGCTTACAAGAGACCCACAATTGAGGATCACCTCATTGCCAAGCAAATCAATTTCTGTAGTAAACAGAGTTGCAATTCCTATTGAATTTAATTACTAATGTCATTTGCTTGGTTATGGACAATCAATTTGGATTGTATTATAAAATAATGATTGACTGTTTGGATATTTGATAAATGTGCCAGGGGTACACACTGCAGGAAGATCATCTGTGATGGCCTGCAAGAGCCAAACTTCATGGGAAGGTTTTCCCTTATCTTGAAGTGGGTTTCAAGGGAAACTCCATTGGACATTCTGGAAATGTCTCATCTCCACTACATGTTTGGTAAGCAACATGAGTGAGATGGCATAGATTAAGTTGGTAAGACATGTCTGGATATGAAATGTAAAAAGGAATTGGGGTGGAAAACTGAGGGACTGTCAACTTAGAGAAGGGATCCCCCATTCCTCCTCAATGAAGGAATACTGCCCTGGCAAATGGATAAGTCTTTTGTGACCCTAGCTAAGAATATGCATATTATATTGTTAAAATTCCATATGTAGAACATGTTTTGATTTTATTTCCATTAGGACCGATTGCTTGAGTATGAATAGGGCCTACATGATACACATCGGACAAGGGTGCACACTTTTCCAATGTCAGATCATGGAAGGATTTTTCAATATTGATTACACCCTAGGGAGTGGACGCACTCCTGGTGTCTCAATACTTGATAGTGAATGGTGTGAAATATGGTTACAATTTTACAACAATAACGCTAATGAATATGCTTATATTTCTTGTGTTGTCAGGATAAGAAAATGTAGTTTACAGTGTGGTCTCTGGGTAATATGGAAAATGGTCATTTATGGTTGATATAAGGGCATGTGTTGTTGTTAATGGCCTGATAAACCCAATGAGGGTTGGCTTGGATGATGATTGGTTGTTGATATAAGTACAAGCAATTTGTTGATGGTATGATAAACCCAACGAGGGTTGGCTTGACTATGCCTGATATATATATCTATATGTATCTCTCTCTCTCTCTCTCTATATATATATATATATATATATATAGATATATATATTGCTGATATAAGTATAGGAAATTTGTTGATGGTCTGATAAACCCAACGAGGATTGGCTTGACTGTGCCTGATATATATATAAAAGGTTGTGAAGCAGCCTACATGCTGACCTAAAATCCAAGTCCATAGGCGATCCCAAGACTTCCAAAGAAAAGCAGGATCCTATGGACCAACGAAGAAATGCACAATACAGATAAGTATTGGATTATTTTGCAATTCTTGCTTATATATATGCATGTGTATATGATTTGGTTATGATGTTTTAAGCTCTTGTTTAAGAGGTAAAAATCAATGGGAATAAACTAAACATGTGAATCTATTCAATGTTTGAATATAGGTATCACTGGGAGTGAGGACTATGAGAGCATCCTAGGGGTGCATGTGGACATGTGACTGTCATGAAGAGCTCGAAATGAGTGGTAATGAAAAAGGTGCTAGTAAGATTGTGAAGGACCTAGCAGCCGAGACAACAATGTGGGGAGTCTCCATGGTTGAGAGGTCTGAAATAGATCAGAGACACTAAGTGTCATGACCAAGAGGGATTGGTCTAGCATTCACGGTGAAGTGAAAGAGGCTGAGAACACAAAAATCCACAGCGATGGTGTGGGTTTCAGGATGGAACAAAACAAAGAGGGGAAAAACTCTCACTGCTCTCTCTTGCCTTTTGATTTTATATATATATATATATATATATATATATATATATATATATATATATATGTATGTATGTATGTATGTATGTATGTATGTATGTATGTATGTATGTATGTATGTGTTTATGCATTTTGAAAACAAAATGTTGTTGAATGCATGTATGACTGAAAATAGAATGTGCGTATTTGCTTAAAGTAAATTGTGAATGCTGGAATGGTAAATTCCCTACCCAAGAATGGACATGAATGAGCTCATGTGCCTATTGGGAAGGCATGAAAAATATGAAAGTCTCATTGATGAGGCTTGGAATTTCATGCCAAACAGACAATTAAATGACTGATATTAATGCCTATATTATGCTTGGTCTAACAGAATTTCAATGATGCATTTCACAGGTGAGAAAGGTGAAATCCAGTGGTGCACATTAATCATGGCAGTAGATCAAAAATTGCTGGACTTGGCTAGAAGTTTCCTTCAAATGATTGCCAGGACCCAAGAGAATCTTGGAGAGATGCTCAAGATACAGAAAAGGTAGAATGAAATGAACTACCAGATTTTGCAAGACTCTATTGGTTTGCAAAGGGAGGTAAAAATCCTTCTAGGAGCCATTGGCAAAGGAAAGGAAGGTGGATCAATGATGGGACATTTGTCCAAGCGATCTATTAAGAAATGGTCTAGGCTTGAATACTTAAAGGAAATTGAGCAGGTAAAGATGAAACAGGCAGTGAAATGCTAGGAATGCAGAGGACATCATTTATGCCGGTGTTGTCCAGCGAGGGAACAAAAAGAGGGAAACAACCACAAGTTTCCTAGGCTTTAGGATAAGCCAATAGCTGAGAGCCAACAAGAGAAACTCATGGAAGCCGAGGGGCTTGGTGTTCATGTATATGTAACTTCGGAATGTATTGTTCTATGTATTTTATATATTGTAACCCGATGTTTATTCTGGGATGTTTCTATTATGTATTTGAGTCATGTTGTCATGCCCCGATGTTCCAATCAGGAGGATTAATAATGTAAATAATTCTTGTCAAGTCATTAGGTAAGTCCCCACAGTTTCGGGGCAGTTGAGTTATTATACACTAATTAAGGTGTAGGCTCGAGTAAGTAATTGTAAGTTGAGCCTACGTGTGAAAGTGCAATTCAAGTGAACGAAAGAATATAAATAGAGAGTGAGAGTCTCTCTATTTATCACTTGTACAACACATCACTTTCTCTCTCAAGTGTGGCGCACTAGTGGATAAGGAAATATACTGGGACTAGAAGACTACTGTTGTCGGGAGTGCATCTTACTGTTTTGGGGTCTTACATCTTGTAGTGATTCTATCTTTGAGGAAGTTCCGGGGTTTTCTCCATTTATGGTTTCCCTGATCAAAACTCTTTGTGTATCTTGTCTCTTGTGATGTGCTTATATTATTGCTGTGCTTGTTATTCTCTCAGTGAAAAGATCCTAACATAATGCTAGCTTAAAATGTTGAAAAACTAGCATGGTATCAGAGCTAACCTGAGAAGAAGACACTGTGCAGCTGCAAAAACTAGGGCTTCCTAGTTTTTTGACCTTCCTCCACATATTTTCAGCAAAATTAAGGTGTAACAACTCTCCTCCTTAGGGCACATCTTTCTGTCGAAGCAGAATTCGATTTCGAGCATTTTCAGTTTCGATGTGGAAATTTGAGCTTTCTACAAAAGAGGAATTTTTGAGTGAGACAAACATAGGATTGTTCTCCTCATCAAAACCGAAGTTTAGAGACCTGGATCAAGAAATTTGGTTGGGTGAAACTCCAAGAAAGTCAAACCCTAGTTTGACCCTGAGCTAGGAAAAACCCTAATACTAAAACTGATAAGTTTTGGTACAGTCAGTATATGATGAGTTTGGTGAATTATAAGAATAATAAATTATAACAGCTGAATATAAAATCCTGATGAACACTGTGTCCAAAAATCAGCCTCCGATTCGCTATAGTCTGCGAGATATGATCCCTCCAAGTTAGGGTTCCATCCTCTTCCAGAATTCATCCTTAAATAGGAAACCTAAGGAGAATTTCAATATCTTGGGCTACAGAGGTCCAAATGGAATTTATGAAGATGTTTCAAAAAGGGAACGGACTATAATTTTAGTGGTCCGAATATCAGACTCAGAGGATGAACCAGTGACACGTGTCATGCCATACAACTTTGTTGTTCTGAACAGTCCTGTAACAGGTCACCTTGGGAAAAGGCTCATAAGTCCCAAATGGTGAAACTAATTCTGATTAAACCTATAGGGTTGGATCAGGGACATGCGAGGTTACCTCAGTGAGAAATTATATACATAGAAGAGCATTAATTTAGGATATATCATAGAAACAGTAATAGCCATTTCTGCAGAAGAAATTGGAAAATTAGGGCTTCCTGTTCGGGGAGCTTCCCTCCACTGTTTTCAGAAAAGGAGTACATTGGACAGCTCCATTTGAAGAGATCTATCTATTTGTCCAATCAGATCTGAAATATTCTATGTTTTTAAAATTAGGGTTTCTGTGACAAACCCTACATCAGCAAACTCTGGGACAAGGACAGACACCTCAAATCAGTAAGATCTAATCCTTTTGCTATTTCCATTTGAGGTTCTCATTTCAATATGATCAATCACAACAGCTTGATGATAAGCTTGTTGAAGTTGACAACTTCCAAGCCTGGAAGTATTTGATCCCTCTGAAGAAAATGGATTGAACACCTACATGAGTATAGAGGTTCTAGTTTCAGAGGGAGACGAGGTTAAAAGCCTTTCACAAGAAGAACTTGGTCAAGGCCAAAGAAGACATCATGCTCATGCTGCAGAGGATGATGAACCATCCAGAAAGAGATCCATATATGAAAGTGAAGATTCTTCAAGCAACGATGAATATGTTCTGATATCATCTCTCACAGGTAACATTACTCATGGAAGTGATGATTGGCTTATAGATAGTGGGGCTTCCAAACATATGATGGGATTCAAGGAATCCTTTGTAAGACTGTCAGAACATGAATCACCTGACAAGGTGAAACTAGGAGATGACTACCAATATCCAATAAAGGGTAGTGAGGAATCTTCATACAAGCTAGACTCTGGTAAGTCTCTAACAATGAAAGAAGTATTGTTTGTTCCAAGACTCAAGAAGAACCTTCTCTGCATTTCAGCATTGATGCAAAAAGGAATGCGGGTTGCATTCATAGATGGTCAAGTCATCATGTGGCCAAAAGGAAAGACTATCGATGATGCGGTAGTGATTAGAGAACAAGAAGGAGGCTTGTACAAATTGAAGGGCCATCCAGAACAAGCCTTGATCCATGAAATAGTAGAGCCAAATGAGCTTTGGTATAGAAGGCTTGCACATGTGCATTACAGGGCACTACCTATTGCAAGCAAAGCTATTGAAGGTCTTCCAGAATTTCAATCTATTTTAAGGGAAGAACAAAAATCAGAATATGACCTAAAGAAACCAGTTGAAGAATGTGAAGATCTAGAATGCAGAGACCATGCAGTCATAAGAGTCTCTCAAATCAAGAACAACTTGAAGCAGAAGTGAAGAATGTAGAAGTGGTGATGGCCACCTTGAATGGCCTCCCAGGATCGTAGGATTCATTCATGTGAGGAATGTGTGCCAAAAGAAAGTGATTACTTTGAAGAGACTCTAGAAAGAGAACTCACAAGAAGAAGAAGCTCGAGAAGAGAAGATGGGAGCAACTGAAGATCAAGCTCTCAAAGAAGATACCTCAAGCAATGAGGAATATGAAGAACTCAACTCTTGAAGAACTTCTTATCCTCCTTATCATTTGAATAAGAAACGATGCTACCATGAATGAAGAAGATGATGAAGCTGAAGGATCAAGAAGCAGTCTACCCACGAAACAAATAAAGATAAGTATTCAATTGCCATTTCATAATATTATTTTGTTATGCATTTGTTTATATTTAGTTGATGTATTATGCATGATAGGGTGTTTGCATTAATGACAGTATAATACTAATATGCATGTGATGGGTAAGTAGCTCATGGTTCTATACAACTCTCCATTGCTACTTATCTAGAATGAAACCTCTTTGCTGACATATTGGATTAGTGCACAATCTCAATGTTGTCTTGGTAGAGATGGAAGGCATCTAGAAAGTTTCAGTGAGATATGGATGAATGTTGTATTGGCTAAAGCAGTTGCATGATCATATATTTATGCATAAGAATTTTCCAGTATGAATATTCCTTATGAAATGTTTCTAACCATACAAATGCATTTGACTTGTAGGAAAGATCGCATACATAATCGCCTACAAGCAAAGAAGAATGAAGACTTGTTTCAAAGAACAAGTGATGACAGTTCAAAGACAAAGAATACTATGACAAGTGTAGTGACATCATTGATGCAGAACCTTCCAGCCACCAAGAAGAAAGGGAACACCAGTTCAAGAAGTATGATGTCAGAGCGCAGTATCGAGACCTGAAGAGAATTTCATAGTTCCATCATGCAGTAGATGGAACAATCATGGGATACAAAGCAAGATTCGTAGCATGAGGCTTCTCATGAAAGGAAGGCCTAGACTACGAAGAGACATTTGCAGTGTACCTTGGGGGGGAGAGGGTCACCAATTTGGGTTTCTTCAAGCACCAAATCAGAGAAAGATATGTACAGTACAAAGAAAGTGATATAGACATAAACATACCTGTTGGCTCATCAAAGGTGGGCCACCGGTTTGGTGCTCTTCAAGCACCACTATCACAAGAGGTTCCTACATAAAGTAACATATTTCAAAGAGATATGTAAGTTACAAAATGATTTTTCCAAAGAAAGCGAAACATAATTAAAAGCATATATAATTAAAAGCATATTTCAAATAATACCTGTGTCTGTGAATCTACCTCTGCATGAGAGGGAATAGGCTGCGAGACAATATACTCATCCTGGGCAACCTGCATAAAACATGTTACATATCAAAATTAGGATACATATTGAATGTTACAATCAAGATATGTATACAAAAGTTCAAAGAAAGCAATCTACATAAACATACCTGCTGACTCATCAAAGGTGGGCCACCGATTTGGTGCTCTTCATGCACCAGTGCCTCACTAGGGGCCTGCATATAAAGTAGCATATATATGTCAATTTCATATAAAATAGTGAATCGGAGACATATATACTACCTGGAAGGAAAATGATGAACTACCAAAGAAAGCGAAACATAATTAAAAGCATATTTCAAATATTACCTGTGTCTACGAATCTACCTCTGCATGAGAGGGAATAGGCTGCAAGACAATATACTCATCCTGGGAAACTTGCATAAAACATGTTAAGTATCAAAATTAGGATACATATTGAATGTTACAATCTATACTATAAATATATAAATAAAGTTGACAAATTAACAAGTATATTTCTTACCCCTATTGGTGAAGAACCAAACGCATAAGCAATATTGATAGCCGCATCAATGTTGTCAACATTGATCGATGGACTATGCAACTGTGGTGTGCCATGGGACACCAGCTGTATATTTGTTCACATAAATTGTTAGATAATTAAATAGAAATAAAGTGCAAAATAATTTAAGATTTTGACATGAAACAAAATATAATATTAAAATAATGAGTTTTACTTACAAAGCGAAGTAATCCATCGTCTCGGAAGTCGGAAGCAGGGCCATAGCATATGCCTCCACATGATGTGCAAGGGTGTGAAGTAACATGACACATTGAAGACTCTGCATATCCTCTGTGATTTGTAGATGGTCCCATCATAGAAGTGCCAACCCCTTGGTCTACATTGCCTTGGACAACAGTCCCATGCTCAAGCAATGTATTTGCCATGTCAAATAATTCCTCCTATGGATAATCAATGACAGGAACTGTAGAAGGATATACCCGAGGGGGTTCTGGAGTGCGTGGTGGGCATGGCACATAGTTGGGAACTGTCTTAGCACCTTCCCTATCTTGGGGTATCCCATGACCAACACCCTGGTTTCCTAAGAGATCGAAGTAGTTAACATGTTTCCCTAGGATGGATTCTGCATACAACTTCCTAAGGAAATAAAATGGGATGTCCCTATTCCAATGGGGGTATTCATCGAAGACCATATACCAACGATCCATCCAATTGGCCTTTATATTTGGTTCAATGCACCAGTCTATGGAAATGTGTGCTTGACTGGTGGGTGAAACCAATCCGATGCTAGGGTCCCGAAATAATGAAAATAACCGGTCTTTTGTAATTTTAATGGCTTTGATGTCTTTATGAGTCAATCCATCGGGTAGTATTGCCTCCTATATTCTCTGTATGAGGTAATGTTGTACAAAGCTCCTTGGGCATCGAAAATTGTGTTTTTATTCTGTCCAAGGCATCGGCTAAAGAATCTCTCAAATGACACCCCCCTCTAATAGATGAGCTAAGGTGCCTCAATGACGTGAAGCATGCAATAATCTATGTGTTTCTATCTTGTTCCCCCTTCGGGTTTGGGTTTGGTTTTCAGTTAGGTTGTTGTGGGTTATTAGAGGGTGGGTTTTCCACATTGTGTTGTTCATTTGTGTTGTCTGTTTAGATTTAAATAGAAAACTTCAAGTTATTTTACTTAGAATCATTATTTGATTGTTCACATTCAATTATTTTTTTAAATTTGTTCAAAATAATTATAAAAACAATGAAATTATGAAAAAATTAAAGAATGTAAGGCTAAATGAAAAGGATTGAACTAGCATTTACCTGCCATTGGAGCAATCCACCTCGAACTTGACCTCGATCTCGACCTCGAAAAGATAAAACGAAAATTGCACTTGCGGTATTTCGCTCCTGTAGTTTTTCATTGTCCCAATCCTGTGAAAATGAGATTTGAGGGGCCTGTGGCCTCTGTTTTTTTTCTTTTTTCTTTTCAATATCGCATGTGCGATATATCGCATATGTGATATATCGCACTTGTGATATATATCGCATATGTGATGTTGAAAAGTAAGGGACTAAGGTTTTTTTTTAACTAAGTGTATGTTGTCTCATGGGAAGTGCATCCCTCTTGTGCTTGCTTCTATCATACCTTGGATGATTATGCTTCCATTCAATGATGGTGTATTCATTTCAATTAGGGATTTTAAAGGCATTTGTGTTGAATTTAGTCTTCTCCTCAATTGACTTGAATATTTCTTCAACGGTGTTATGATTGTTTTCAAAACAAAGACTACGCTTTTCATGTGGAGATAATTAACAACCGAATATTTTATCTCAAATCATGGTGCTCTTCTCAAATTTTGAATTTGTCTCCAATTGGGAAACTATCTTATCCAAATATTCTTCTATATAGAAAGGATCTCAAACTCTTTCCTTTGAAAAAGTTATTTATTCTCTTGAAGATGACTTGTTAGGTCTTCATCAATTTTCTTGGCAGATCTACTATTTGACTTTTCTTACACCAACAATGGTATTTTCAAATTATTCATGGTTCTTATGTATTTGTTTCAGTTCCTTTATTAGGGAGATAATTTCATCTTCTTGCTTACAATTTTTTTCCTTCTCCTCTAGTTTATTTGTCAGGGTTTGTTGTGTCTTTTCAATTTTTTCTTTCAATCCAATGTTAAGACCTAAATGTTGGGAACATTTCCCCCTATTGGGCACAGTCCCCCCTATAGTGTGGCATAGTTTACCTCCTATATGGCAGTGTATTACATATTATTGATGTAGGCTTGGGTCTATTAGTTGTTATTGTACACATATGTCACCTATATATAGCAAGGGGATATTCTGATATTAGTAAGCATTGCATATTGTCTTGTCTTGGGTACATAATTACATTGTTTAAGGAGGTTCCTCCCTCAAAGAGGATTGTTCTTTATCTGTGTTGTTCATTATTTAGGCATGGATTACTCTCTTTTATCATGTTTCTACTATTTGTCTGTTATTTATGGGACTTGGTTACATAACATCCAAAACTAATCTTTTAGTCCCTTCTTTTGAAATATAATATTCATCTTGATACTTTTGCGATTGCTATATTAATGATTAGTTTTCTCTTTCATCTTTCCTTAATTCACATAGAGAACTAATAAGTTCTTCCTCTATATATACTTATTCTTCGGTTTCAAAGTCTTCTTTATCTTTGGAGACTTTGCTTTTTCTCTCAATGGATTCATCATTTGTTTCGGGTTGTACCTCATTTTATTGAGAGAGTTTCTTTTGAATAAAAATAGTATATATTCTCCCAGAGCTATGTAGTTTAATTCCATTGTCCCATTTTGTTCTTCTCACAATATGATAGGCCATTCAAAATTGCATTCATTTTCTTTGGATTGTTTTTGTGTAGATTATTTGTTATTGAACCTTTTGGTTGATTCTTTGGATTTGTGTATCCATTATGAACTACACTCCAAATGTCAAGCTCAACAACTTACATATATGCCTCTATTCTTATGCTCCATGGTACATAATCTATTCCATTTAAAAGGGGAACTTTTTTAGGATATACTAATTGAAAATCCATGACTAATCTATGGGATATGTCTTCTAGTTGTCAAACTATGTGAATAAAACATGCTTTGACACCAATTGTTTGAATATTTGTAGATGTCGATACGGCGGGGCTGAATCAGTATTAGACACTTCTACTAATTTTAACTTCATCACTTCAAGTAATAATCACACATTAATAAAACATTAAACAACTATTCATTACAAATGCACAATACATAATGATTTTAAATGGAAATCCAAAGAGGGAGAAAACCACCAAAGTTGTATCCTTTATTAATAAATTGTTTTTTTGGTTCCTCGTACCACCATATACGATATGCAACATTTACAAAATGCATAGGCGATATATCGCATATGTGTTTTGTAAATATTGCATATCGCATAAGTGATATATCGCATATGCGATATTTAACATTACAAAATGCATATGCGATATATCGCATACACGATACATTTTCACGAACCTTAGCCTTGTGTTTGGGTTTGGGTTATTTTGAACGTGCCATCAATAACGCATATGCATTCTTGATTTGCACTTTGGAAGTGCGTTTCTGATTTCCTAAATGGCACCAAAAAGTGGAACCAACTTCGTGCGACCGCCCCTATGTTATAAACGTTTTATGTCAAGAAATGGCATGCATCCATGGGAGATACTAGGTGGAGGCCAGTTGCGATAAAGAAGGGTTTAAATGAAGTTTTAATGACATTTTTAAACTTTTCCGCAAACCTTGACTACAATTTGACAGCGTAGCCAAACCTATTAAATTACCAGCGTGCTTTTTGTGGAGAGGATTGATCTTGGTCGTCCATTTATACTTGATTTGCTTTTTGTCATTGAAGAGGTTTTGTAGGGTTTTAAATTCGCATTCATTTGGTCATGAGGATTCTGGTCTATTTTTTTTGTTAATGGTTGTTCCAGGATGTTTTGCTCAACTGCTCCATGGTGCTGCGCTGTAGCCATGCATTCCCTTTGACAGTCTGCAATAGTTTTCTTGGTTTATACACTGTGGTTTTTTTGAGTTATTTAAATGTTTTATGTTAGTATTTAAATGGATGTGTGGATGCCATTTCTTCTATGCATAATCTTATCCATCACTTGTTTTGTGCCTGGTATCTTTAATGCTTTCCTGCAAAATTATGGAAAAGGTTTTCCAAATCACAAAGTTTATACATGTATGAACTACAAATGTTTAGTTTTATTTTTACTCTTGATCGATATAAGTTGTTGTGGTTTCCAACTAATATAACTTGGCTTAGTTTTTCTGTATGAGAAAGAAGGAGAAGAGGGAAGTGAGAAGGAGGAAACCCCTCACCCTATGCATTTATTAGTGAAGGTATAACTTCTCCCTACCCGTGAACGGTTTATTTGAAAGAAAATTGATTTTAAGTTACTGAAATGAGAAATATTTAACGTCATACCTTTGTTTTTTGTAGGTGAATCGAAGGTTCCAACAAAAGGGTACCTAAAGGATTGGGATAAGCCTGGAATTTCCTTTACGACCTCAAACCCTCAATCCAGGTAACTTTCACAATAAGTTTGTAAAACATGTTACAGTTGGATAAATAATTAAATCAAATATATTTTAACTCTTGAACAGTAACGTGGGTGCAGGATTGGTGTGTGGTCAAGTGAGACTAGCGATAGGGTTACCTCCTCTCAAGTTTTGTCCTTCTCTATCACAAGGTGAGGAATTCTACCCTTAACTCTGTTAATAAGAAAATTTGTATAAATTAAGTGACTACTATTTTTAGATTAACAACCGTAAGTTTTTGTTCATGTATACATTGGTGTGACACAACTCCTTCATTGTACACTTGAATAAATATTCAGTTCCAGGTATGCCTCTGTTGATTATTGCGGTTAAGCTAAGTCCTAGACTTACTCTATTTTCAAGTTTTTTTGGGAAGAAAGGGATTTACATCCTTTAATGAATTTTTTAAGACAAGTTTTTTATTAACAACCCTTATAGGGCTTGTAATTCTATTTGGGAAACCCTTGTGAATTGAAAATTAGATTGTAGGAAAGTTTGACGATTGGCACACAACCGTCGTGGATTATAAAAATTGATATCATTTGGATATAAATTCAAGTTGGAGATGAAAATTCAATTCTTATATTTGAATCGAACTATGATTTTATTTCCTTGGATCTATTGGGTGTTGTTTAGATCTGTTTAACTATGTACATGGTTTCAGATCTGTGTGTGTGTGTGTGTGTGTGTGTGTGTGTGTGTGTGTGTGTGTATATATATATATTGGGATAGATATTGGTAATTAGTATGTGAATGTGTTTATATCACAATATTCGTAGTTTGATAAATTTCCTTGGTTTTGTTGAAGTATTAACTAAGTTTTTTAATTTCAAATATGTTATGATGCTGAAACATAGACTTGTAATTTACATAAATCAATTTGGAGGTTTTTCTTTGAATCTATCTACATATTATTGGACTATTTTAATTCATATTGTTAAGTCATGAATTTGTTTTCTTTAGTTTTTATATTTTGTTTGTGTTTTTGAAACTTGCTCATTTTCTTCCTTTTAGGAAATTTTGGTTTAGAGTTCAAACTTGAGTTTATGCCTTTAGGTCTTCATCATTTTTATTTTTTCCTATGTTTTGAAGGGTTCTGTAGAGTATATTTTGATTATGGTTTCATCAATAACGCTAAGATCAAGGGTTAATCATATAAACCGAGTTTTAAAGTTGGATTAATGATAAAATAGCATAAATTATATTTTTGAACATTCTTGTAGTGCAAGAGCGTAAATAATGCACTGGCGCGCTACAAGAAAGTTGTGAGTGCCCAATTGGTCATTTTTCGCTCTGATTTTTTCAATGATTTCGTTCCTAAGGAGAAAAATCACATCAATTAGCAGGTTTGATACGTCTCATGCCAGGCTAATCATGTAAACAGGTGTTTGGTCATCGTGTGAGGGAGATCGTGGCAATTCAATGCAAATGCATGGCAAATCAAGATAGAGAGTGGAACGAGGCAAGATTTTTAGGAAGAGGTTCTCAAACTGAAGATTATGAAGCTAGTGGACACTGGGGTGGAGATACATTCCTGAAAAATCAGGAATTTGGCAATTGAAGGAATAATTAGGGTTTCCCAGCGTGACAGTTAGAAGTGAGCTGGAAGGTTGAAGACACCTGGAGCATTCAATTCGACATCTAGCCAGTCCAGGAATCAACTTCCAATGCCCGTATTAAGCTTTGAATGAGAAGATGAAGAGGAGTGGGAAAACCAATAGGGATGAGCCCACTAATTTCAGTTGGATAGACAAATTTCCAAGATGTGCTGAATTGTTTGAAAATGATGGATGGTTGATCTTTCTTAAAAAGATTGATGGATATAATGCTGAAGTCTCTCACAAGTTTGCTCAGTGTTGTGACAAAGATACTGTATCTTTTGATATTTTGAAGTTCAAATTGACTACAGATTTGGTGGCTGAAGCAACAGGGGTTAAAAATGAAGGAGAACTTTGGTTTAAGAAAGTGCCATTTACTTTCAATGCACAAAGGTATCTATTACCTAGTATTATTCCGGATTGGGGCAAGGGACTACCCATCCATAATTTCAGAGTCAAATGGGTAGAACCTATCAAGGTTTTACAAAGTTACATTACATGTGAAGGAAGGTATGCCTTCATTTTCAAGTACCATTTTAGGTTCCTTCAACACCTTAGTGGTGAATCAAAGATAATTCTGCCTTTATTCCTACTAAAGAGCCTACAAAAGATGTCTAGCTGAATCAAAGAACACCAAGATCATACTAGACAGTCTATCTTTTACCATGGACTTATCAAACTTGTTATCAACAGTGTTTCGTAGAAAGAAGAAAAAACATGGGAATACTTCCTTTTTTGGTCAGGGTTTCAAAATAGCCAAGAAGGACAGCCTACTAGAAATCAGGCTAATAAGGGACATACCTTAATCAGAAAATTAATATAGAAAGTGAAGGTTGAAGATGAAGAATGTGTCAAATCAGAGGAAGATGTAGAAGCTACAAAAGAATATTGTGAATCTATAAGCAGTAGCCACTTAACAGTGAGAGCAAATATTTGCAGTTTATTCACAAGGAGACTCAGCCTGTTCAGAATGATGCACCAGCAAAGACATTCGTTGATGAGAATATTTTACTTACAGAAAAGGTTTCAAGTGATGAAGAAAACACTAAAGTCCAAAAGAAAAGGCCAATTACAGTCTTGTCTGAGGATGAAACATACTTGTTGGAGGAGGATAAGCCTGCTATCATTGATAAAACTAGGGTTGGCACTAAAAAGGAGCTTCATAGTCAGGAAGATAGGAGAGCAATACCAAAGAAAAAGAATCTTAAAGTTAAGGAATTTTCCTATGTCATCCATCAAGGCAAAACTTTAAAAATGGTAGGAGAACTTGCTCCAGGATGGAGACAAAAGACTAGACCCAGAAACAAACTAAGGCTAAACATGAAGAAATTACTAAACCCTAAATTGAATACAGAGGGGGTAACTGTGATTGATAATTCTTCCTCTGATGAAAAACTGGATGTTAGCAAGGGTGACAGCAAAGGGAAAAAACCATTGAAATCAAAAGAAGAATCTAGCCTCACTGAGACCAAACTGTCTGATGTATTTTTGAAAATACGAGGTCAAATGTTAAAAGAGCAACCAAAGGATGGAATAGAGGTTTCTCATTCAGAAAACAAACTGATGGTTGATGAAAATGTTCCTAGTGAAATTGAGACTCAAGAAAACTTATGTTTTTATGATGCTCCTATAGAGTTGCTTCCTGAAGATGAGGAAATATTTAGAAGACTTAACATTCCATGGATTCCTAATGAGCTGCAAAGTACAACAAGAAATAAAGCATTTGATTTAGAGAAAGAAAATTTATAGAGAACTATAAAGCAGTATAAACATCAAATAGAGTATATGCAGGAGACAAGTGATGGTTTGATTATGGCTAATAAAATACTCAAAGAATACCTAGAAGAGGTGAATAATCACTACCAGGAACTAATTGCATTCTCAAAAGACACATTGAAAAGAAAAAGAAACACAGATTTACAATTTACAAGGTTAAAGCAGACCATCAGAGAGCTACAATAAAAAATGAAGAGCTTACTAGAAGAATGACAGAGATGGAAATAGAGTAGCTGAAAGCTAGGAGAAAGGCCCAAGCCTTAGAGGGGATAGCTTTGCTAGCAAAGGATACTAAAGATCTATGAGGCTTGTTAGCAAAATCAGTTATTTGTTATGCTTAAAGAATATTTTACTTTTGTAATTATGATTTTGATAAAACCATTTTGATGAGTAGGATGAAAAGCGGTTTAGGTTTAGCCTTTAACTGAATTTTGAAAGATAGTATTAAGGGGGGTCACAAAGAGGACTAAGGGTTCGACTTTTGGCTGGCTAGAGGAGGTCTCTTGACTTGTTGATAAGCTAAGTAATTGACTCTCATGTGTATTTGATGAACTGATTATGAAACATATGCTCCATTTATCCCTTCATCCTGTTCTTTGGCTTCATTTTTAGCTTGTTTAGCCACACAGTTGGTAATTTCAATGCTGGTTTATAGTTTTTATGCTTGTAGTGCTTTCCATTTGTGGATGAACTTTGATGTTATTTTCTATTGGATACATGGTTATTATGTTATGCATCTCATTTTTTCTTTACTTGTGATTTAGTTCTTAATTGAGTTATGAATGTATTCCCTCTTGTCACCAAAATTCACAACCAGAAAACCCTTTAAAAACCCTAAAAACTTAGTTTTGTTTGATTGAAATATTTGAGATTATGTTGGCTTGTTTTCTCGTAGTCTGGAAACAATTTCTGGCATAAACATCTTTGGCGTCGTTGCCAGGGAATGAAGTTGAAAACGTATTTTTCCCTAGGATACTTATCATTTCACTCGTTTTAAGAGGTGAACTTAAACCAGCTTATCTCTAAGACTACTTTTCACCAGTTTGTCACAGTGGCTACTAAGGGAATTGGAACTAGAAACAGACCTATTTCACCTTTACAACTGGGTGTTTCAGACCCAGAATAGATATTGAAGATAGCTAGGAAGATTAGAAGGTCTCAGTCATTACCATCCCTATGTGACCCTGACCAGTTGGATGGTTCATCACCTTCATCTGTATTAAGAAAAGAAGAAGAAACTTCACCTTGGCTAAAGCCTATAATTCCTATTAGTAGCTTCCAAATTTTTACTGATCCTCAATCTTTTAGAAAAGCTAAAACAGTCTCTCCTGGTAAGATACCTCTATTTCAGTTGAAAGCAGGTAAAATTCCCTTTCAGCCAAGTTCTAGCCAAATATCTGCATCACCAAAGTCAATCAACCTTAAAATGGCAACCCAAAATCAGCCTATAGACATGATGGACCGAATGGTTGCAGCCAGATATGCACCATTGGTTTTTCCTCATCCTTTGAATGCACTACCCGGAGGTGACTATCAGAAATATTTTCCTAGGTTTAAAGGATAGGGTGAAACTATAGCTGAAGAGAACTGGGATTCTTTTCTTAGCTATGCTGATAACCAAAACATTGAAGCCAAGGATGTATGGATGAGAATGTTTGTGCAGAGCCTTGATGGAGATGTCAGAAAATGGTTTAGGGAGCTTCCTGATAACTCTATCACCATCATTGAAGAGCTTCAGGACCTCTTCATGAGACAATGGGGTGACACCAAAGACCATACTTATTATATAACTGAGTTTGGATCCCTTAGAAGAAAAAAGGATGAAACTATTGCAAACTTTTCAAAGAGATTTAACAAAATTTACAGCAGAATTCCTGCAGAAATAAAGCCTTCAAAAACATCTGCAAAACTTACATATGCGAATGCTTTCGACCATGAGTTTTCTTTACTACTAAGAGAAAGAAGACCTGTTTCATTACTGAATATGCAGGATGCAGCATTGGAGGTGGAGTCTAACATTTTGGCTTCCAATAGATTGAAGAAGGAAACAGCTCAGCAGATGTATGACAGGAAAGGAAAGAAAGAAGCAGCTCTAGGAGGTTCAGCTTCTCATTGTGTAGAAGGGAAAATTGATGATATGGCTAATTTGGTGAAGATTTTGACTGCAAAATTAAACAAATTAGAATTAGAAAAAAATTCCAGCAAGCCTGTTCAAGAAGGTGAAAGAAACCTTAACAATCAGGACCAATTCATAAGACAATTTGATCCACATTTCATACCTAGAGAACGAAAGAATAATGATATTCAGCAAGAAAGGAGAGAAACTGAGGACCAAAGAGTACCACCACCTCTTCAGAACAATGTTGTTGATGAAGAAGAGATTGATGAAGAAGTGCTATTTGAAGACACATATCAGGATATGAACCATTTTGGAGAAAGATTGTCTGAGGGTTTTGTTACTGAAGAGAATTTTTTAAACACAGAATGCTATTATGTTGATATGTTTGAAACATAGGATGATTTGAGTTTGAAAATGACTGCTGTAACTGCTGATGTCTGTCAAAATGAACTCAAGAAGACTGTGAATCTAAGGTCAGGTCCAAAACAAGTAATACAAAGCCCAAAGAAGAAGGTAGTTGTTCTTGCTAAGCAGCAATCTGATCCCGTGTTAGAGAAAAAACAAATTCCAGAAAAACAAAGGAAGAATGTGGAGGTTGAAGAGGTAAATAAAACTATGCAAAATTTTAGCCTGGAAAATGAATTAGGCAAGTTAAAGATTCTTGTGCCTTTAAATAAACTAATGAAAAATCCTTCTTATAAAGAATTAGTTCTTAAAATGATTAATTCAGCAAACAATCAGCCTATTTCTGATACAGTGAACTTGCAAGAAGAAAATCCTAAGATTTTTATTGGATCAGCCTTGGCTGATAAAAATGACAATGAAGAAGGTGCTTCACCTCCATTTTACATTACTCTGACAGTCCATGAACAAATGATACATAATTGTTTGTTATATTCAGGAGCATCACACAATTTAATGCCGAAGGCTGTTATGGAGGAGTTAGGTCTGATTATAACCAAACCCTATCATGGTCTATATGCATTTGATTCACGAGCTGTGAAGTGTTTAGGGGTAATAAAGGACATGGTTGTCAGTTTGGCTCAATTACCCATGAAAAGTGTAATTATGGATGTAGCGGTAGCTAATATTACACCTAAATTTGGATTACTTCTCTCTAGATCCTAGGCAAAGAAAGTCGGTGGAACCTTACAAATGGATTTATCATATGGTACTATTCCTATGTTTGGAGGAGAAAACAAAAGGATGTACAGAGAGCTTCAATTTTCCTATATTGTAACAGATGACAAGAACCCTACCAACCATCCTCTGTATGCTGTTGATAAGGATCTAGGTACTTTCATGTTACATTTTGGTGATGATGACAATACTGCTGGTTTGTTACAGGTTGAAAAGGACTGACCATTTAAATGTTGTAAGGAACAAGAGGATGAGCTTTGGCAATTATACTTTGATGGATCATCTTGCAAAGAAGGTGCTGGAGCAAGGGTTCTTCTCATATCCCCTGGAGGTGAAACAGTAAAGTTGATGTACAAATTAGAATTCATTACTACAAACAACACTGTTGAATATGAAGCCTTGCTGTTAGGATTAAAAGCTGCCAAAGATTTAGGCATTCAGCAGATTTATGCATATGGTGACTCTGAATTAGTTCTTCAGCAGGTGAAGAACAATTATCACGTGAAACAGGATTTGTTGAATGTCTATCAAAATGAGGTATGGGACATGATTGAGAATTATTTCATAGCTTTTAACATTACCTATATTCCAAGAGACCATAATCAGATTGCAGATTCATTGGCTTTAGCTGCTACACACTTTAGAAACCCCAAAACTACACAGTTGAGGTATCCCATTGAAGTTAGGTACATACCATCTATACATGATAATCTAAATTAGTAGAGAGTGTTTGAAGATGACATCGAAATCAAAAGGTTTTTGGAGCTTACACATGAGTTTTCTAATTCCCTGATTGATCAAGAGGAAGGCGAAGAGGATGGAGATGTGGAAGAGATTGCTGAAAATGAGATAACTAGACAGAAAATCATTGAATTAAAAAGTAATTTCATCCCAAAAGGTTTGGTACCTTTAGAAAGGATATTTTCGAAATATGATACACTCTTAAAACCTATTGTACAGTCCTCAGAAGAGAATGTGGTGGATTGTAATATTGGCTCTACAGAACATCTTAGAATGGTAAAAATTTCAAAATCACTTATAGCTGAACAGAGAAACAGGTACATAAAATTGTTAAAGGAACATGTTGATGTCTTTGCATGGTCTTATGAAGAATTGAGAACATACGATACTGGAATTATACAACATAAAGTTCCTTTAAAACCGAATGTTAAACCTTTTCATCAGAAATTAAGGAGGATAAATATAGCCTTGTTTCCTGTAATTGAAAAAGAAGTGAAGAATTTATTAGATGCCAAGATCATAGTTCCTCTTAGGTACTCTTCATGGGTGGCTAATATAGTTCCTATTAGGAAAAAGAATGGAGAAATCATACTATGTTTTGACTTTAGAAATTTGAATAGATCTTCACTAAAGGATAATTATCCTCTACCTAAAATTGAGCAAATATTGCAGAAAGTGGTTGGAGCACAAAGGATCTCTATGGTTGATGGTTTCTCAGGGTACAATCAAATTTCTATGCATCCTGATGATAAGGAGAAAACAGCTTTTACCACTCCCTAGGGAACTTTCATGTATGATAAGATGCCTTTTGGTCTAATGAACGTTGGAGCCACTTTTCAGAGGGCTATGGATATAGCTTTTGTTAGAGAAAAGGACAAGTTTGTGGAAATTTACTTAGATGATATTACTAATTTTTCACAATCAGATGATGAACATCTAAAGCATTTGAAATAGGTTTTCTTAAAATGCAGAAAATTTGGTTTGTCTTTGAATCCAAAGAAGTCACACTTTGCTATATAGGAAGGCAAATTACTTGGTCATTTAGTTTCTGGTGATGATATAAGGATTGACCCTAAAAGGGCAAAAGCTATATTGAAGATAATTCTATCGAGGAGTAAAAAGGATGTCCAATCTTTCATTGGTAAAATTAACTTTCTGCGTTGGTTTATAACAAACTTCACTGAGACTATCAAGCAGAATGCAACCATGCTTAAAAAATATCAAGAGGTCAAATGGACCACTGAAGCAAAGAATGCATTTGAAAAAATCAAGATGGTTCTTACTGAAGCTCCTCTCTTAGTAAGTCCAGATTTCACCAGAGAATTTCTAACATTTTCATTCACATCTGAAGATATAATAGCAGCTGTTTTGTTGCAGAAGAATAAAGACAGGCTTGAACAACCTATTGCATTATTCAACAAAACTCTCAAAGACTCTGAATTAAAATACAACATCTTGGAAAAATAAGCCTATTCTTTGGTAAAAGCGTTGAAATTTTTCAAAATCTATGTTTTGCACTCTAAAGTTATTTCATATGTGCCTAATGCTACTGTGAAATATGTTTTGACACAGCCTGACAGTGAGGGGAAAAGAGGCAGATGGATTGCTAAAATCATGGAGTGTGATGTAGATATCAGACCTACTAAACTAGTCAAGGGGCAAGGTTTATCCAAACTGCTAGCTGAATCAAACTGCCGAGCTTTAGGACTGCATGTGATGGCAGAAGAGATATCTCAGGAAGAAAATCAAGCAGAGTTGGAGAAGGAGAAAATTATGGACTTTTATTTAGCATCCACATGGTATGCAGACATTGTGTATTTTCTATTGTATTTGCAATGTCCTGAGCATTTAGATAGAAAAGTTGCTAGATCTTTAAAGCTAAGAACTACTAAGTATTGTTTAGTGGAACAACAGTTATTCTGGAAGGACCCAAGCGATATTCTACTCAGATGTTTGGATAAATCTGAAATTAAAGGAGTGATTTCTGAATCTCATGAGGGTGCTTGTGGAGGTCACAAGTACTAGAAGGTAACATCATAGAAGATATTAAGAGCTGGGTATTATTGGCCCTTTTTGTTTGCAGATGTATATTAGTAGGTAAGACCTTGTATCCCTTGTCAAAAGTTTGCTGGCAAACAAAATTTGTTGTCATTGCCCTTAAAACCTATTGCAGTAAGTGCTCCTTTCCAATAATGGGGTCTGGACTTTATAGGAGAGATAAATCCATATTCCTCAGGACAACACAGGTGGATTTTAACTGCAACAGGATTCTTTACCAAATGGGTGGAAGATATCCCTACTAGGAATGCCATAGATAAAGTGATTATGGAATTTATTGAAGAAAATATCCTCAGTAGGTTTGGGTGTCCACAAAAAATAGTGACAGATA
Source organism: Pseudotsuga menziesii (assembly GCA_001517045.1). Classification (NCBI taxonomy): domain Eukaryota; kingdom Viridiplantae; phylum Streptophyta; class Pinopsida; order Pinales; family Pinaceae; genus Pseudotsuga; species Pseudotsuga menziesii. Next base: position 339,538 of record LPNX010938663.1, read on the forward strand.
ATGCAAAGGCTTTTAAGTCTAAGGCAATGGAAGCATTTTGTGAAAAGAATGGTATCTTATTGAAACATTCAACTCCTTACTATCCCCAATGTAATGGTTTAGCTGAGTCCTCAAATAAAAACATCATCCAGAGTATTAGAAAGTTGCTAAACCATAATAAGAGATCATGGGATTCTATGCAGAAGTATGCATTATAGGCTGATAGAATAACAGTCAAACAAGCAGTTGGAACTTCTCCTTTCCAATTCGTGTATGGTACAGATGTAGTTTTTTCTGTTTAGTTGGGCATACCAGTGATGAAGTTTCTTCAGAATTGTTAAGAAGAACCTAATGATATATAGAGAAGAATTTATGAGATGATAGAGCTGTAGCAGAATAGGGAAAAAGTGGAAGAAAGGGAGCAGTTATACAGATTGAAGATTAAAAACAGATTTGACGGGAAAATAAAAGACAACACCTTCTCAATTAGGGATATGGTTCTAAGGTGGGATGCCAGGAAAGAGCAAAAAGGGAAACATGGCAAATTTGATAATATTTGGTTTGTCCATTTCCTAGTGTCTAAGTTTTTGGAAAATAACACTTTTGTCCTGTAGACTTTGGAGGGTGAGGAATTGTCAAGTCCAGTTAATGGAAGATTCCTCAAGCATTTTTACAGTTTTTGAGGGGAATTTTACTTTTTCATTACATATACCAGTGTGAGTAAAACACAATAAGGACTTCATAACCCAATGGAAATTTTGCAGACTAGCAGGTAGTAGAGAAAAGGCACTGATCTACAGGTTCTTGAAGCCTCACAAGGAGGACTTCTTCTCGCAGTAGGAGCCAGATGTTAAGTCATGAATTTGTTTTCTTTAGCTTTTATATTTTGTTTGTGTTTTTGAAACTTGCTCATTTTCTTACTTTTAGGAAATTTTGGTTTAGAGTTCAAACTTGAGTTTATGCCTTTAGGTCTTCATCATTTTTGTTTTTTCCTATGTTTTGAAGGGTTCTATAGAGTATATTTTGATTATGGTTTCATCAATAACACTAAAATCAAGGGTTAATCATATAAACCGAGTTTTAAAGTTGGATTAATGATCAAATAGCATAAATTATATTTTTCAACATTCTTGTAGTGTGAGAGCGTAAATAATGCACTGGCGCGCTACAAGAAAGTCGTGTGTGCCCAATTGGTCATTTTTCGCTCTGATTTTTTCAATGATTTCCTTCATAAGGTGAAAAATCACATCAATTAGCAGGTTTGATACATGTCATGCCAGGCTAATCATGTAAACAGGTGTTTGGCCATCGTGTGAGGGAGATCGTGGCAGTTCGATGCAAATGCATGGCAAATCAAGACAGAGAGTGGAATGAGGCAATATTTTCAGGAAGAGGTGCTCAAACTAAATATTATGAAGCTAGTGGACGCTGGGGTGGAGATACATTGCTGAAAAATCAGGAATTTGGCAGTTGTAGGAAGAATTAGGGTTTCCCAACGTGACAGTTAGAAGTGAGCTGGAAGGTTGAAGACACCTGGAGCGTTCAATTCGACATCTAGCCAGTCCAGGAATCAACTTGCAATGCCCGTATTAAGATTTGAATGAGAAGATGAAGAGGAGTGGGAAATTCAATAGGGCTGGGCCCACTAATCTCAGTTGGATAGACAAATTTCCAGGATGTGCTAAATTGTTTGAAAATGCTGGATGGTTGATCTTTTTTAAAAAGATTGATGGATATAATGCTGAAGTCTCTCACAAGTTTGCTCAGTGTTATGACAAAGATACTGTATCTTTTGATATTTTAAAGTTCAAATTGACTACAGATTTGGTGGTTGAAGCAACGGGGGTTAAAAATGAAGGAGAACTTTGGTTTAAGAAAGTGCTATTTACTTTCAATGCACAAAGGTATCTATTACCTGGTATTGTTCGAGATTGGGGCAAGGGAGTGCCCATCCATAATTTCATAGCCGAATGGGTAGAACCTATCAAGGTTTTACAAAGTTACATTACATGTGAAGGAAGGTATGCCTTCATTTTCAAGTACCATTTTAGGTTCCTTCAACACCTTAGTGGTGAATCAAAGATAAATCTGCCTTTCTTCCTACTAAACAGCCTACAAAAGATGTCTAGCTAAATCAAAGAACACCAAGATCATACTAGATAGTACATCTTTCACCATGGACTTACCAAACTTGTTATCAACAGTGTTTTGCAGAAAGAAGGAAAAACTTGGGAATACTTCCTTTTTTGGTCAGGGTTTCAAAATAGCTAAGGAAAGCCTACTAGAAACAAGGTTGATAAGGGACAAACCTTAATCAGAAAATTAAGACAGAAAGTGAAGGTTGAAGATGAAGAATGTGTCAGATCAGAGGAAGTTGCAAAACCTACAAAAGAATATTGTGAATCTAAGCAACAGCCACTTGACAGTGAGAGCAAATATTTGCAGTTTATTCACAAGGAGACTTAGCCTATTCAGAATGATGCACCAGCAAAGACATTCATTGATGAGAAGATTGTACTTACAGAAAAGGTTTCAAGTGATGAATAAAACACTAAAGTCCAAAAGCAAAGCCCAAATACAGTCTTGTCTGAGGATGAAACATACTTGTTGGAGGAGGATAAGCATACTATCATTGATAAAACTAGGGTTGGCACTAAAAAGGAGTTTCATAGTCAGGGAGATAGGACAGTAGTACCAAAGAAAAAGAAGCTTAAAGTTAAGGAATTTACCTCTATCATCCATCGAGGAAAAACTTTAAAAATGGTAGGAGAACTTGCTCCAGGATGGAGACAGAAGACTAGACCCAGAAACAAACTAAGGATAAACATGAAGAAATTAATAAACACTAAATTGAATACATAGGGGGTAAATATGATTGATAATTCTTCCTCTGATGAAAAGCTGGAGTTTAACAAGGGTGATAGCAAAGGGAATAAACCATTGAAATTAGAAGAAGAATCTAGCCTCACTGAGACCAAACTGTCTGATGTATTTTTGAAAATACGAGGTCAAATGTTAAAAGAGAAACCAAAGGATGGAATAGAGGTTTCTCATTCAGAAAAAAAACTGATGGTTGATGAAAATGTTCTTGGTGAAACTGAGACTCAAAAAAACTTAATTTTTTATGATGCTCCTACAGAGTTGCTGCCTGAAGATGAGAAAATATTTAGAAGACTTAACATTCCATGGCTTCCTAATGAGCTGCAAAGTAAAATAGGAAATAAAGCATTTGATTTAGAGAAAGAAAATTTATAGAGAACTATAAAGAGTATAAACATCAAATAGAATATATGCAGGAGACAAGTGATGGTTTGATTATGGCCAATAAAAGACTCAGAGAAGACCTAGAAGAGGTGAATAATCACTACCAAAAACTAATTACAGTCTCAAAAGAGGCATTAAAAAGAAAAAGAAGCATAGAGTTACAATTTACAGGGTTAAAACAGACCATCAGAGAGCTATAGCAACAAAATGAAGAGCTTACTAGAAGAATGACAGAGATGGAAATAGAGCAGCTGAAAGCTAGGAGAAAATCCCAAGCCTTAGAGGGGATAACTTTGCTAGTAGAGGTTGCTAAATATCTATGAGGCTTGTTAGCAAAATCAATTATTTGTTATTTTTAAAGAATATTTTACTTTTGTAATTATTATTTTGATAAAACCATTTCGATGAGTAGGCTAAAAAGTAGTTAGGGTTTAGCCTTTAACTGAATTTTTAAAGATAGTATTAAGGGAGGTCACAAAGAGGACTAAGGGTTCAACTTTTGGCTGGCTAGAGGAGGTCTCTTGACTTGTTGATAAGCTAAGTAATTGACTCTCATGTGTATTTGATGAACTTATTATGAAACATATGCTCCATTTTACCCTTTAGCCTATTCTTTGGCTTCATTTTTAGCTTGTTTAGCTACACAGTTGGTAATTTCATTGCTGGTTTATAGTTTATTTGCTTGTAGTGCTTACCATTTGTGGATGAACTTTGATGTTATTTTCTGTTGGATACATGGTTATTATGTTATGTATCTCAGTTTTTCTTTACTTGTTATTTAGTTCTTATTTGTGTTATGAATGTATTCCCTCTTGTCACCAAACTTCACAACCAGAAAACCCTTTAAAAACCCTAAAAACCTAGTTTTGTTTGATTGAAATATTTGAGATTATGTTGGCTTGTTTTCTCATAGTCTGGAAACAATTTATGGCATAAACACACACACACACACACACACACACACACACACATATATATATTTGTTAAAACAAAGGTTTATTAAAAGTATATAGGTTTATATTTATTTATAAAGAATAAAACTTATAGGGGAAAAACTCTCAGCTCTACTTAGTGTATCTATAAATTTGATTGAAGAATGAAGGGTTTTGATTTACAATATAATATTGGGACATTATAGAATAGATTGTATGGTTTATAATTAAAATTTTTGGAGTTATTAGTATGTAGAGTAATCTCGATTTCTCTATTTATGTGCAAAGTAAATGACTACAAACAACGTATAAATAAATAATTTATAATAAACAAGGTAAAAATAATACTAGTTGATACATTGTAAATTCTGAGCCCATATTACATTGGAATTAAAATATACTATTGGACTGTAATTACCAATACTAAAATAGTAGATCAATTTTAGTAAGAACTTGTCACCACTGTCGTGAAAATAGAACTGAAGTTGCCATTCCTCCCAACCAACTACTAGAGTATCCAAAACTTACATGCTCTAGAACCACCGAGCCTATTTGCTGAACCACAAGGGAAAATTATGATCAATGTGCCATCTTTTTGCATCAATAGATTATTTCCCCATCTATCACCAACCTCATGTTTATTCGATGGACATACTATTTTATAGTATTTTTCCTATGACTTGTTCATTTATGAGCCTCCTACTCTTTAGGGCTCCACAAGGAGTCTTAACTTGATTTTGGGCAAGATTTATTTTGCATCACTTGAGTTCTAACTCAACATTTTTCCCCATGTTCCATTTCCCCTTATGGGTTATCAAACACTCTTTTAACAGCTACTTCAGTTATGATTCCTCTCATCTATTTAATTATTAAAATAATAATAATCCATTACTTTCATTTTGAATTTATTGTCAAAATATTAAAAAAATAAATATTCAAAGTAAATAAACAAATTAACAATTTTTAGGTGTATTACATATACCTCCCCTTAAAGGATAACACCGTCCTTGGTGTTATTATTTCTTTGTGTTTTTGTTCTTCCATGATTTCATCTTAAAATATAATTGGATATTCCTACTGCATATTAGTTTCCAATTCCCAAGTGGAATCCTCTGGACTAAGATGCTTCCATTACAACTTAACTTGTCTGTTGGTACGGTTCTGAAGTAAAATGTATCTCCTATCGAGAATAAATTCTGGTTCCACTTGAAATTCTCCTTTGGGTTCCACCTTTATAAAATTCCAATTAATCACATGAGTAGCATCATGAACATATTTTTTAAAAATTGAAACATGAAAAACATTATGTACTTTTATTGTAGGTGGTAATGCTAATTGATATGCCATTGGTCCATTTTTTTCTAAAATTTCAAATGGTCTACAATACTTGGTTGCCAATTTTGAGTATTTTCCCAAACTTCAGGACATTTTTCTCTATTTTAACTTTACATAAACATTTTCTCCTACCTAGAACTACCGTGGAATTCTTTTTAAGTTGGCATAAAATTTTTTCCTATCTTGGGAAAACTTCAAATTTGGTGTACCTATTTCACTGTTAGTTCTGTATCCTTTAATATTTCAAGTGATAACATTAGTCTGTCAATGAGACTGCTCCAAGAAATTGGAGTATTACACTTTCGTCCATACAGTATCTTAATTAGACTTAATCCAACTAAATCTTGGAAATGATTGTTATACACAAATTCTACCAAATGCAAATAATTATCCCACTTACCTGGTTTATCCATTACATACATTATAATCATGTTTTCCAAAACCTTATTTACTCTTCCTGTTTGAGCGTCAGTTTGAGGATGATATGCAGTGCTAAAATTTAATTCTATTCCTAATCCTTTAAATAATGACTTCAAAAAAATTTCCCATAAATTTTTCATCTCTATCCAAGATTACTATATTCGGAACACAATGCAACCTAAAAATTTATTTCATAAATATATCAGCAATGTTAATAGTGCTATACATAGACTTTAACTAGAATGAAGTGAGTTTCCTTACTCAGCTTATCTACGATGACCATGATTGAGTCGTGTTGCTTAACATTTTTAGGTAACCCAGTTATGAAATCCATACTGATAATTTTCCATTTCCATTCTGGAATAGATATTAGTTGTAATAATTCAGCTGGATACTGATGTTTAACCTTTACGTGTTGACATTCAATACAACATTCTAACTATTCCGCTACTTCCTTTTTCATATTAGGAAAAAAGAAATCCTTCTTTGTCATGGTAATCATTTTATGATATCTAGGATGTCATGAATAAGGTATTTTATGTAATTCACCCATAACAATTAATTTAATATCCTTTGAATTAGGCATATATAATCTCCCTTTGTGTAATAATAACCCCCTTTCATTCAGACTAAAATCCGTTTGTACTCGATTTACTTAATTTGTTGCGGTCTTTTCTTTTAATTTATGATACTCTTCAAAATTTTCTACATTTTTAATTTTATCTTCCAAATATGTTTCATACTTGCTGCTTGTTGTTGCATACAACAAGTTCACATGACAACTTAAAGCATCTACAACTGTATTCTCTTTTCCCTTTATATGCTTTATTTCAAAACCGTATTCGCTTAGAAATGATAACCACCTTTCTTGTCTAGCATTAATATTTTGTTGATTAAATAATTATTTCAAAGTTATATTATCAGACATTAATAATAATCTCCTTCCAATGAGATAGTGTCACCACATTTTAAGTTCATGAATAATAATAGCTAATTCTAGGTCATGAGTAGCATAATTATTATCTTCTTCCTTTAGCTTCCTAGACTCATAGTCTATGACATAATTTTCCTGAATTAGTACTCCGCCTAGACTTTCTTTGCATGCATTGTACACACAACAAAATATTTAAATGGATCAACAATTTTTAGAATAAGAGTCATTGTTAATAAGTGTTTTAATTTGTTAAAACTCTCTTCACAATATTCATTCCAATCAAATCTCTTACCTTTCTTTTGTAATGAAGTTATAGGGTATACTATATTGGAAAATCCTTCAATGAATTTATGGTGGTAGCTAGTAATCCCCATAAATGATCTTATATCATTTATGTTATGTTGTCTTTCTTCCCTCTCTCTCTCTCCCTGGACCTAGGTTTAGTCACTTCTTCTCAGCACAACAAAGCCCAAGATATCGGCTCGATGAAGCAAAGCTCAGTCAACAGTACCTATGAAACAGATGTCGTCTCACCCGATATATCTCAATTTATGGGTAACTCCCAGAACCACATTTTTGTAGTTTGTGTGGGAGGGTGTTTTAGTACCTTGGCTCTGCGTCAAGGCTTCCAACGAAGACCGGGGAGGTGTATTACTTGTATGAATAGTAATTCAACACTAGCTATGATCCAACCCTTCTTTATGTGACTTAAGTAAATAAATAATGAACATACAATATAGTAAAATTCATTAATATAATGTGGCAGTCATACATTTATCCATTTGTAACACAATAACCAACCAGACATTCAACACAACATTCACAAGGTGAAAAACCACAAGGTGCTCTTCATCTGGCATGAGTAAATAGATGCACTTTTTGTCTGCGCACAAAGCTGCAAACTCTATTCAATATCTTCTCTTCTATATTTATAGACTTTTCCTCCCTCTCATGCTCTCTGGTCTTCTCTCTTTCTCTTCCTACTCTACTCCTACTATCGATCCACACACAGCCTAGATCGACTCAACCTTCTCTACTATTCTGCGCACTCAACTGTAGAACCTCTACTTTGATACACTCAATGATACAGAGTCATTAACAAAAATCCTATCTTGAGTCTAGCTCAAGCATCTTTCGAAGAGTCTAGAGATTACTCAAATGCTATATCAGTGAATCATCTAACCAACTAACCCATTTACAGCTTGGGTTCCTTCTTTTATAGCCCCATTACATACTCGATATAGATCCCATACATGCTTGTTACAGACTCAATACCGCCTCGATACCGAATCTAACAGAATCATTACAGACTCCTTTTCAGTCGCTATCGCAACCAACATACTATATCCAACCAACAAGTTGTCTTTCCTATTCTAGCAACCCATAATGAGAGGCACTATGGGCTTGAATTACACAGATGCATTAGCAAGTGTGGTTTCCATCATCTCCATTCGAGCTTGTACCCATGATTGTTAAGGATAGTCATTTTCTCAGCATTATTCCTTTCTGTCATTTTCTGGTCATTACAATATTTGCACGCCTGCCTCCACTAATATTCTACCATTTCATTCCATATATTATTATGTCCTTCTGGCGTGGCTTACTCATCTGGCGCATCTTCCTCTTCTAGCACCTTCTCTTTGTCTTCTTCTTCTCTTTCACTTATTATATCGCAACGTCCTTCCCTTTTCCCTTTATGTTGTTTCCTTAGTCATAGCTCCTTCATCTTCTCATTTATGTTCTTATCCATACTTAGGAAAAAATCTACATGAATTCTACCCTACTATCCCTAGGCCCAACAGGCCCCCAACACTCACCTATGGCTCGTCTTGAGCCAAGGGAACTATTTCTCCATGAACTGACTTGCATTTATTGTGTTCTAAAAATCCTCTATGATTTTCACCAACTTGTTTGTCTCTCCACACACTTCTTCCTCTGTTTTCTGCATGTGCTCCACTAGGTTAGAACTGACATGTTCTGGCATGAACCTTTGTACAGATGTCGCTACTTTATGCACCTTTTTGATGTACAGGATGAATTAGGCCTGTAACTCTCTCTGCTTCAACCTCTAATTCCTCTACCTTTTCCTCTTGCTGATGCTGCTATGTGCACAACACAGTCATTTGTTGATGCAATTTTCACATCTCTGTTTCCTTGAACTTATTTTGTGCCAAGGGTATCTATTTCATCTCATTTCTTATCTACATTATATTTTCTTCAAACACAGTGAGATCACTTGCAATCCTTTATGATTTCTCATCACCCATTAGGGCTTCCCAAGTCCGACAGACTTGATCCATAACCTTAGCACATGTTTTCTCTGCTTCTATTCTTTTCGCAACCTGAGTAGTTGTGCCTTTTCTGCTTTCCAACACTTCTAGGGTTGTGCTGGGTCTCCTTTTCTCTTCTAACTGAGTTACTTTCTTTCTAAGGTCAGCCTCTATCTCAGATAATTGTGCCACTTTCACATCTAGAGTCATTTCTTCTATTATGCCTTGTTCAAATTTCTTGCAGGAAATGGATACTTCCTTAATGATTTTCTAATAGTTTCCTTTTGACTCCCTTTTATTTTGTTCAGTTTCTTGAATTTCAAGTTTCAATTTCTTGATGTCTTTATTTGCAGTCTTCACCTTCATTTCTAGGTTGTGCTTGCGTAGTTTTATCTCTGTATTGACAACAGTCTGTACTATATATACTTCATTGATTTGCATTGACGAAAAAACTATAATAAGTTGATCGTTATCTTGAACCATATGATTAGACTCCATGGTACCTAACTTAACAATAGTTTTAGATACTTGTACAGTTATTCATGGGATTGGAACATGGGGCACAGTCTACTCCATTCTTTATGTTTTTGATGGGGCTTGTGACTCAGTTGTTCCACTCGGACAAGCAACAATAATTTTAACTTCTTCCACTGCTTTACACAAAACTTTAAGGAGATTAGTGACAGTACCTAAAATTTCTTCTTGTCATTCTTCTATGGACTTGAAGCTAGTCTAGACTACTTGGGTTATTTCCTCAGTAATTAGTTGCACATCATCACTGTCCAAGATAACGGTATTTGCAGTTATGTCCTCCTTCATCTTCTTCTTCTTTCTCTTTCACTGGACTTGTTCTTTCTCAGGTTCCCCCCTCACTTTTTGATTCTGGGTCTATTGGTTTTGAGGGGGTTATGACTTTCGGTGAAGTCTAAATCCTCCAGAGCATCTTCTTCTTCATTTTCCTCCTCTGAGTTGTCTTCTTGTGATTGGTTATCCTCTTTTTGAAGTTCTTCTTCTGATACTAGAACACACCATTCCTTTGGCCATTGATTGATAATTTATTGGATTTCTTCCTTTTTCATCATAAATTTGGTTGGTATATTTTGACGTTGTGGCTATTGTCATGGCTGCATGTAAATATGGTAAGGAATATATCAAATTTAGCTATGGGGTGAAACTGGTGAACAGTGGTGTCATCTAACCTGGACATGTTCTTTACATGGTTTCGTATAGCTTCCCCGTGCATACAGAATTCAATATTGCTTTGTTCATGTCAGTCTTTTAGGTCCTTCTCATAGAATAGGTTTTGATATTTTTCTCCTTGACAAGTCACTAGCAGGTTGAGCCCTTGGTAGTCTTGTGGGTCAGACCATGCTACAAATGAAATTAAAAGTAACAACCATGAATAGTGAAATGGCTTACCCATTTCATGTGCATCACTAGCATCTTGTACAATCTCATTCAACAAGAATTGACACCAGCTAATATGAGTTCCTAACGTACATAGTTTCATAAGCACAATTGCTCCCGCAATACACTAGTACGGGTATAACTTGGAATCCAATACCTGTGCAGCAAAGTGAACAATGGGACTATCAACGGTACAAATAAAAAACCCCTTTTTTCTTCTGCGTACGCCATAATTTTTCTTCATATGCTTAGCTATTGCAACTTCTTGATCCATTTTAACAGAGGTGATGGGTCCATTCCAGTAGATGGTAGGCCTGTGATGGTGGCGACCAACTGAACATACACAGGTATAGGTTTTCCTAACCAGAGAACCCCTTCATGAAAAAATAGAAGCAACAACTTGACACAAGTGTTAATTTGTGTACTTTGCCTAAAATGTGGCATATACTGCAACTATAATATTCCAAACTGCTCCAGTTCCTTTGCCCATTAGTTTGCAACAAATTGTTGAGGCACCTACGATGTGTCCTGTACAATTTACATATAGTTTCTACGATACAATCCTAGTTGAGTCTTGGTATCATGATCGGTGTAAGATAGCTTTTTCACATTGGGTAAAATATATTTCATTACCTTCACTCCTTTCGATATTAGTGGCACTATCAGTGGGGTCTTTGCTCCCTTTGGACCTGTAAATTCTAGTTCATTTATGTGTCTGGGTGGGACATAGGGTGGCATTAAATTTATTGTATCAAAATCTTTTGTTCCTGGTGGGGTTGGCTTTAGAGTTGTTTCTGCTCTCCCCTTCCTTTTTCTGTTGTTGGTGCACTTTCCTTGCTTAGTCCCTCGTGGACATGGTCTTTCCTTTCCAACCAGGTGAGTACCATGCGACTGTACTCCTGAATTAGCCTGTATATTAATGGGGGTCATCTACAGTGGGATGTAACCAGTAGTATTCTCCATGATCGGGGTAGGTGATACATACTTGGATTCCATTGTGCTTGTGCTAGAAATGGAGATGCCCATACTACAACTTCACTAGTTCAGTGCTCAGGGTTGTCAGTAGTAGTAGTTTTCTTCTTGTGCCAACAAGGAATAGAGTCTTGGTAGTGAAGCTTGATAAATACCTTAACTGATGCTAGTTGTTCTTCACATGAACAATCAATTAATCAGAAAGGAATCTGTCCTTTTCAGTGCATGAGCATACCATGGGATGATTGATCAAAGATTTTTGCATTATACCACGTTTGATCTGTCACTCAAATGGTAGTTATTGTTATAAATCGGGCTGGTACCAAAAAGCTCGTTGTCATTCCCCTTTCCTTTTTTATCTCCTATCTAGCAGGGTACTGTGTATTTTCACACATGCAAACTCTTTCCACTTTTCACATTCCTTCTGACAAATGGATATTATGGTGAATGGATCACTATCTCTCATATATTTCATGATATTATAACACTCCATATAGCTATGTATAGTCATGTTGCATTGATGGAAGTTCATGTCTGTAACTAATATTTCTTCAAAGATCTTCTCCTTTATTACCTGTAACAACATCTATTGTTGGGTGTTCACTTGTGAATTCAAATCTCTGGGTGAAGCTTATAGCTAAGATTTCACATTCAACGGCCCCTCATTGCAATTATTCTGATTTGTACCAAATTCTCGGTACCATTTCCAAATTTTGGATGAATCGATGAACCCATTCTTGTCACGGATGTTCATGGCAAATCCTGCGACAATGCTCAATATGCTTCCTAGGATCTGTCAGTCCTGTATATTTTGGATCAGGGAAACTAATCTCTTCTCCAAATATGATCTCCATTAATCTCCTACGTTGTGGCCATTCAGAGATATATTGTTTGTGTGTACCCCACCATCTAGCGGGCGTAGCTTTTAGCACATAGTCCAAAGTGAAAAATCGCTATGAGCCTGTGACTTTTTCTTCAAATTATACCAAAAAAGATGCAAGGTTAGGTAATCCTTCGTATGTAGGTAGCATGCTTGCTTTGACTCCTACCCTTTGGACAACTCCTGTGAGTCTTTCACATCTTTGCATGGAAAATTCATGTAGCATGTCCTACCAATTTTCTAGACCATCACCTGAGTCAGACATGCACAATCTTACACTCCGCCAACTCAGGTTTCCATAAGTTGTTGGGTTAATATATTCTTCCTTCGAAGACATGATGTTGTACAAATGGTCTATATAATTTTCTTTCCCTTCTCTATGTATAGGCTTGACATATATATGTCCTTCAAGCGTATCAATTGGCGTAACCACTCTTATTTCATAATCTTCAAAAGACAAGATCCTCTTCTTGAATTTTATAATAGTTTTGATTTCTATTTCCCAACAAATTCTAGAATTTCATGATATGGGTTTGTGTCATCGACAATGTCAATACATTCGAATTTGTCATATGTTCTTAATCCCTTGACTTCCATATGTACTTGAGTTATTATAGTGATTGGTAGAATTTTCAACTAGTTCACAAGCCTTAGCTGAACATGAGACCAGTCCAATCGTGGCTTATTCATTCTTTCCCATGTTTGTCTTGTCAATATATTGACATCTGAGACCAAATATAATATGATATAATGCATATCATAATATCCTATATGTGCAGTAATTCGCAGTTCTCGGCTTATCTTCATTTTTCTCCCTATATGATTAACTCTTTTTTTAGGTTGCTGGTATTTTGTGGTTTATTCTATGAGTGTTTTCAGTTATATGACAACATCTTTATCAGTGTTAGTTCTAAAACAATTTTGAAAAATTATTTAATCTTACTAACCTTTTTCATTGGCGGCCTCCTAATTTGTTGTTCAAACTGTTCAAGCATAGCTCTAACTTGTCTAGATGTTGACGGTTGGTTGGTATCAACAAATTTTTGTTGCACCTCCAAGAAGACTTCCTTCTCCTGTTCGACATCTAGTGGAGATTTATTTTGTGTCACAAGTCTCACCTGCAATTGTCCTTGCTGTGTATTTTGGTATTCTCCCATCGCAGCACCTCCTTTTGTAACTACATCAATGTGGGGTTTTCTTAGTTTGGAAGAAATCATCTGAATATTATTATTGGGATTTGGATCTGAATTCTACATCGGGTTGGGGTTAACAACAGTTATAGCCTACCATTTCGCAATAAGCTATGGACACTGTTCGATAATGTGATCAAATGCTTTAGAATATGTATAGTTCTTCGTAGGACTTTGGAAATCTTGAGAAAAATGTCCTCACTACCCACAATTATAGAATATGACGTGGTCTCTTCCTTGACCAAATCATCCTCCTTCTTGTTGTCCTCAACCTCTAAAATTTCCACCCACCGTTTGCATAGGGTATTGTTGTTATTGAGGATACTGTTTCTATTGGTATTGTGGTTGAGGATATTGTTGTTGTTGATATTGTGCAAGATGATACTGAGGTTGTTCTCATTCAGCTTGCATTTTCTCATCATTTTTTATTAAGTAGGTATCCATCGTCTTTTCTTGTAGTAGCTGAAGTGCTCTGCAATATTTCTCATCATGACCTACTGATATATAGAATTTACAATATAGACTAGCTAGTATACTTACAATCTTCTGTAAGTATAGACATTCTTCGGACTTGTGGCTCCTAGTCTGGCATATTCTACACCAAGGAATTCCTTAGGTGTTTAATGGGTTCAGTGCACCTATTGTGACATAGTTCATCAGCGCCAGGAAATTATCTTTATGGTGTCCATTAGCTCTGCATCTTGTACACCATAGTTCTTCCTAAACTTCCTTTCTTGTTTTAATGACTTGGGGCTGCACCATAAGATTAGCCAGTTACAACTGAATTTGCATCATTCACAAGCCAGTATCTCCAATTGGTGAGTCTTCTAATTTCCATTAGAGAAAATTTCAACTCAAAACATGCCTCCTAAGGAAAATAATAAAATAATAGTTAAAATAATAAAATAATAAAATAAAATTGATTAATTTTGGAGGAAGAAAAGAAAAAAAGTACTTTTTTTGTTCGTATTTTTGACATATCACCCTGTGCTTTTACTCAAATTTAAATCGAGAGAGCTCATTGAATGCGAAATTAAATTCCACATCCAACAAGTACCCACTCGACATACTTTTGATGGACCCTGCTACCCCAAAAGCAAGAAATATCTGAAAAAATGTGATGATGATTTCTTGTTTTTGGGGTATCAGGGTTCGTCAAAAGTATGCCAAGTGGGTAATCACTGGATGTGAAATTTAATTCCACATCTAACGAGCTCTCCCAATCAAAATTTGAGTAAAAACACAAGGAGATATGTCGAAAATACAAACAAAAAAAATAGTTTTTTTTATGATAGCTATCCCCAAATTTATATTTAAAAAGTGTTTAAGACCTATACGGTATTTCAAATTTAAATCAATTTCATTGGCTAACACATGATGACCTGGAATTTTAATTTGGGTTAAAAGGCCCATTTTGAGTTGAAATTTCCTCTAATGAATATTTCATTTCTGCAATTGAAACTCCTACCACATATACCCTTATCCATTTTCTTTTAGATACAACTTGTCTCACTCAATTTGGAACTAGGATGCCTTAAATATGTCCTTTTTACCTAGAACACCTATTTTATACTAGGGTTTTGGACTAGTCCAAAACCCTATATTTGCCAACAAATATTACCGAACATGTAATGGACTAGGATCTAAATTTTGAAATCGAGATATCTTCGCTTGTTTTAGAAGTGATTTTTAACCTTGATCTCTCTCCTTATCGAAAAAAAGTTGAAATGAAAATTCCAAGATTACTTGTTTTGCAGAAGCCATTCTTGAAGAAAGAACTATGATACCAAATGGTATGCAAGAAAGTCCCAGAAATAGCATAAAAAGAGAAGAAATAGACAAGAATAGAGTAAGCCATGCCTTAATAATAAATAAAAGAGATAAATAGAAATCATCTTCGAGGGAGAAACCTCCTTACACAATGTCCTTAGTACACAAGAAAATACAAGATATAATGATCATGACTAAAATGAGAATATCTCCTTCCTATATATATAGGAAACCAAGGTGTACAATAACAACTAATAGACCCACTAATATACCCAAGCCAACATGAATAATATGTAATACACCACAATGTAGTGGGTTATGTGACACCCTATATGGGGAAATGTGCCCAACATTTAGGGATTAACATATACCCCTAAAGGCAACACTGAAGAGGAAGGAAACATGGAGGATCCTAGATAGGAAGCACCGAGGGATGAAATGCAAGAATATTAGGAGAATCCTTTGGCTTCCTGGATCCAAAATATTGGCGTAGTCAAATATTTTTCTACTCATTATGAAAGCTCAACAACTTTGCACTATATCTTGTGCGCTCTCACTAACAAACTATTGGACCAAGAAAGCTCCAACAGTAGTCTATGAGATGAAATCCTCTCAGTGGTTGAAGAAAACAAATGCCTCAACCAGTTGATGGCCACCAAAATGAGAATCATGACCAAGCACCGCAAGAGCAGTTTCCAACCTCCAAGGCTCTATGGAAACACCCATGATCATCACAGATGATGTTGGTCCTAACTAGGGTTAATCAAATTCATGGAAATAAGGTTTTTTATTCTCCATATCAACTCTACTCTCTATAATAAAGACAGAAGAAAATAAGGGTTTTTCTAGCCATAAAGGAGAACTTTATAGTATTTACAATAGTTATCTTAGGAAAAATATTAGGGTAGAAGGAATCATTAAGAAATTTGTTGATAGTTTGGGGATTTAGGATCTCTTCTTTAGTTTGGTTTCTCCAAGGGCAAGGATGACCAATGTCTATCATTTTGATATATGTAACTTCGAATTTTTATTAGAATAGAAATGTTCTCTTCTTATTTACAAAAAATAATATGTAATTTTTTTAATATATTCTTTCAGTTATAATGTAAGTGAAAACTATCAAGCATCTCCTCTCATTTCAAGGATGGTACCTAGGGTAAACCATAGATTTTTTAGTACACAAGGCACAGTCAATGACAGGGATGGAATTCATTACAACAACATAATCATCATGATCTCAATATGCCACTTATAGAAATAGAATTTGGGTGGAGGGATAGCATTACATTCTACAACCACTTGAGATATACCTCATTCACAATGTTTGTAAGACATATTTATACACTCCATTTTTGTGATAACATGATGCCATCCACCTTTTATTATAATTTTATTTGTTTTTTAACATTATCATATTTCCCCTGTAGTTTTAGACATTTTTTAATGTCTGGTACATTAAGTGAGGTCCTTATCCCTTTGGTTTGGATCATTATTTATCCTTGTTAGAACTTTTAGATTATACTTTCATTATCTTCACTTGTAAACTTATTAAATCAACTTCAACATTTATTCCTAGATTTGATCATTTTTTACTTTTAGATGCCTTTGAGAGGTCTCCAATTCTATAACAATAGTTTTATTTTCTTGTGAAAATGAAGTCAAAGACAATAAAAATTAGCATTAACCACCACTTAGAAGCTCAAACTTATGGAGAAAGTATAAATTGATAACAGAGGATTGCAAACAACCTTTAGTTTAACTATAATGAAAAACTGCACAACCCTCCTTTGCAAGAGTTGTGTAGATATGCAAGAATTTGATTTAGACATGTGTATTTCCTATTATAGAAAAAACATATTAAATTTAATGCTTCATTCAATTCCATAGTTACTTCAAAAAATGGTTTAGTCAAGCAAACCATACTAGACAATTTTCTTCACTAAATGAATATGCACATGGCCATACTTGGAGTAATAAATTGGACCAAAATTTAACATAGACCTTGATCTCCCTTCAATTTTACTCCAAGAAAGTCTATAAATGAAGGCCTCTTCCTACCAGTTTTACAAGTTCATTTGTAAGCTTATGTTGCTATATTTTTTCCAAGTTGTAAATACCATATGCTTTCATCCTTCTTATTATGATTTATGAGTGGTTGTGTTGCAATAATTTTATCTAAAATGTGTTAGGACCTTAAACCTCATTCACCATTAGTACATTATCTATATAGTTACGTTGGGCTAGAGTGTAGAATACAACATACCCCTTTATCTCATATTTATAACAACTAAAACTGATTTTAATTATGATTTTGTATTTTGTATTAGTTATATTGTAAAACGAGGCTTCCGCTCCAAAATGATTCTTATTTATTAACTCTATAGTGTTTTCAATATGTATAATTACTTAAAATTTCTATATTTATGCAACTTGAGGCATTAAGTTCATAACATTTGGTATTAAGAGGTTACGGTTTTTTGTTGGATCCATAAAGAAGAGTCACCTTGCCATTTTTACCATAACATTTTTTTGGGAAGTTATAAATAGTGGTTTTTTTAGACATAGAGAAGACATACTAAAGTATCCATGGTACACAATTTTATTCTAGTTACTCTATTTTTCAATCTATATGATATAGAATTTAATGTTTTTAATAGTCTTAAAACTAGTCCTAAATAGGTGTTCCTAGCAAAAGAGTTGCGTATATAATTCTTGAAAGATCTAAATTGACCTAAATAGTTACATTAGAAAGAAGATAAATTATCCTATTATTGGATAAATTTTGGAAACAAATCTAAAATGTTGGTGACGTGAAAATTTGTACAAGTTGGCTCTCTTGAGAGGGAAAAAAAAACAAGTTTTGGAAAAGTTATCATAACTTTCGACTAAAAGATTAGAATTTGATTAAATTTGTTCCATTTTAGAGAAGAAATATCACACTAGTGTAAGCACATATTTCAAACGTAGAGGGGTCAAAACTACAAAGAAACATTTAGAAAGGTTATCTAGTAAGACATCTCCAAATAAAGGTTTAAAAGGAATTTTATCTTGAAATTATCAAAATTTTCAAGTGGACGATCTATTTTGGGTGATTCAAAAAGTGCGATGAATAAAAAAAAAATTATATATGAATACTATTTTTGTTTCAAAAGGAAAGAAGTATTGGAACATATTCTACAATAGCTTATTTGCTTGAGACCACATCAATGCCATATGAAAAAAATGAAGAGTTTGAGAGCCAAATAACTAATTTTCAGGTCCACATTTAGGAACATGATGATATAATGTTGAAAAAGGTGACTATTTTTTATTCCAAATGTTGGATTAATTTCAGTCGACCCAGGTTTAGATCCTGAGTTATCAACAATACCCAAGATATATTCCCGACAGAGAAGGACTCCATTG
Organism: Pseudotsuga menziesii; assembly: GCA_001517045.1. Taxonomy (NCBI): domain Eukaryota; kingdom Viridiplantae; phylum Streptophyta; class Pinopsida; order Pinales; family Pinaceae; genus Pseudotsuga; species Pseudotsuga menziesii. Next base: position 358,296 of record LPNX010938663.1, read on the forward strand.
GCAACACCTGCGATGCAGATGAAGTCTCACCTGAGATATCTTATGGGGACTGCCCGAATGTGGTTTCTGCAGTTATGTCGAGGAAGATGAAAATTATATTTATGTTCCTATTCATTCATTAAAGTTAATTACCTACCATTCTGTTGACATAGATATCAACATCTAAGATAAATCATTACCATATATTTACTTAGTACAAATGTGATAAAAATATATGTTTATTCATCATTAAGTATGTGGAACACATTCAAATAAGCTAATCTATATCAATTATGCATTCAAAAAAAAATATGTACATTAAACACATAGAGACAAGATATAACGTGGAAACCCATCCAGGAAAAACCACAAAAGTGCTCTTGATCTGGCATGAGAATTCATTTTGCACCTCTATTCTGTGTGCTTAGCTTCCAGACTCTTCTTTTATATCTTCTTAACAATGCATAAATTATTATCTCACCTCATGCTCTTGGGTTTTGGTCTCTCTCTCTCTCTCTCTCTCTCTCTCTCTCTCTACATGGTCGATGTGCACCTAGTCTGGATCAATCCTCTTCTTTCCTTCGACTCATCTCCAACCCACTCTAATGACCAACTGTTGGGTGTTATATCGTCTAGATTAATTTACCTAATATTTAATTATCAATCAGGGTTGGTAGGCTTAGAGTTGACACAAAATATACGCGAAGGTAGAGGGGTTCCTATGGTGTCGTGGGAATATTTTAACAAACAAAAGATCGAAAGATCTTTCAAAATGAAAATTTGAGTCAAACTCCTAAGAATTCAACTATTAAAGGAATTAAACCAGAACAAAATAATAAACTAGATAATTGATAATTTCTTATAAATAAATAATAGTTAAACCAGAAAAGATATTATCAACAACTAACTTTTTAAATGGAAAACTAAGATGCGAGCAATACCTAACTTATAAACAAGTAGAAACTTAATAAAAAGAAACAAGTAGAAAACTTAATAAAGAGAAACAAGTAGAAAACTTAATAGGAATATCTTTGAATTTTTTCCTACAAGTCTCTTTCAGTAATCACACAATGTAAAAAGAAGAGCCTAAAACATACTAAGGATAATACATATAACACTGAATTTTACATGCAAATGGATAAATCGATCCAAAAGTATGAACACAAAACAATACATCAGTAAAAAGAAATCAGAAACAAACTCAAGAAACAAAACATAAAATAACTCAAAACATATTCAAAGTAAAAAGAAGTAAGGTAACTCTTAATAAATAACCTAAAACAATCCAAATTTAACTTTAATGTAAAATAGAACTATCATCTAGCTATTACAGTCAAAGCATACTTCAAATATTAAAGAAACAGAACTTAAAACAATCTCAAAACACATTAAGAACTGTTTAAAAACAAAACGATGGGATGAATGATAGACTGAAATGTAGATCTAAAAGGGGTGGCTGAATGACAGTTTAAACAGGTTGTCTGAATAATAGTCTGCACAGTTAAAATAACAGAAAATAGCCTAAATGAGCTAATCTTCAGCTTAATTTGTGCAGATGTAAATCTAATGCATGAAGGAATCAAGTAAACCTATTTATTAATCAAATTTGACAGTGAAATAAACCTAAACAAATTCATGAAAAGAAATCATTGCATATTAATAAAAAAACTGAAATTCAAATTGTATAACTTATAACAAAAAGGAAATAAATAGAATTGAATCTATTTAAAAGCAATATATTCTATCTGCTTGCAAATAAACTGAACAGTAATGCGGAAAATAAAATGACTGAAAGTAAATTAAAACAAACTATGCATGTAGTTAGCTATCTAATTTCAGAAACAAAATTGCTATTACAGGAAATAACAATAATCTAATGAAAATAAACTAAAGTAGCTATAACAGGAAGAAAAGAACAAAATTACATAGAAGAATGAACCTCTAGTTGATAAGGGGCCCTCTCAGGAATCAGGGGTGTTTCCTGGCTAACGCTTACTCAAACGCAATCATCAACAACAAAACATACAACTCTTTATTAAAAAAATGGAACAGAGTTACATAATTCTTCTTCAAAAACAACTATCTAACAAATGAAATGATCAACTCTCTAACTCTACACAAGGAGGTGTTTATATACAATGTTTACAGGGATGAGCAAGTCAACCCTTTAGTGGTCCACTTCTCTCTAAATTTAGTCAATCCATAAAGGCGTTTAACTAATCTAACTCCAACGCACATGATCTTCCTTCTTCGGTGTGCGTCAGCTCTCTTCATTGGACGATGTAACACACAAGGTCCCTCTTCATTGCATATGGTTCTCTTCAGCATGCGTGATGTGGTGCACAATCTCCTTTGTTAGCATGGTTGGTGAAGTAGTGGCGAGTAGAGACAACATACATGGGTGAGTCTTTAGGAACACGGGTTAAATGCATCGACCCAATGCATGGACTGTTGGTGAGGTGTCAACAAAGGAGGCTGCAGGCTGGTGAATCATCTAGAAGTGAGCTTCATTACCCAGATGCATGGATAGTAAATAGTTCACATGTTGTTTCAATCGTTTCAATGCTTAGAATCGGTTATCAATAGCGCACAGTCTGGTTAACGATCTGGACAAAAAGATGAACAATGATTTGGACCGTGAGTTGGATATTCTAGGCACAGATCTATGTTGAATGTGGTGTCTGTTTGTTGGCGCGCTTAAGGACTATGGTCTATAGTAACAACATTTAAATGCATGGAAACCTGCCAACAAGTTTCGTGGAACGAGCTGGATGATGAGATGGAGGTGTTCTGTACATGGCTAGATGCATGCGTGTTTGTTGTTAATTCATCCAAAAAGATTATATAACATGCAAAAAAATGTACATATAAATTAAGAAATCAAATGCACTTCAAACCATATCATTTTTAATCAATAAAATCATAAAATGATAATAATAAATGGATTTTATATAAAGCTTAAATACATTCATATCTGGGGATGAATAGTGATTTGTGTGACATAAAATATGAAAAATATGACAAAACATATATTTAAATGAGTGATTTAACTACCAAAAATGATAACAAATCTAGATTCAACACCAACCCACACACAACTTGGGTTGGTGCTTTTATAAGCTTTTCTGCCTTTACAATTCTTGATCCAACCATTGACTAACTCTCAATTGTTAGTCGAAAATTTGTCTTTCTATTTTAATACATTCATATATATCTAAAAATAGGCACTATCAGCCCAAAAAAAAATCATGCTTTATTACTAAAAGAAATATTTTAGTCTAACTAACTCTTCCCACAAAATCAGCTAAACTCTGCTTTCTGAATGGTTTATTCCTCTTTTTTTGTGGTTCTTTCCATCATGGCTACTTCCATAAAAAAATTTCCTCATCTTGTGACTGAGATATTGCAAACATAATGTTCACCTTTCTGATCATTATTTTGGTTCTTTCTTCTTGAATTTTCATAGGTCCAACAGGTCCCCAACACTCACATGTCGATCGTCCCAAGCCACATCAATCTTAAACTTTTGTAATTGCGACCTTTCTTTGTACATCTTGGAAGATTTTCACTACATGTTTAGTTTCCTATAACACTTCTTCTTCTACATGTTTGAAACTGATGTTTTCCAAAGTTGATACTCTTGTCGACCCCATAGGTTGTTGTATCTTTTCATGTACATGATGAATGAGAACTGTAACTTTCTTAGCTTCTGCTTGAATTTCTGCAACGTGCTCGGTTCTTTTCTGCTGATGGGTTCATATTTAAGACACTTGGTACTGTAGTTTCTTCATGTCGGCATCCTTGGCCATTTTGTCTACTATCGACTACTTCTTTAGACCGCTCTTCATTTTGTTGAAGTCTTCCTCAATAGTATGAATTTATCCATTATTTTTTCTAATTCTTCGTTGTCGATCAACTTAAGCTTCCCATCACTAAGAAAATTTCTCTACCACCTTGGCACAAAGTGCCTCTACTTCTCCAATATTCATCGCAGCATCAGTTGTTGCTTTTATTCCTTTTCCAATACCTAAAAAGGTCTAGTAGGCTTTATCTACAATTCCAGCACCTGGACTTGCTTACGAAGGCTCTCCACTATTTCTCCAAGTTGAAATACCTTGGGCTTTGAAAAAATTTCTTTTGTGATTCCTTCATAGGTGAATCTACTACAATCCAGCGTAACAACTGCATCTAGCCAACGTCTATCCTCCTGCAATGTTTTTTCTTTCTGCTATATACCTTGGACTGTTTTCATCAACTTATTAATAATTTTGTGGGAAGTTTTCACCTGGTTAACCAATGCACATTCCCTATTCTTCATCTTTGCCACTATGACATTTTGAATGGCATGCAGTTCATACATAGGTAGTATAGAAAAATATTTTTTGATATGTCCAAGGTCCTTAACCATGGTACTCATCTATGGTGTGCTTAATTCAATTGCTTGACCCAATACTTGAATCTTTATATGAGGATTTGGCATTTATTCCTAAACAAGTCTCTCTTCAGATGGTCCATGTTGGTCTAACGACACTATCGAGTAGGGTGTTTGGTAGACTTTCACTTGAACCTCTTTTACTACTTTACAAAGTGTATGCACTAAATTGGTTATGCTACTTGTCAACTTTGTTTGTCTTTCATCCATTTTTATGCGGCTTTCATTGGAAACTTCTACCATTGTTTCTTTTAAAAGGGTGTAATCATCATTGGTGATACCAACGACACCAAATCATTGGTCGACCTTCCTCCTTTTTTGACTTTTTCTTGACTTTTTTGAATTCTTTCCCTTATTCTCTAACTTTGGATCTATCGGGGTTGTGCTAGATTCATCAAGACTGTGAGAGATTCTTTGGGTTTATTTGATTGGTGGATCAACCCCTTGATCTCCATTCCTCTTTTTCAATGGATCATCCTATCATAACTCTTCTTCTATATATAGTTGACCATCTATGACAGCCACTACATAAGCCAATATTGAACAATGGCATCAATTTCAACAGTAAATAGGTGAAATTGGATTTCCCAAGACTGCTTCTATGGGTCTAGTTGCGGCTCCAAAAATATGTGATGAACCCCAAGTGAAAAATGTATAATATTATGAAACTGCATGACAAATTCCATAGTAATTATGGCTTACTTCCTAATATAGTATCGAAGTGCCTCTCCTTGTAAAAAGAACTCAACATTATTATCTTTCTGTTGCTTAGTTTTTTCCTTTTCAAACCAGATATTCTGGTATTGATCTCCTCGACATTGGACTAGAAAATCTACCCCTTGGTAGTTTGGTGGTTCCTCCCATGTGAAAAAAGAAATCAAAATGAGTAACCAAGAATAATGAAATGGACTACCTTTTTCATGTACTTCTTCATCATCTACTAAAAGTTCATTTAGCAGATAGGTCAATCAGTTGAGTTGGCCACCCCCTACACACTACCATACCCCAGCAATTATTTTGGCAGTACATTGGTTCAGTTGCATTTTTTTGAGCAGCTTGATAGATAATACTTCAGTTGTAAACTAAACAGCAGTATCATTAATGGAGACGATAGAAAAGCCTCGGTTGTCCCTTGTCAGCTCATACTTATCCTTCATTTAGTTTGTCAATGTTGTATCTGTGTCTTTCCTTGTCAAAAATGGTGTTGGGTTCAATCCTGCAAGAGGGAGCCCTGTGATTGATGCTATCAGCTTGAGATCCACTGAATATTTTCAATTGAGTCATAGACAACCACAATGGAAGAAAACCAACAAATACTTTGCGCAGGTATTAATTTATACCGTGGGCCCAAAATGTGACATGTGCATGACCAACAATATTCCATATTTATCCAATCCGTGTGCCCATTCCACTGGAACTATGTGGATGGGTCCATTATTATTTTCACAAACATTAGTTAGGTATATTTCCATCATGGGTTCTGGAATTATGCGGGTCATTTTCACAAAACCCAATTTTCTGCAAATTTGGAATAATGTTGGTCGTTAACCTAACTCCTTTCAGTACTACTAGTTGTTGATGTATTTGTAACTTCGGAATGTATTGATCTATGTATCTTATGTATTGTAACCCGATGTTTATTCTGAGGTGTGTCTATTATGTATTTGAGTCATGTTGTCATGCCCCGATGTTCCGATCGGGAGGATCAATAATGTAAACAAGCCATGTCAAGTCATAGTGGGTAACCCTCCAATTGTCTAAGTGTTAAAGTCCCCGCAGTTCTGGGGCACTAGGGTTATTAGACTCTCCTAGTAGAGGTCTTCCCTAGTATGATTTTAGTCATTTAAAGATTAGTATAAATAGAGAATTGGAGTCTCTATTTATCACACAAGTCATACACACTCAAGTGTAGCGCATAGTTGAGGAAGGAGAAGACACTGGGGCTAGACAAGAAGAAGATTACTGCTCTTGGAGATCACTTACTGTTTTGGGGCTTTTACTATTTTTGGTGCTGATTCTATCTCTGAGTAAGTTGCAGGGTTTTCTCCTTTATGGTTTCCATGAGGAAAAACACTGTGTTCATTGTCTCTTGTGTTTGATTGATGTACTTGTTATTCTCTCAGTTAAAGATCGTAACAATGCTAGCTTAATGTTGAAAAACTAACATGGTATTAGAGCTAACCTGAGAAGAAGACACTGTTCAGCTACAGAAACTAGGGATTCCTAGTTTGTGCATCTTCCTCCATAGATTTTCAGCAAAAGTAAGGTGGAATAACTCTCCTCCTTATGGCGCATCTTTCTGTCGAAGCATAATCCGATTTTGAGGTTTTTCAGTTTTGGACCTGCCACTACTGCTGGAAATTAGGGATTTTCATAGAAGAGGAATTTTTCAGTGAGCCCAAGCATGGATTGATCTCCTCCCCAAAATCGAATTTAGGGAAAAATTTCAAGGCATTTGGGTGGACAGAACTCCAAAAAAGCAAAACCCTAATTTGCTCTTGAACCAGCTCTGCAGGATTTCAGCTCAAGTCTCAGATCCAACATTTTGACCTGGTAAGATCTAAGATCTATTGTATTTCCATTTGAGATTCTCATTTTAAATATTTCTCATCATACCAAGCTTGATGAAAAGCTTGAGAGAGCTGATAACTTCCGAGCCTGGAAGTATAGGATCTCCCTAGTCCTGGAAGAGAATGAATTAGACTCCTACATTCATGAGGAGGTTCCAGTTCCAGAGGGAGATGAGGAAAATGCCTTAAATAAGAAGAATATGGTTATGGCAAAGAGGATCATTGCTGATTCTATCAAGGATCACCTTATGCCAGAGGTGTCCTCTCTCAAGACACCTAAATCCATGTTTGATGCCCTAACCAAATTGTTTGAAGGAAAGAACATAAATTGGAAGATGACTTTGAGGAATCAACTGAAGAATGTGAAGATTCAAAATGCAGAGACCATCCAGTATTAATTCACAAGGGTTTCTTAGATCAAGGAACAATTAGAAGCTGTAGATAAAGAAGTGGAGAATGCAGAGATTGCGATGACAACATTGAATGGCCTTCCTAGGTCATGGGATGCCTTCATCCAAGGAGTCTGTGCTAGAAAGAAGTTATTCAAATTTAGTAGACTATGGGAAGAATGTTCTCAAGAAGAAGCACAGATAGCAGCTCAAGAAGAGAAGATCAGAAGTGAAGACCAAGCTCTCACAGCCCACTCCAGGAAAAGCAGAAGAAGACCTCATTACTCCAAAGGTAAGGATTCTCATCTCAAAGAGAACAGTAGAAGAGACATATCAAAATTGAGATGTTATACACGTGATGAAAGAGGACACTTTGCAAAATACTTCCCTAAGAACAAGGGCCACTCTCATAATAAGAAGGGGAACAAAAGAAGACATCATGCTCATGCTGCAGAGGATGATGAACCATCCAAGAAGAGATCCATATATGAAAGTGAAGATTCTTCAAGCAAGGATGAATATGTTTTGATCTTTTCTCTCATAGGTAACATTTCTCATGGAAGTGATGATTGGCTTATAAACAGTGGGGATTCCAAACACATGACTGGATTCAAGGAATCCTTTGTGAGACTATCAGAACATGAATCACCTCACAAGGTGAAGCTAGGAGATGACGACCAATATCCAATAAAAGGTACTGGGGAATCTTCATATAAACTAGACTCTGGTAAGTATCTAACAATGAAACAAGTATTGTTTGTGCCAGGACTCAAGAAGAACCTTCTCTCCATATGAGCATTGGATGCAAAAGGGATGAGGGTTGCATTCATATATGGTCAAGTCATCATGTGGCCAAGAGGTAAGACTATCAATGATGTATTAGTGATTGGAGAACAAGAAGGAGGGTTGTACAAATTGAAGGGCCATCTAGAACAAGCCTTCTTCCATGAAACAATAGAGCCAAATGAACTTTGGCATAGAAGGCTTGCACATGTGCATTACAGAGCACTACTTATTGCAAGCAAAGCTATTGAAGGTCTTCCAGAATTCCAAGAAAAACATGATGGTGTTTGAAAAGGATGTGCAAAAGGGAAGAACACAAAGAATACATTTCCCAACAGTGAAAGAAAATCCAAAGGCATACTAGAAATCATCCACTCCGATGTATGTGGTCCTATGTCATCAAACTCACTAAGCGGGTATGCATACTATGTTTCTTTTATTGATGATTTTTCTAGAAATACATGGGTTTACTTCATGAAGAACAAAGATGAAGTATTTGGTAAGTTCAAGGAATTCAAAGCCTTGATAAAGAACCATACTGAAAAGAAGATCAAAACCATCCGATCAGATAATGGCAGAGAATTCACTTCGAATGAATTCAAAGAGCTATGCAAAGAATCAGGGATTAAGAGGGAGTTGTACACTCCTTATAATCCACAACAGAATGGGATTGTGGAAGGAAAAAATAGAACCATCATGGAAGCTGGAAGAAAAATGCTTCATGATCAAGATCTTCCTATACATCTTTGGGCTGAAGCTGACAGAATAGCGGTGTATGTACAGAACCGTACTCCACATAGAGTACTCATGAACAAGACTCCTAAAGAAGTCTTCTTCAGCAAGAAACTAGAAGTCAACCATCTCAGAATATTCAGTTGTCCTATGTACATACACATTCCAAAAGAGAAGAGAACAAAATTAGATCCTTCAGGAAAGAAGGGCATATTTGTGGGATACTCTGAAAGCTTGAAGGCTTACAGAATCTATTTCCCAGGATACAAGAAGATTGACATTAGTAGGGATGTGACATTTGATGAATACACAGCTTACAACAAATCCAGAAAAAGACCTGCTGAAGAACTTGAAGAAGCAGAAGCAAAAGTACCCAGAATTCATGACACAACCATGAACGAAGAATATCAAGAAGAAGATCGAGATTTCGAGAAACCACAAAGACATGTAGATCCACCTCTAGAGAAGAATCCTCATAAGAGGAAACCTGCTTGGGTACATGAACTTATCCAAGGTGTGGAAAGATATGGGGCTCCAGAAGAGAATCACAGAGAAAGAAAGAGGACCAGATCCCACTCTGGGTATGTAGCTTTACTATGTGATTTCATTGATAAAGAACCTTCCAGTTATGAAGAAGTAGCAGAATGAAAAGAATGGAAGGATGCTATGATCGAAGAATATCAATCGATCATGAAGAATGATGTTTGGGATGTTGTCCCAAGACCAGAAGGGAAATCGGTTGTAACTTCCAAATGGATATACAAGATGAAACATGTTGTAGATGGTAGCATTGAAAAGTATAAGGAAATATTTGTAGCTCGAGGTTTCTCTTAGAAAGAAGGAATAGACTATGAAGAAACCTTTGCACCTGTAGCCAGATACACTTCCATTAGATCAATACTTACTCTGGCTGCAGTGATGAAATGGAAGATACACCAAATGGATGTCAAGACTACTTTCTTGAATGGTGTAGTGGAAGAGGAAGTTTATGTAGAACAACCACTCGGTTTTGAGACACATAATAGAGAGTCTCATGTATGCATATTGAAGAAATCCCTGTACGGTTTGAAATAGGCACCCAGGACCTGATACGACATAATTGATAGCTTTCTATCCAGTTTGGGCTTTACCAAGAGTAAAGCAGATTCCAACCTTTACTATAAGGTTGAGGATGTCAACCCATTGATGCTTCTACTATATGTATATGATCTATTTGTGACAGGTACGGATGGGTTGATTGATGATACGAAGAGAAAGCTTGTTGTTGAGTTCTAAATGAAGGACTTGGGGATGATGCATTGCTTTCTAGGAATGGAGGTGTGGCAGAGTATAGATGGAATATTCCTTGGACAAGGGAAGTATGTAGTAGAGATCCTGAAGAGGTTTGGGATGATGGACTGGAAGGCTATGACCACACCTATGGCATCAAACCTAAAGCTATTGAGCAATTCTTCATCAGAGTCTTTTGATGCTACGATGTATCGTTAGATGATTGGGTCATTGATGTACTTGACAAACACGAGACCAGACATTTGATTTGTTGTAAACACCTTGAGCCAGTTCTTGACAAATCTGAGAAGTGTTCAATTGATTGCTGCAAAGCATATTCTGAGGTACCTGAAGGGTACAGTTCATTATGGGCTCAAGTACGATGCAAATCAAAATATTAACCTATAAGGTTATGTTGATTCAGATTGGGAAGGTAGTGCCATCAATAGGAAGAGTACTTCAGGATGTTGCTTCAGTATGGGATCAGGTGTGATCTCTTGGTTTAGCAGGAAGCAATCCTATGTGGCACTAAGTACAGCTGAAGCAGAGTATGTCGCAGCTTGTTCAGCTAGTTGTGAGGTAGTATGGTTGCGGAAGATACTATTTGATATATTTGATCTCCAGTTGGATGCTACTTGTTTATATTGTGACAACCAGAGTTGTGTGAAGTTGTCAGAGAATCCAGTGTTCCATGACAAGTCGAAGCATATCGAGATCAAGTATCACTCTATTAGGGATATGGTGCAGAGGGGAGTAGTGAAGCTCCAGTATGTTGCGATGGAGGAATAGATAGCTGATGTATTAACGAAGCCATTGGCAAGGATGAAGTTTGAGTACTTCAGGGAGAATCTTGGTGTTCTCCAGATCGAGGTTTCCTCTAAGAGAAAGTGATGAGACCCATAGCCATTCTAACATGGTGAGAGGATTGGTTCCTTCCATGGTCAGATGTAAGGGCTGAACCATTCTGTCATGGTGAGAGGATTGGTTCCTTCCATGTCAGATATGAGTGCTGGCCATTTTGTCAAGTAGGACAGATGTAAGGGCAATTTCCATTCTAGGAATGGAGGCACCTGGTCAGTTACCAGGAACACTCAGTATAGGACTGAGTAGCCATTCTGATGTGATAGAGGGATGTGTTCCCACTTGATCAGATGTAAGGGCTGAACCATTCTGTCATGGCTAAAGGAATATGTTCCTTCCATGTTAGATGTGAGTGTTGGCCATTCTGACGAGTAGGTCGGATGTAAGGGAAACTGCCATTCTCTAGGAGAATGGAGGAACTTGGTCAGTTACCAGGTAGCTCAGTCGAGGAGGACTGGGGGCCATTCTGATATGATTGCTGGGATGTGTTCCCTCATGATAAGATATGAGTGCATATCCCTTCAATCAGTAATGGGATGTGTTCCCTCACTGGGTGGATGTAAGTGCAGAGCCATTCTTCACATCATTTGTTAATTAGATGTAACTACTGAGCCATTCTTCACATCATGTGTTAATTAGATGTAAGTGTAGTATCTATCTTCGCATCATGTGTTGATCAGATAGAGATGTTGAAGCCTTTCTTTGATCATGTGTTGATTAGATGTAAGTGCTGGGCCTTTCTGATATGATTATAGGATTAGTTCCTACATGATCAGATGTGAGTGTTGGGCGTGCCTTTCTGATGAGTAGGTCAGATGTAAGTGATGGGTATGCCATTCTTTGTATCATGTGTTGATTAGATGTAAGTGCAGTATCTATCTTCGCATCATGTGTTGATCATATAGAAATTATGAGCCATTCTTCGTATCATGTGTTGAACAAATATAAGTGCTGGAAAAGACCTACATGGAGGCTAGGCCTACAACCAACATGAAAAAGGGCTAGCTCTGTAGAACTTCATATGATGAGAAGAATCATGAGATAGCACCCATGATGATTCAGGTCTAGTGATGATAGCCAGTGATGATCCAGATCCAATGATGATGATCCAGCAGTGATGATCCAAATCTAGAGATGATAGCCAGTGATGATCCAGATCGAGTGATGATCTAGATCTAGTGATGATGTCCCATGATGATCCAAATCGAGAGATGATCTAGATCTGATGACAAAGATGAATTGAAGATGAAGATGACTTGAAGACTCAGAAGACTTGAGATGTAGAAGACGAGATGATCCAACTGATATAGAGAAGAAGACCAGTGCTAAAAATTGTGTCGAAAGAATACCTTCTTAGTTAAGAGGGAGTGTTGATGTATTTGTAAATTTAGAATGTATTCATCTATGTATCTTATGTATTGTAACCCGATTTTTATTCCAGGATGTATCTATTATGTATTTAAGTCATGTTGTCATGCCCTGATGTTCCAATTGGGAGGATCAATAATGTAAACAAGTCATGTCAAGTCATAGTGGGTAACCCTCTGATTGTCTAAGTGTTAAAGTCCCTGCAGTTCTGGGGCACTACGGTTATTAGACTCTCCTAGTAGAGGTTGGCCCTGGTAGGGTTTTATTCATGTCGGGATTAGTATAAATAGAGAACTGGAGTCTCTATTTATCACACAAGTCATACATGCTCAAGTGTAGCGCATAGTTGAGGAAGGAGAAGACACTGGGGCTAGTTAAGAAGAAGATTATTGCTATTGGGATATCACTTACTGTTTTGGGGATTTTACTATTTTTGGTGCTGATTCTATCTATGAGGAAGTTGCGGGGTTTTCCCCTTTATGGTTTCCCCGAGGAAAAACACTATGTTCATTGTCTCTTGTGTTTGATTGTTGTACTTGTTATTCTCTTAGTTAAAGATCCTAACAATGCTAGCTTAATGTTGAAAAACTAACACTAGTGTTACCACCGAAAAACTAGGATTCTTTCCTTGTCTAAAATTAGGCACATCTGCTAAATTCGGTGGGACATAATATGGAAACATGGATGCAAATCATGTTGCTTCATCATCTGGTGGAGACACTGTTATGCACGATTTTCAACTTGAAGAACATTTCCTTTTCGACATACCAGGTGGGTCTGGTTCCAAATTAACTTCAATCCTCTACTCTGGCTATGAAACAACCTCTGTGTGCTCTTGCATGATTGGAATCAATGACAGAATCTCAATACCCAATTCTTGAACTATGCTCGTGTTGGAAATGAAAATGACCATACTCTGTAAAACAATGGCTTCAAATCTTATAGTTGCACACAACAATTCAACGCTCTTAGTAAGATGAAATAGAATGAATGAAACTTCATCACAAAGATGATATATGTGTACCCATTTAATCAATCATTCATTCACATGATTGGGAAATAACTAGAAAGGTGGTGATGATTTCTATCACATGGAACAATCTTTCTAATCATTACAATGAAACCGCCAATCAAACCATCACTTTTCCTATTAGTTCAATGGTAGTTATTGTGCATTAATGGCAGAAGTGACTAAAGAGAATGCCACCAAAATCTTCCCACGTCTTCTCATTAACTCCTAACCAACTGTCACTTGCAACCAAAATTGCGATAGTAATTCTCTTCTTGCAACAAGCATATGTCTTAGGACATGGTTTTTTCCTTGCGATAGACAAACAGTCTACGATGCTTTTCCTTATCTGCGACCCGCAGAGAGTCTGTGACAGACAAAAAGTCTACAACCAAAACACTTATAAAAAAAAGCAATCATAATTTTTCATAATTAATGCTGATAAACAACATTGTTACAGAGAAAACTTCCTATGGCTTGGGGTACCACAACAAACAGGGCAACCGCAGAAATCAATCCTTTCCCATATGCAAGTGAAACCAAATATATAACGCTAAAGGATCTTGAAACATACCTTATTTCGGACGGTTGATGTAGATCCCTGCTGAGCTTTTTCACTCTCGCTTGTATTAGCAATTTTCTCTCTCAACATTCAGCAAACAAGACAAGCATTCTATATGATGGTGTTAGACCTACCCTATCATATATAATCAATAACATATAAGCATTTAAAAGATTCCATGGATTCAATACTCATTTAAATACACATTATAGGACAAGAAAAGATATTTCTATTAATATAAAACAAAGATTACAAAAGTGACAACCTATGTCGACACGTCTGTGAATCGAAGAAACTGAGTCCTCCACTTGTGCTTCCACCACTTCAATCCTCCATCTCTCGATAGTAAGATCACGAGCAAAGGAAAGATTGGGAAGAACACAAAGTCCTCCAAGGGACAAAGGGATGCAGACTCAAGTATAAGCTCTGGGAACAATGGAATATAGTTTTCTTACTATTTAATTCCTCTCCTTTCAATGTATCCAAATGATTCCTTATATAGTGCTTCAATGGGGTAATGGAAGGTCAAATATGAGTGATCTCAAGGCATATGGATGGCCAAGAGACAAGTGACTCAGATCCACATCAAGGAAAAATCCAAAACTATTTGGCCTTTTGCACACATCCCGATGTATGCGGGTTTGAGGATCATATCTGTGCATATACGCGAGAATAGGTTTAAAAGTCATGTATAGAAAATAATGCATGTTTTTAGGGATGATCTTGGAAACATCAAAGGTACAAAAATGGTCCATGGCATCCAAAGAGTCTGTAGAGGGATAGGGAAGGCCATAAAGGTGTGATCCACCATGTGTGGTAAAATCAGCTATAATAGATGCCCCCTAATGTGTGAGGTTAGAGGGGTGATACGATGGCCGAAATACATTATAAGCCCATCCCAGAAGTGGAGTGATGAAGAACCAGGTGGAAGAACAAGCCATCCAACAGTATAATACAATAACTGCAAGTACATATAGCAATCCCGGATACATAAGAGTACAATGGCCATGAATAGGAATGATACAAAGTATGACATGTGTGGTCATTTCCACGTACAATATAGATAGATTAGAATCTCCATGATGAAAATATGCAAAGGATCATGATCTCCATGAAAGCTAAAGATATCTGACATACACTAGAATGAAGTCACGAGAGCTGAAATCTCATGAACACTGGCTCAATCAAGGAGGTAGGATATATGACATGCCACCAATTTGGAAGGTCTTCTACACAATCCGCTATGAGTAAATGTCATACTATGTGAATAGAGGTGTCGAGGTCGAACATGATTACCGGTCATTGATGTATACCATTAACAGACGCGAGATCACCCACAATTAATAAAAATGGGAATCAAGGTACTAGAGTGCAAACTAACAAGTGCAAATAAATGTGTTGAGGTCAAACACTTGAAAGGATTCATCGATTAGGGGACATTGATGTATTCCAAAAACTGTCGATGGTGAGAGAACTTGCCACTGATGACTGCAAGTCTCAAGGCACTCAAAATGAATCTAGATTCCTATCCTAGAATAAATGATCTGAAGTCGATGGGATTAAATCCACTGGAAGGAGGGCATTAATGCATCCCCCAACACGAGGTACTCAGCAAAGCTGTAAAATGTGGAAGGACTCAATCATAATGTGCACGAACCAGTATCAATACTGCGAATGGCCAACATGCAAAGTCAAGAGAACTGAGGAATGGTCGACATGCAAAGTCAATAGAACTAAGGAATGGCCAACTTAGATTTCAACTTCCTTCAAACAAGAGCATAAAGGTGAATGGTGACTGAATGTAGGTAGCATAGACTTGATATACAAAACTAGGACATCTCTGCGACACATGAAGCATCGATAGAGGCTCCATAGGGATTGGAAGCTTAACCAGTCGGTGGAGATAAAATCAAAGAAATAAGTGCAGCTATTAAAGTCAAATTATTAACCCCACCAACTGATGTGATATACAGTGCTCTGTTCGAAGCAAACATGACTTGACTGCTACCAAAGATAACATCTTTTCTTGTTCGGATTTTTGGTTTTTTGATTTTTTTGGACTTTTTCAAATATTTTGAAAAGCTTGAAAAAGAATAGAAGTGCTTTATAGTTACAGACTAGGAGGAGATGAGTGTCAACGGGAAAACAAACTAGTTCCAAGCAGCGGAACATACCTATGCTAAATGCAAGGACACATGTGTAGGTGTTAATAACCCGTGTCAACCCTTCGCTTTATTTTGTTAGTATATTTTATTGGACACATATGCTTTGTAAGTCGTCCCATCAGTATGTTGTATTATCCCACATTCATGGGCAGTAAGTAATAGTTGTTAAGTTGTCTAGTTATTATGTTGCAATATCCCACATTCATGGAGGGTAATAGTTGTTTATATTAGACTTACTGTATAAGTATGTGTTGAGGCTAATGAAAGCATTGAAGAGTTATTTTGTATTGAGCTTTCTCAAAGGAGGTTTCCCCCTCGAAGTAGCCCGCGACCAATAAAATCTCTTTTGTGCTCCAATATTTTTGTTATATCATGCATTTTGAATGTTCATTGTAGGAGGTTCTCCACATCTAGTATCAGAGCACTTTCCTTGGCACAAGTGGGAAATTTTTTTTTTTCAAACAAAAAAAGAGGGAAAAATTGGGCGATGACTTTTAGATCAATTTCTGAAACTTTCTGCATAGAATCAGAAGAATCAGGTTGCATATCTGAATTTATCTCTCAAAAATACACAATTTAAAAAAAAAATCATCCCATTTGGAGTTCTAAAAGTGGAGATATCACGGATTTAAAATCAACAATTTTTCAGAATTTCAGTGATGGCCGCGGAAATTGCAGAGTGAAAATCTTTTGACCGAGTCCCCAGATTTCTATTTTGAATACGTGGGTAAAAGCAGAGTTGTTGTTATAGTTCCAGAAATAGGCTATAATAGCGATTCTGAGCAATATAGATCTGGTTATGCTCATTTTAAAAGTTTTCATCTCAAAACCCTACCTCTAATTATGGGTTTTTGAGCATTGGGTGAAATTTCTGCCACAATTTTTCTGGCACTGTGATTATTGCAGTAGTTCTTCTTATTGTAGTTGTATTTTTCATTTGGATTAGGGAATAAATCATATCCACTTAACTATGGGAAGTACTTGGGAATAGCCCTAAAACTCATTATGAGGAGTACCATAGGAACCCTGAAGTAGCTGGCCATTAAGAGGACCTACCAAGAAAAAAGGGCAACGACCCCCACCATATTGACTAGATTCCCATCCATGAAGAAAACCAAAGAGCTGTCATTTTTGGCCAAGCGGTTAGCAGTTTTACCTGTGACGTGAAGTGAGGGGTACTGCCCCAATACTCAAGCCTGAGACAGCCTTGGTGGCCGAGTGACTACCTTTGAACCATTAGGAAGCTGAATATACCTGGCGTCCATATCTATTTATAGTTGATAACACGCAGAATTCCAGACTTGTGACAAATCATTTACTCCAATTCAAGTTGATAAAGCACAGCTTTCTAGCACCACCACAGATCATTTCTTTCAGGAAAAAAAAAATTTGTTTTTCAGCCATATATTCCTTGATTTAGCTCCATTTCCCTTGAAAATTCACTGTAACCCTTGTCTAAATATTTCATTCATTGAGGACTGTATCCCAAGTCCACTTCCTGAAGCCCGAAATTCCATCTCCCTTTTTCACCCTACTTCTGAACTTCACATTTTCTGTTTCCTTATCCCCCAGAAAGTGCCCACAACTTAGTTACCCTCTCGATTTTTTTCCTAACTCAAAATTTTCCTTTTCTAAAACCCTCTTTGTTTTTGTTTTTCCACCCATTTCTGATTAAAAAAAAGAAAAGAAAAAACTTGCTTATGGTTGTCACCCACGCAAGAGCAAATAGATTAATGGAAGAAGAACTTTTTACCCTGAAGACCAAACTTAAAGATCTGGATCAAATATTTCTTGACCTCCATCTTCAGTATTCAACCATGAGCAACCGACAACAGCCTGAGTCTTCTGTTGGCACTGTGTTCTTTGCTTCCAGCAACTTTTGTAGGCTGAAGATTGAATTCCCTCACTTCAATGGTGATGATCCAAGTGGATGGATACACAAGCCAGAACAATACTTATATATGCATAACACTTTTGATGTCACCAAAGTCCCACTTGCATCATTTCATTCAGAACATGAAGCCCTTCAATGGTTCTGTTGGTACATCAAGGATCATGAAGAGCCCCAATGGAAAAAAATTTGTCAACTCCTTTTGCATTGATTTGGCCCTAGTGGTTTTGATGAATTCACAGGATCACTCACCCAACTTCGCTAGACTGGAACTATGAGAGAGTATTCGACAGAATTTGAGAAATTAGTCAAGCACATAGAAGGATTTTTTGATGCATTCTACAGGAGTTGTTTTATCAGTGGTCTTAAGGATACAATTCGATCCGAGGTCACCATGTTCTGTCTCAACACAATGATGGAAATCCTAGGGTTGGCTAAGTTGGCAGATGACAAGATCAAGGCTCAGCAATGCCCCAAATCCACTTTTGTTCCATTCAGCAATATGGTTTCCCAAAGACATCCAATCCCTCCAACTCCTAGACCCACTCCTATCAAGCATTTGTTTGAAGCCGAGATGCGCGCATGTAGGGAAAAAGGACTTTGTTATAATTGTGATGGGAAATTCACATGGTGACATCAATGCACTGAACAAATGCCCTATCTCTTGGATGTGGTTTCTCTGCCTACACTTGAAATTTGTGAAGAGGCTCAGGATCCAGTAGACGATCAGTTCAACATTCAGTAGCCACTTGTTGACCCTCATTCTCATGATGAACAGCTAGAGATATATCTCCATCCATTAGCTGGAGTCACCACCCCACAAACCATGCAAGTCAAGGATTTCTTCAAGAAGATTCCTCTTACAATACTCATTGATTCTGGTAGCACCCATAACTTCATTGACACTCAGATTGCCAAACAAGTTGATAGTTTTGTCCATCGTTGCTCCATCTTTCAAGTCATGGTTGCCAATGGGAGCACCTTACCTTGCAAAGGAAAGTGTAACAATGTCTGTATCTCTATTGGATATTATAACTTGCGCTTTACCATGTTTTTCATGCCTCTAGGAGGATGTGATGTGATTTTGGGAGCTCAATGGTTACGCACACTTGGACCCATCTTATGAGATTTTTCTGAACTATGGCTGGAATTTTCAGTCAATGGGAACAAACACACATTCAATGGCTTACAACCAGGTTCTCTCAGCACCATCAGTTCCCATCGCATGGAAAATCTCCTTAAGATGAATTCACATGGTGTCATCGCTTAGCTCCATTTCATTCAGATGCAACCTTCAGCAGTCTCAACTACTCCCTTGGGTCTTTCATTCCAATGCACCCTTCAGATGCCTTATTTTTCCAAGCTCTTCACTCTTGAGAGTGATGCTTACAACAATGGACTTGGGTTTGTCCTCTTTCAAGACTCAACATCCCATTGCATTCACCGACAAATCCCTTTCTAGAAAGAATTTAGCCACCTTTACATAAGAGAAGGAAATGATGCCTATTTTGCACACAGTACAAAAGTGGTGGTCATCCCTCTTAGAGAATCCTTTCGGCATCAAGACAGATCACCAGAGTTTGAAATATTTTCTAGAACAATGGGTCTCATCCCCAACACAATAGAAATGGGTTAGAAAACTCAGGGATTATGACTATAAGAAGGCTCAGGATAATCTTGTGGTGGATGCTCTTTTCCACACATTTGATGCCCATGTTTCTCTTTCCATTATTTCTTAGCCTATTCCAACTTGGTTACACTTTGTTTAGCAAGGCTATGTCAATGACTCCTCATTATCTGAAATCATCCAACCATTGGCCAGTAACCCTTCTGTGGTACTGCATTTCTCTTGGGAAGGATCTTCTCTATGATACAAGAGTCGTCTGGTGCTTCCCTGGAGCACGGATATTAAACATGCAGTCTTTTTTGAACTCCATGGTTCTCCATCAGTAGGGCACTCTAGGTTCATGAAAACATATGAGAGGGAACGATGTCACTTCTTTTGGAAGGGAATGAAATGAGAAATTCAATAGATGGTTTCTGAATGTGCTCCTTGTCAGTGCCACTAAGGTGAAACTACACTCCTTTCTAGATTGCTCGAACCTTTGCCCATCCTTACAAGGATTTGGACATATAGTTCGATGGATTTCATTCAAGGGCTCCCTAAATATGGAGGGAAGATCGTAATCTTGGTTGTGGTTGATCGACTCTCCAAATATCATCATTTTTGTGCTCTTAGACTTCCATATACCACCTCCTCAATCACACAAATTTCCATGGAAAAGATATTCCTTCTTCATGGAATCTCTTCTTCCATTGTCCCAGACCAGAACGCACCTTTCACAAGTCATTTTCTCCTTACTGACATCAAACTGAATAGGAGTTCAGTTTATCACCCACCAATATATGGTCCGAATGAAGTCATCAACAACTATTAGGAAACTTATCTTCATTGTTTCACCTCTGAAGAACAACATCTGTGGGAAAACTGGCTCCCTCTCGCTGAATGGTGGTACAATACTTCCTACCATACTGCATCTCAAATGACTCCATATGAAGCAGTTTATGGTCAGACACCTCCATTAATCCTTCCATACACCCCCAGTAGTTCACCAATTCAGGCCACTAACATGGTTCTTCGAAATCGACATCATATTCTTCACCTTTGGCAGGACAATCTTCACATGGCCAGAACCCGCATGAAACACCAAGCTGATCAGCACCATTATGAGTGCACTTTTCAAGTCAGTGGCATGGTTTTTCTTCATCTGCAGCCTTATGAGCAATCCTCTTTGAAACTCAATGGGAATAAAATGATCACTACAAAGATCTCTCATCCATATACAGTTCTTCAGAAGATTGGTTCTGTTGCTTATAAATTGGCACTTCCTCCTTCTTCTCGCATTTAACACATGATTGACACCAACATCAGAGCACAAATCGTTTTACCAGAATGGGATAATGAAGGATCCATCATTTCAGATCCGATGGCCATCCTCAATAAGCACACTTGTCAGCTTCACTCTTGGTCCATCATAGAGGTCTTAATTCAATGGCACAACATGCAACCAGAGGATGCTACATGGGAACTGCTCCTTCAGATTCAGCAACAATTTCCACATCGAAAGCTTTGAGGAAAAATCTTTTTTTAAGAGGGAGGGGATGTTAAGAACCCGTGTTAACCCTCCTCTTTATTTTGTTAGTATATTTTAACGGATGGATATGCTTTGTAAGTTGTCCCATCAGTATGTTGTATTGTCCCACATTCATGGGAAGTAAGTAATAGTTGTTAAGTTGGCTAGTTATTATGTTGCATTATCCCACATTCATGGGGGGTAATAGTTGTTTAGATTAGACATAGTATATAAGTATGTGTTGAGGCTAATGAAAGCATTGAAGATTTATTTTGTATTGAGCTTGCTCAAATGAGGTTGCCCCCTCAAAGTGGCCTGCGATCAATAACATATCTTTTGTGCTCCAATATTTCTGTTATATCATGCATTTTGATTGTTCATTGGAGGAGGTTCTCCATAGTAGGATAACGACACTAGAGGGAAAGTCCCCTCCCAGTAAAAATTGGGAATCAAGATGCAAAGGATATATAAAATGGCTTTGCATGGCTAGACATGAGACAAGTTCAGGCTATATAGCTGATAATCAAAGTCAGGGAAGCTGGCATAAGGCTCAATGAGGTAGGAAAAACTCATGATAATGCAATTACAACTTGACATAATGGAGTCCTGGGGGAAAAGGGCCAACAAAAAAGATCAAGAGGAGTATGAGGCTCTTGCGCAAAGACATGGAGATACTATACAAAGGACTCCCACAACTTAAAGGAAGAAATGTCGTCATGGGAACCAAATGCAAAAAAGGAGTGAACTAGGGCACTCATGTATGGTCAAGCTTTACCATTCACATCATGTCACTTCTAAAACAACAAGAAGGTTCTGTGACAAGATAGAATGGGTTCATACCTAAGTTTATAATCAAACGATCATAAGGTCATGCAAAGTGCAAACAGATGTGAAATCTAACCTATATGACAGTTTACATTAGAGGAAATTTCAACTCAAAATGGGCCTCCTAAAATGAACTAATAAAATAATAGTTAAAATAATAAAATAATATTTATTAATTTTGGAGGAAGAAAAGAAAACAACTACTTTTTTGTTTGTATTTTTGACATATCTCCCTGTATTTTTACTCAAATTTCGATCGGGAGAGCTTGTTGGATGCAGAATTAAATTCCGCATCCAACGAGTACCCACTCGGCATACTTTTTATGGACCTCGTTACCCCAGAAACAAGAAATACCTGAAAAACGGAATGATGACATCCACTACCCCAAAAACAAGAAATACCTGAAAAACGGAATGATGACATCCACTACCCCAAAAACAAGAAATACCTGAAAAAATGGAATGATGATGTCATCATTTCATTTTCAGGTATTTCTTGTTTTTGGGATAGTTGGGTCTGTCAAAAGTATGCCGACCAACGAGCTCTCCTGATCGAAATTTAAGTAAAAACACAGGGAGATATGTCAAAAATACAAACAAAAAAAGTAGTTTTTTTTATGATACCTATCCCCAAATTTATATTAAAAAAATGTTTAAGACCTATACGATATTTCAAATTTAAATGAATTTCATTCGCTAACACTTGATGACATGGAATTTGAATAAAAGTTAAAAGGCCCATTTTGAGTTTAAATTTCCTCTAATGGACATAATACCTAAAATCAGCATGAATGGGTCAAAACCATGGTCAAAACGGCTCTCAAAATGGACTCCTACATCATCAAATTAGTCCAAAATGGTTAGAAACGGTTCAAAACTATAGAAAGGGGGTAAAAAATTTCAAAAATTTCAAAAAATTTCTATAAATAGTCAAAAATTCCAAAATTCCAAATCATTTGAAATTTTTAGCCATTTGAGCTCAAAACTTCCAATGTGAATTTCAAGAGCTTTGTCCGGCAAAATTCGACATCGTTTGTTCTAGGTAACTTCTCATGTCCTCCTCTTCCATTTTCATGCAATTTTTTTCAATTTCCATGGTCAATTTTGATTTTTAGGCGAGTCTAAAATAGTTGTTTCGGTCCACGTGGATATCGAGGCTTTTTCCATGTATAGGGATGGCTATATGCAGAAAAACCTCAAAAAATCATGTACATATGCGGCTGTTTTGAAAACATTCATGTATGCGGCCGTGCACAAGGTTTTTTAAGGTAAATAGTGACCAAAAACTAGTTATAATGTGCAGGATGGTTCTAGAATGGAGGGAGAGGGAACATGGAGATGTAGAAGAGGCTGTTCGGGGTGATTTAATGGCTCGACAAGCTCTACATGCATGTGGGATATATAAGTTTTGGTGTCTTAGCAGCGTGAGGGACAAACCAAGACTTTTGTAGATGCTAGTAGACTACTGGGATCCAGACTCAGAGTCTTTTCATATCGACGGGATGTACCTCACTATAGAGGTGGAGGAGATATATTTCATTACTGGATTGTCCCGACAGCGAGAGGTAGTGAACCTACACTCTCGCGGTCCCGGAGGTGGTCTCACCATTCATGAGTACTTTGCAGTATACTATTTTTCGGACATGAAAAAGGTTGGGATTCAAATCCTGACAAACTCCATCTAGGTACTCAGACTGAAGACCATACTATTGGCACTCGGCAGGATAGTTGGTCTAGATTCACTCCACCAGGCCTCGTGGCCATTGATGTTCTATGCGGTGGAGTGTATGAGACCCACAGTGTATGACTGGAGCACTGTGCTATTGAGTAACATGAAGCAGCAACTTAGTGACTAGAAGATGGGCAGGGTGAGAAACTTCGGTTTCAGCAGCATACTGAGCACGTTCTTCTTTGAGCGTGTACCAAGGCTAAGCACTAGAGTTGACGTTCCTCCACACGAGGTTTGAGATATATTCCAACAACGTTGGGCAGATGCTATGCACAGAATGGGCAGAGGTAGGGCGTCTAACCCTTTCCTAGTTGACTTCTTTCCATGGTGGTGGTGGCATATCATTGCCATTGATGACTATCCCTATGTAGGGATAGATTTCTGGGGAGATTTGGACATGCCCCTACCACCAGGAGCAGCATACGGTGATATAGGTAATGAATCCCAAACCCTCTTTTTAAAGTTTTTTGAATTATTAAATTTTTCATTTTTTTTGATATATTGACTCAAAAGACATGTTTTGGTGTGACGACACATAGTGACAATCTGTCATGTGTATGCAGATGTTGGACCACGGTGGCCTGATGGTTTCCCTCATCATAGATAGAGGGGAAGAGGATATGACTTCATGGGTGTGGATATGGAGCAGATGCTCCAAAGCATCCACACAAACTTTGTATGCTTGACACACAGGGTACCCATGGTGCAAGTCACAGACTTGCCTGAGGCCATGCAGCGCTAGGTGGTTGGTGTACCATGGGCATGGGTTCAGTTATTCCAACGACTAGCTAGAGCTGTGGTGTGCTACCATGATCAAACCCCCCCTCCCCCACCCCCGCCCCCGCCCCCATCCTCCATAGGCTTAGAGACCTGAGAGTGATTCATTTTTGTACTACCGTGTATTATATTTTGGTGGCTTGGAAGCCCCATTTTTGTATTGTGACACTTATGTATTATGACATCACATTTTGGATGTTTAATGAAATTTTTTTATGATGATCGATTTTATTTATTTACATGTGTGTAAAAATGTATGTTTTGTGATATGATTATGGTCTATGAAACAAATTCCAATCTAACACAGTTAGCATATGAGTCATCAACTTGATTAAAAATTCTTGAAACATGTATGTATGTTATGTTCTCAAATTGTCATTCTAGCAATCTCACACGTTAGAATCTTCATAATAATGTCGGATCCCTAATATGATACAAGCCATTAAGCTGTGAAACCACCAACCACAAATCAAGACATACCTCAAGAGAGAGAACACCATGTGAAATGGTATCCCATAATAAATCGATAACTGCACTATACTCAACAACATTGTTCGAAGAAGGCAATAAACATATGCCTCCTGAAGACAGTACCTGACCCGTAGGAGTATAGGTCACCCAAGCAGCAAAAGCTAAGTTTTCAGTGTGGCGGCTAGCACCATCAGCGAATCCAATGTAAGCGAAAGACTCCATCAACATCTTCCATAAGAAATGAAAGCTAATCAACAAACCCGATCACCATAATAAAACCTAACTATGCAAAAAGTTGTACAATAATCAGCCTTGGATGAAGATCATGCATAGTATTTTCTAAGATAGAGCCCATTTCTAGGCTTCGTCAAGGCTGTCCCTTCATAATCAACCAGCTCATAGGTGCCCTTCTCTAACACACATTTGACTATGTAAGGACCATGCCACATGGGATTAAACTTTCCTGCCCCTAAGGGTTCTTTAGATTTATCCCAAAAAAATACCAAATCACCTTCACTAAACCTCCTCGGATTGACAGACTTATCATATTGGACCTTAACGTGATGCTTATTCATTTCTAGAGCCACTAAGG
This sequence comes from Pseudotsuga menziesii, assembly GCA_001517045.1. Classification (NCBI taxonomy): domain Eukaryota; kingdom Viridiplantae; phylum Streptophyta; class Pinopsida; order Pinales; family Pinaceae; genus Pseudotsuga; species Pseudotsuga menziesii. The sequence goes on from LPNX010938663.1 coordinate 383,834, forward strand.
CATCTCGGCACTGCTCATCAAGATGCTCTAAGTGGACTAAACGTTCCTCCAATGCGGAAGTGTTTGGTAAAATCTCTATAGATAGCTTCAACGAAGGGATTTCGCATTCAACTGGCAAGACAGAATCCACTCCATGTATGAGCTGATATGGAGAAAAACTGGTGGAAGTATTAACTGTGGTCCTATAGGCCCACAAAGCAGGATATAACATGATATGCCAATTCATCTTGCTTTGTGCAATATTTTGTTGGAGAATGGACTTAAGTGATTTGTTCACTACTTCAACTTGTCCATTCGCCTGAGGGTAATAAGAAGAGGAGTGATTGTTCTTATACCCTAACTTCAAGGCCAACTCTTCCATCAATCTATTCTAAAAGTGCCTACCATGGTCAGTGACAAGCTCTTTCGGAATGCTGAACCGAGTAATAATTTGGTTGAATACGAAATGCACGGTTGTCTCACCGTCAAATTTAACCGTGGGCATAGCCTCAGCCCATTTCATGAAATAATCAACAACCACTATAATGTGATGATGCCCCCCAGCTGAAGCTAGGTTGAAATCCATGAAGTCAAGCCTCCAATTGGTGAAGGGACCAGCGGTGATAATCGAATGTAATAGGGCAGGATGTGAGCACATATTGCATGCAAACACCTGGCAAGGGTGACACTTCTTGACCACATTGACACAATCTTTGAAGATCAACGGCCAAAAATATCCTACTCTCAATATTTTTTGGGCTGTAGAAATCATTCAGCACAAACTCACCCTCATCATGGGTTAAAAAACAATGTAAAATGAAATCTACCCCACGGAGGTACAAAGTGTTATCCACTATAAGGTAGTTCTTAGATACGTGACGTATTTGTCGTCACTCATCCTGTGAAAGGTGAGTAGGGACCTTCAACATTTGCAAATGTATGATGATATCCCCATACCATGGATCCAAAGTTGAGATAAGGAAAATATGCTTATCAACAAATGTATCCTCATAAACCTTGTCCTCCTCCACACTTGGAAAATCAGAAATGAGCTTCGCAAAAATCAACGATTTCTTCGATTTTGCCGAAACAAATTTGAGATCGAATTATTGCAAAATAACAATCCACTAATTATACTTTCCCCCAATCATCCTTCTGGTGAGGACGAACTGAAATGGATTGACATGAGCTACCACCAAGGTCTAGCGAAGGAGAATGTAATGTCTTAATATCTGAACCACATGAACGGTGGCTAAGGCAAGTTTCTCCACATGAGAATAACATATTTCTGCATCTATAAGATTCTAGCTCAAATAATATATGACATGCTCCTGGAGCTCCTCATCCTCCTAAACCAAAACCATACCAATCGTCTCCATGGATGCGGCCACATAAATAAAAAAATCATGGTTATAGTCGGGTGGACTAAGCAAGGGGGATGATGCTAAGGCTCGCTTAAGAGCATCAAAGGACTCCTGGGCTCACTCATCCTAGCAAAAGGTAGTTTCCTTCTTTAAAAGATGCATAAATCATTTAGTCAAATTGGCAAAGTTAACCACAAATCTTCGTAAGAAATTTTCTATGCCTTGCAAACATTGAAGATGTCTAATATTGCACGGGGGAGACAATTGAAGTATTACCTCAACCTTTAAAGGATCAACTCTTATACCCTCCTTGGAAACAATGAACCCTAGCAAGCGACCAGACTTCACGCAAAAGATGCACTTATGAGGATTTAACCTAACCAGGTAATGGCGGCATCTTTCGAATACTAATCTCAAATGGTATGGATGACGCACTCTCAGCCAAGAATGAGCAGCAAGGTCATCCAAAAAGACTTCAATAATTGTTTTGAGATCGTGAAAAATCAAGGTCATAGCCCGCTGAAATGTGGCTTTGGAATTTTTAAGACCGAAAGGCATCTTTCGATATGCAAGCATACCCCAAGGACAAATAAATGTAGTTTTGTGTTGATCCACGGGTTTGATCTGAATCTGATTATATCTGGAAAAGTTGTCCATGAACAAAAATACCTTTCTTTCCACACACTCATCCAAAATTTGATCAATAAATGGTGTGGGAAAATTATCCTTAGGACAAGCACGATTTAAATCATGGAAATCAATGCATATACATATCGCTCCCTAATTCTTATCAACCGGAATGGGGTTTGAAACCCACTCCGTCGAGGGAATAGGATAGATAAAACTGGCTTTTAACAACTTTTCTATCTCAGCCTTAATAGCGAGTGCTTTTCTAGGATTCACGACACACAAATGTTGTCGAACAAGCTTCACATTCGGATAGGTCTTAATTTCATGTTCGAAAATACGAGGGTCGATACCTGGCATTTCCTCATATGACCAAGCAAAGATGTCACAAAACTCTTTGAACAACTCGGGATACTCCTTAATCTCATCAGGGGAATAGTCTGCCCCAATGTAGACATTCTTAATTTTGCCAGGATCGTGAGAGATATTGATAGGAATAGTAGCTGATATATTCACCATGTTACCATCAACCAGCTGACTAGGAGAGCTCAATGGAACCATGGGACTACCAATCTTCTCGCTAAGAATATCCCTAAAGTCCTCATGCTCCAAACGTTAGAGCTCAGGAAGAAAATAGGATCTATGATGTAACTCTTCCCAAAATGGCTCAACCCTAGACATGGCCTCAATAATGGCTTCATCTAATGGAAAAAAACATCAAGGGAATCATGTGCATGAAAGGACTCAACTTCCCATGCAGGCAGCACATACGGGTCCTCCTCCTCCGTCCACAAAGAGGAAGGACTAGGCTCTACAACACAATCAATATTTGCTTGATATACTATCATTGCTGTAGGCAACGGCACATCTATTTCGACAAGTCCATTCGAAGGACTCAGTGAAGGAAGAATCCAAATATCTTCCATATGGGTAGAGTGAAAAGACACCGAATACAATGAAGATGAAGCCCCACCATAACTAGATCCGATCATAAGAATGGGCGCAGGACAACTAAAGGTCCCCATAAGGGATGGATACATACCTACACCCACACTCCCATTTGCCAGCTGAGAATGATCAATAATCGGGATAGAAGCTCCCGATGATGCATTAACACTCAGATTTTTTAATGATGTCTGATCAATCGTAAAAATATTCTCATTAAATGGACATCATACTACTCAAAATAGAGAAGAGGCTATGGATTGCATACTATACATCCAATTTCGACCAAGTAAAAGATTGTAATCAAGGGGTGCATCAACCACCTCGACCTCGATCACGACGGTCTTCCCTCCCAAATGGACGTTAAGAGAAGGAAGAATTTAGTGTGGATAAAATGATCTACCATCAAAGGAAATCAACATGTTAGCAGATTGAGACAACTTGGGAGAACCCAAACCCTTCCAGTACGACACATACATCACGTAAGTAGCAGCACCTTCATCAATCACGGTGCGTTTGATGGTCATGTTAAGACACTCTACATGAATCAAGAGAGACACATAGTAAGGCAAGCGAGGCTATAGTCCCATGGTTTCAAATTTGATGATGGAAGAAGAGGTATCATCATTAACCCCAAGAGCAAAAAGCAAATATTCCTTTGCAAAGGACAACTCTGAAGTACTTCAAGCACAGACATCACACAAGGAGTTTGGCCCAAATCCTTGACAACATAATAGTTCTAGGTGGCTCGGGCATTAGGATTGTGCCCTGAATGCTTTAGGAATTCCTTAGGAATGTGAGGTGCAATATCAAGTTTATCCATAGGGTTTTCAATATGTAAAGGGATCTTGGGTGGAGCAGTTTCTTTTCCAAGGTTTGGTTGTGACTAACCATAGTCTTTCTCACGAGTCACAACCTTAGTAGCATGAACCATGTTGATGCAACCATGACCAGTATTGGCTTTCCGCAGATTTTGATCTCCACCCAATGCATACTGAGGATGATGGGTCCTTGAGTTCATATTTTGATTATGGGGTAAAGGATTGGTTAGCACAGCTAGGCCTTGCGCTATGAACCTCGAGGCATCTTCCATACGAGGGAACAAGTGAGTGAGGTGGTCATCCTTACACAATTTGCAAGGAAACTTAACCTTACATTTATACTGCTTGTCCCCCACAGCATTACGGGCATTCTTGTCATTAAAATTGGAATTTTCATTGTTATTTCCACCCTTATGATTGTTTCTACCCTTTTTCTTATTCCTTTTGGCCTGCTGGTTGCCCTTCTGGTCTGACGATTGCACAAAAAGTACACTCGTTGTTTGGGTGGGTTGAGACAAAGCCGTGGCTTGTCCCAATGTGGATTGATTATTAGAAAATTGACTCACTTGTTTCACAATCAAATCTACAGGTTTGGTACTTGTACAACCCACAATGCCATCAGCATGTGGTCCAGGCTTGATCTTGGGATTGAAACTAGAACGCAGACCATTAGGTATGATCTCATACAGAAGTCTAGATTGAGAATAAATCAAATCCAACTCTTGTGCCATAAAAATTGCTCCTTCCTCATTCTGGACTCTGGATGTAGAAACATCCTTCGCGATGTATGGTAACAACGATTTGAGGAACCATTCAATGAGAAATTCTGGCAATATGAAGGCTTTAGTCAACCTCTTCCGTCTATGCCACTCTTGGATATGGTCCGAGATATGTGTGGCTTTATCTTGTTGAACTATCAACAAGAGTTCTGTACCAATGTTGTAACGTATGGGTAGCTGGAAGTGATTGAGGAAAGTCATAGCAAGGTCATCGAACAAAATGAATTCCTCCCTTGGTAACTCTATATACCATTTCGCTGCAAGACTGGTGAGGGTGCATTGAAATAGCCTTAAATGTATTGACTCATGTAAGGAATTGGAGGAGCACCAATGGTGAATAGTAGTGACATGTTCACTAGGATCTTCTCTTGCTTTGCCCTCGAACATGGGAATGTCCAAGGGAAGCTTGTTGGGGACAGCCAACCAAGCCGAGTTATGAGATACCAGATCGTTCATGAGTCTCGATAGGTCAGGTAAGTTTAACGTTGTGAGGAAAGGGAGCCTAGGTTGAGCCAGTCTATGCCATGCTCCTTGATAATTTTGGTTCATATAAGTCTGATTACTATAAATACCATGTCCATGGCCATAATATCCTCCTCCTATTTGACCTATGTAGGGCTTCATGGAAGCAATATGATGTGGTGTACCTTGACTAGGAGACACTACAAATCCATAATTAGAGAAGTAAGCGGGTTTTTGATACTCGTACCCATAGGGTTGATAGTTTTGTCCATACTGCAGTCCATAAGGTTGTCCATGAGAAGCTCCATAAGGTGTCCCATGGGATGTCCCATGAGAAGCTCCATAGTTAGGTATATGGGAACTCCTTGTGATGGACCACAAGATGATCTAGAGAGAGGAATATGACCTCCCAAGACAACAGGAGGTACTTGACTCTAAGATACTACCATGCGAGCAGCCGCAGTACGAACATGACTAGTAGCAACATTCTGGCCCAAAGGACCACATGAATGAGGGGGAGGAAGGGTTGTCAAGAATGCATTTGAAGGAGTAGGACTTGAGAATGAAGGGACATGTGACAGTATGTAAGAAGTGTTCCCTATGGTCACTCGTCTCAGTTTTGGTATCTGTATATGACTACTAAAACTAGGTCTAGGACGGACATGTGAGGTAGCTTCCACCACCGAGATGGAAGGTGCAATGTGACTAGTGCTCCCAAATCTCTCCGCATGGAAAGGAATAGGAGTGCCCCCAGGCGTAGTGCTAGGTTCAATCTCTGAATCGACATGAAAACTAGCATGCATAGAGCATACACCCATATAATGTAAAGCCAAACCACAAGCAAGCAAGGGTAGGATATGTGAGCTCCATAATGAAGCAGGTATGTCTCCCCTAGGAGAGGCTTGAGACTCCCATATAGAACAAGCGGAGGTTTGTAACCAATTATATTGGTCCTCATATTCAACGCATATAGCGACTATGTTGTCCGACCCCTACTTGGCCAGGACACCTACAGAATAAACTCTGCGAAGTACCCCCTCAATAACCTAGGTAAGGCAACTAAGGTCATCTCAATATAATCAATGCTCAGGTGGATAGTCATAGGAGGGATTGACCGTATGGGTAGGGTAGCAAAGCCTAAAACTCTCGAAAGAGCCCCCAGATACGAATACAATCCTGGATATATCTTCGGTACTACTCAGTTATGACTAGGGTTCATCCCAATCAATAACTACTCACACTGCCTTGTGCTTAAGTCCCTTGTAAGAGGAGGATCCTGAGAAACACTAATTATATAAAGGAATTTCACACTCTCACATGGACAGACACATAATTGTTTTGTTTAGTGGTCTTGGATAATTTACTCATAATGAACTATTCCAAGACCCTAAAACCTAATCTTGTTGGTGCACCTTGTAAAAGAAAAGAGAATAATTCATTTTATTATGCGTTGATTTTAATTGGCTTATTAGTCAAGAAAGGGTAAATGACCATGCAACTAATGATGTTACGATGCAACAAGAAGTAAAATGCACACCTAACAATCAATGCAAATGCACCGTGTCAAATGAAAAACATGGTATGCTACTATGTGAAGTACAAAATTTTCCTTCAAAATGAAGATCCAATCATTCCTATATGAAAATATGACTAATACTTCTCCAAGAAAACCTAATGCAAGTACCATGCAAAATGCAAAATGCAAAAATGCATAATGATGCAAAAAGCAAATATTTTTGTATTTTTTGAATTAAAATGAGACAATAAATCAAAAGAATGACTCTACCACCCCCAGACTCTGCAAACACTATCAAACAGCACCCACACAAAGCACTGAGGTAAAAGAGACCTAATGCACTAATCCCAAAACAAAAAATAGAAAATGCAATGACAAGAACATTCTCAAAAAATTCAAACTAAAAAGTGTCTCTAGATAGAAACATAGGTGTATACAGACTCTAGAAGCATCCTAGAAGACTCAGCAATCATCCAAACTCACCCAACAACACTTAATCTTCTCCAAAAAGAAAAAACTCAAGGAATACGTGACTATGTGTAGAACACCTGCATATATACGCGGATATTTCAGTAAAAATTGCGTGTAAACGCGACCATGAAGACAAAAATCATGTATAGGAAAAAAAGAGATAAAAAAGAAGGTAAACAGACAAGATGAGAAGAAATTTACTCCTATCAGACACTACAAGGCAAACATGCCCCCAGACCCGACTCATAATCAAATAAATCAGAGCAATTCAAGAACATTGAATGCCGATAAAACCCCCGAAGGAAATGACTAGGAATTTCCCAGTATGGTTGCCAATTCTGTTACGGAGAAAACTTCCTATGGCTTGGGGTACCAAAACAGACAGGGTAACCGCAAAAATCAATCCTTTCCCATATGCAATAGAAACCAAATATATAACACTAAAGGATCTTGAAACATACCTTATTCCGGATGGTTGATGTAGATCCCCATTGAGCTTTTCCACTCTCACTTGTATTAGCAATTTTCTCTCTCAACATTCAACAAACAAGACAAGCATTCTATATGATGGTACTATACCTACCATATATAATCAATAACATATAATCATTTAAAAGCATCCATGGATTCAATACTCATTTAAATACACATTATTGGATAGGAAAAGATATTTCTATTAATATAAAATAGAGATTACATTAGTGACAACCTCTTTCGAGACGTCTGTGAATCGAAGAAACTGAGTCCTCCACCTGGGCCCCCACCACTTCAATCCTCCATCTCTCAATAGCAAGCTCACAAGCGAAGGAAATCTTGGGAAGAACAAAAAGTGCTCCAAGGGATAAAGGGATGTAGACTCAAGTATAAGCTCCAACAACAATGGACTATAGTTTTCTTGCTCTTCAATTCCTCTCCTTTCAATGTATCCAAAGGGTTCCTTATATAGTGCTTCAATGGGATAATGGATGGTCAAATCCGAGTGATATCAAGGCATATGGAAGGCCAAGAGACAAGTGACTCAGATTCACATCAAGGAAAACTCCAAAACTATTTTTCCTTTTGCACACATCCTGATGTATGTGGGTTTGAGGGTCATATTCGCGAATATATGCGAGAATAGGTTTAAAAGTCATGTATAGAAAATAATGCATGTTTTAGGGATGATGTTGGAAACGTCAAAGGTACAAGAATGGTCCATGGGGTCCAAAGAGACTGCAGAGGGATAGGGAAGTCCATAAAGGTGTGATCCACCATGTGTGGTAAAATCAGCTGTAACAGACAGACAGTCTGCGATGCTTTTCCTTATCTGCGACCTGCAGAGAGTCAGTGACATTTTTTCTTATGTGATAGACAAAAATTATACAACCAAAACAGTTATAAAAAAAAAATCATAATTTTACAGAATTAATGCTCATAAACAACACATAAATTTGTTAATTTTTGTCTTTTTCTTTTTCTTGTTTATTTTCTCCTTTCTCTTTTCGCATTTCTCATCATTTTTTTCAACTCTTTTTGAGCTCTAAGTCGATGAAATTACGGCTCTCTTGGTAAGGCTTTAGCTGACTTTCATTCACCAACCCCTTGAAAGGTGTTCCATCTAACTTCCTCAATTTCACTAGTCCTCCTTCAATGATCTGAATAACAATATATGGTCCCAACCGATGTGTTCTAAGATTTCCAGGTTGCTTCAAAAGCTTACTATCATACTAGAGAACAAGATCTCCAATGTGAAATTTCTTATTCTTGATATGTTGGTCATGCCAATATTTTTGTCACTCCTTCTCGTCATTCTGATGATAGCATGCGACAAGATGCTCTGCAATAGTATTTCTTCTACAAAACCAACCTCAATCGTCTCTACTATCGCAACCATCCTTAGACTACGTACAATAAACTCGATCAGCATGACAACCTCTTTTCCATAAACCAGTCAAAATGGAGTTTAGCATGTCAAATTTTTCATTAGCACAAATTTGAGGTCTAAAATGGGCCTCCTAAGGAAAATAATAAAATAATAGTTATTAATTTTGGAAGAAGAATAAAAAAACTACTTTTTTTGTTCATATTTTCGACATATCTCCCTGTGTTTTTACTCAAATTCCAAGAGGCAAAGCTCATTTTATGTGAAATTTAATTTCACATCCAATGAGTACCCACACTACATACTTTTTATGGACCTCACTACCCCAAAAACAAGAAATACCTAAAAAACATGATGATGTCATCATCACATTTTTCAGGTATTTATTGTTTTAAGGGTAGTGGGGTCCATCAAAAGTATGCATTGTGGGTACTCGTTGGGTGTGGAATGAAATTACACATCCAGTGAGCTCTCTCGCTTGAAATTTGAGTAAAAACACAGGGCACTATGTTGAAAATACGAACAAAAAAAGTAGTTTTCTTTTATGACAAATATGTCAATTCAACCATTATGATTGACTCATTTTATTGAAATTCTATTGGTTCTTGAATTCCAACTCACAAAATTTATTGTTGGCGCATTTTCTTATAAGGCCCATTTTAGACCCCAAATTTCTTCTAATGATAGGTGGTGCAATATTCCGATAACACTGCATATATTTTCTGATCCAAACAATCTCTTTGATCATTACAGATATTTTTGAATGCATTCTCAAGAATCTTATTGAAGGCCTTGTCATCACCATCTTCCTGTGGGTGATATGGTGTCATCTTCTAGTGCTAAATTTGGAATTCCCCAGTTAATCTATCTATCAACTGATTCACAAAGTTTGTTCCCTGATCACTTATCAAAATCTTCGGGCTTCCAAATAGGTTCACTACATTGTCCAACAAAAGTCTAGAAGTGGTATCAGCAGTAAAATCCTTTACTGGCACTGCTTCATCCCATTTGGTCAAGTAATCCATCACAGTGATAATGTATCGTTGACCTATTCTTTTCCCTAGTGGATTGACCGGTCCAACAAAGTCAACCACCCATTTGTTAAAAGCCTGTAAATTTATCTGAGGTACATGCGACATTTCATCTCATCGCGATATATTTCTAGTTCTCTAGTAGATATCACAGTCGTGACAATAATCTTGATCATTCGTGTGCAATGTAGGCCACCACAATCTTGCTTGTATTATCTTCCATAATGTATCTTTTCCTGCATAATGTCCTTCTGTGACACCAGCATGTGCTTCATTCAATATCATTGGTCGCTCATGCTCCAAAACACAATGACAAAGAATTTGTTTTCATCCCATTTTGTATAATTGTCTAGATATTAACTGGAAATATGTAGCTCTTACCACTAACTATTTCTTTTGTGCTGTAGTGAATTTGACTGGTGCATATTCTGTACTTAACAATTGTATAATATCTCTATAATGGTCATCAAACATATTGACCCAAATAATTGTGCATGTGGAAGACTATCACCAATATTTCCAGTTTCTTCTATACTTTCTAGTCTCAATAGATGGTCAGGTCCTGAATTTAGTCGACTGGGTTTAACAATGATCTCAAAATAAAATTCATGGAAAAGGAGAATCCATCGACATATATTCCCCCCCCAACACTGTATTATTGACCAAGTATTTCAACGTAGAATGGTATGTGTACATCTTGAAATACCTACCCAATAGATGGTGTTGGAATTTTTGAAGAGAATATATCATATCTAAGCCTTATATTTCTGTCGTGCTATAATTCTTCTTTGTTTTTGATAATTTTTGGCTAGCAAAGGAAATAGGATGATTAATAGACCCATCGTTTGGTTGTGCTAGTACAGTGTTGAGTGCGATAGAAGACACATCAACATGTACATGAAACTCCTTTTTCTAGTATGGAAGATTTAGTATGGGTGCAGTAATCATCTTATTCTTTGGAACATCCAAAATATCTTGTCTTTTTTCAGTCCACTAAAACTTAACATCCTTCTTTAATAATTTTTCCATAGGATTAATCACCTCTACATATCCTGTGATAAATTTTTGATAGTACCCTGTATGTCCCAAATTCATTCTTAGCTTCTTTACTATCGCGGGTGGTGGTAGGTTGACGATGATTAAAATTTTATCTGGGTCCATCAATATTCCATCGTGACAAACCACATGACCCAACATAATTCCAAAAGGGGCACAAAAAATACACTTCTATAAATTCAAATAAATATGATACTATAAATGTCATTCCAACATCATTCTAAGGCTCTGAATATCCTCTTTTATGATTCCAACTGTAGTTCAGTGATCAAAATAGAATTCAAGAAACGTATGGATAAAATATTTGAAGGCAATGATGACTATACTATAAAAGATAGCAAGTTCATTCTTGATTCCAAAAAGAATCATTGTATAGTGGAAACATCCCCACTCCGTTGCAAATGTTGTTTTGTGTTGATATTCCTTTGTAATTTTGATCTAATGGTAACTCAATAATACATCACTAAATTAATAGACTTCCTAGCCCCCTAGACTCTCCAATACTTCATCTATGAATAGAGTAGGAAATGGGTTGTGCAAGAATACATCATCCACCTTCCTTAGGTCAACACAAATACTTACTTCACCATCACTTGTCATGTACTACCATTGGATTGATCCACTCAAATTATTCAATAGTTTTTATGATGCCTGCATCCAGCATTTGATCTAACTCTGTTTTGACTTTTTCTTTGTACCTGGGATTGAGCCGATACGATCATTGCTTAACAGGTTTTGCATCAGGCTTCAATGGGATTTTCATTTCTCCAAGATCTCAAACAATTCCCTTCATTTCAGAAAACTTAGTGGGGAACAGATCTTGAAACTCATATAGTAGGTTTGTAAACTTTCCAACAATTTCATTGTCCCAATAATCTCCAATATTGGCAAACTTAGGATTCTCTTGGAGAACTAATGTTTACTTTGTTTATATTCAATGGATTTAGCAACTTTTCATTCAACACACTTGATCCTTCCACCATGTGAGTTCATTCATACTCAGGTATGTTTACATCATGGGGACCATCATCGGGTTCTCCTGTTACATTATTGCAATCCATCCAGTGTTGGACAATCATGCTACTTTGAAAAAAAAATATTTGATACAGGAAAATATTCAAATATCTTACTCTTAATATCTTGTAGAGAATCATCAATCAATGGATGATCATCATCAAATTCAAACTTCTGGGTGAATCTGGAAGCTGAATATCCCCATTCTATTATTCCTCATCATAGCTTAATCGAACAATACTAGCACCTTGGTATCATGTCCAATGTATGTACAAACTGATGGACCCATCCTTATCGTGGACATGCTTCCCATGTCGCACACCAATGTTCAATGTGATCTACAAGACTAGTCAGTCCTGTGTATTTATTTCCAATGTACATCACCTTCCCTCCAAATCATACTTCCATCAATCTCCATCTTTGGGGTCATTCTGAGATAGACTATTTATGTGTGACCCACAATCTAGAAGGTGTAGATTTTAGTGCAAAGTCAAAATATGCTAGACATTGAGGTTCTGTTACTTTCTCTTTAAATTATGTAAAAAAGAGTCCATTTTAGGTAAGCCCTCATTAGTAGGTATTTTAGATACCTCAATACCTACCCATTGCATAGATTTTGTAATTCTGGCGCATCGTCGCATCGACACTTCATGTAATTGGTTCTGCCAATTTTCAAAAGATTCTCTAGAATCCGATGTGTAGGAGCTAACAATTTTTCAGCTAATTTTTTTGTCAGCATTCATATTCACATAATCATCAATTGTAGAAGTTCTATTATAGATAAGGTCTATGTATCCATATTTTCCTTCATTATTTATTTTCTCGACATACCTCTTGCCTTCTAGAGGATCAAGTGGTGCAACCACCATTAGTTCGTCAGCTTCAAACGTTAATATGCTTTTCTTGAAATTGATAATAGTTTAGTTATAGATGGACAAATCAATCCCTAGAAGAGCATGATATGTATTTTTACCATCAACAATGTCAATCACCTCAAATTCTACATAAGTGTGAATTCCTTCTATCTCGACAAGAACCTGAGTCAGTCAATCGATAAGTAAAACCTTCGACTGATTTGCTAATCTTAATTGGATAGGAGACCATACTAGTCTTGTATTTACCATACTCTCCCAATTTTTTTCTAGTAAGAATGTCCACATAATATCCCATGTCCAAAATTATATAGTTCATGTCATATTTTCCTATCTAGGAAACATTCTGAGTTCTTGACCAGTCTTCAATCTTTTCCAAATATGGTTAACCCTCCTTTCTAGTCGCACATCTTCTTGAGATTCCTCTATCAAAGCTCTCAATTATACGACAACATATGTATCTTGTATTATTGTTAAACAAATTTAAAGAATTATTTCTGTTTACTAACATTCGTTTGTCGGTTTCTTTTGAAATATTTGTTCAAATCGTTGAGGCATGTCTAGTATTGGTCCTTAATTTTGTACAGCAGTAGAGGTTAACGCATGAATATTTTTTTCAATAAATTCTTATCGTGCATCCATGAATACTTATTTTTATTTTTGGACATCGAGTGGTTCTTTCTTTTGTGGGGTCAGTCGTACTCACGGTTGTCCATATGGTGTGTATTGATCGACTCTAGTTACACACCTCCTCTTGTCACGATGGAAATACTTCTCTCCCTTGATTCAGTAGATATCTTTTGTATGTTCAGATTGGGATTCTGGGGTGGGTTCTGATTTCCCACGTTCCTTTCCTACCATTTCACAATTAACTAAGGGAACTCTTTGACAGTATGGTAAAAATATTTACAATGTGAACAGGTCGTATTAGGATTTGTTCAGTCCCTGGAAAAGTGTCTAGGGTTCCTACAATTATAGCATATAAATTTTCCTCTTTTGTGACCAAATCCTCCTCCTCGCTCTAAATCTCTAATAACTCCACCCACTAGGTTGAGGGTATTGTGTTTGCATATATTGATCATGAGGGTTCTACTTCTGGAGAAATTGTTCCTGAGCTCATTCAACCTGCATTTGTTTGTCATTCTTCATTAGGTACATGTTGAATGTTTTTTCTTACAGTAGCTGATATGTTCTGCAATATTCTTGGTCATGTCCCACTAACTGACAAAATTTACAGTATAGACTAGCTCGTGCACTTCTGATTTTCTGTAAGTAAAAGAATTATTTTGACCGATGTCCTCTAGTTTTACATATTCGACACCAAGACATCCCTTGTGAATTCATCAGATTTGGTGCTCCTAATGTGACATAATTCATGAGCATGAGGAAATTGTCTTTATGACGCCCTTCTGTAATGCATCTGGTACACCATAGTTATTCTTATACTTCCTTTCCTTTATTGATATCCTGAAGTTGCAGTGTAAGGTTGGAAACTTATGAGTGGATTTGAATCATTCCTACACCAATTTCGCTGATGGGTGAGCCTTCAAAATTCATGGCGATATTAAGAGCTTCACTTAGTGATACAATTTTCTGTTGCATTAATGGGATACTTATATATGGTAATATCACCGCAATGGACCATTATTTATGTTGGATGTCTAACGTTTGAAAGATTACATTGGACATCAAATTCTTGAACCTTTGTCTCTGGAGTGGTGTCTCTTCTCATCACAAGTGTAGCATCTAATGTTGGAAGGATATCTTCCAAGTTCATTTCATCTTTTGTCGTGATGAAGGTCCACTTTCTTTCTATGATTTCTCATGGTGTGAACTGTGGGATCTTGATCTTCAGTTTCTCCCATCTTCTTGTATATTGTTATGAGTCGAGCTTCTTCTTATGTGCATTCTTCCCATAGTTTGTTGAAGGATATCAACTTCCTTCTTGCACACATTCCTTGAATGAATGAATCTCATGATCTTTGGAGGCCATTCAATCTGATCATAGAAATATATCCTTATTCCACATTCTCTTTGACTGCTTCACTTTGTTCCTTGATTTGAGAAACCCTTGTGAAGTATGACTGCCTGGAATTTTATTTTTGTATCTTCACATTCTTTAGCTAGTTCCTCAATGCCATCTTCAATTAATGTTCTTTCCTTCAAACAACTTCATCAAAGCATCGAACAATTTCTTTGGTGTCTTCAAGGATAACACTTATGGGATGACATTATCCTTAATAGAATCCGTAATTATTCTCTTGGCATTAGCCAAGTTCTTCTTATGATTAGCCTTTGATTCATATCCTTTTGTCTCTAGAACTTCCTTACTAATCCAAGTCATTTTCTTCAAGGATCAGGAAGATCCTATACTTCCATGCTCAGAAGTTGTTAGCTTCACCAAGCTTATCATCAAGCTGGGTGTGATTAGTAATTTTGAAATGATAACCTCAAATGGAAATAGAAAAGATTTAGATCTTATCAATTTGAGGTGTCCGACCTGGTTCCAGAGCTCACTGGTCTAGGTTTGTTAGAGAAACCCTAATTTTCCAAACTTGGAATTTTAGACATCTGATTGGACGAAAATATGCACCTCTTCAAGGTGAGTTTTCCAATGTACTCCTTTTATTAAAATTGGGGTGGAAATACTTTGAAACTTGATGTCCTAGTTTCTTCTTGAAGTGTCTTGTATTGTCCTGCGGTAAAAAAATGAAAATCAACATAATGAGAAACTTCTTCCATAGAAATATGCAACTTCCTAAAGAGAATTTGATGGTCTTCCTTTTTCAACTGATCGGTGGAGGGAAGTCCTCAGAATAGGGATCCATGGTTTCTTCAATTTCTTCTACAAAATTACCTAATCTTGTTTTTTTTGTATCTCTAAAGTTTCTGGTCCTAAAGCTATGAAAATTCATCCCAAGGTAACTTGTTTTGTCTTATTTCCAACCCCATAAGTTATAGTAAAATTGGATTCACCAAGTGGGACTTATGATAAGTTTAACAAGGTGACTATTTTTAGGATTGTTCAACATAGAGAAATTTTGTAGACTTCCACGTGAAGTGATTCACATTAGGGGTCTAAAAATTGGACCGCAGAAACATAACATTCTACCCTCTTCGATAATGTATCCTATTTAACAAAAAGTGAAAATATTCCTGAAATATTTTGGATTTTTGGCATAACATTTTGCTTGCAAATCGAAATTGGGAAGACTTTGGACCATTGGAAATTTCTTGAAATTATCTACAACTTCATTGTTTTGAGTTTTCCCTAATTCCTTACCGTTTGTCCGAGGCGAGAATTTTTGTAAAAAGCATATTTTAAAAGATGTTTTTTACTGAAACGTCTGCCTCGGGAAAAACGGTAAGGAATTAGGAAAAAATCAAAACAAAAAAGTTGTATATAATTTCAAGACCTTTCCAATGGTCCAAATTCCACCTAATTCCAAGTTACGAGAAAATTGTTATGCCCAAAATAAGAAATATTCCTAGAATATTCTAGTCGTTTTCAAATAAGATACATTTTGGGAAAAATAAAACCTTATGAACTAGAGTCTGTTCTCTATCTAAAACATTTTGCCAAAATTTATTTGGAATTTCCTAGCTTGATATATAGAAATTATCTTTGGGTCAATTGTTTATGACTGTATTCACCAAGAGGCTGGAACCCTAATTTGGAGGAATCATATCTACTAAAGTATAGTGAATATGTTGCTGAAAGTCCCACATAAGGTAAAGAAATATTTCATCTTCGGCATGTAAAAGTTTCAGATCCAAATATTTCTCAAATATCTATTTATAGTGAAAGTCCCAAGATTACTAGATTTTGTCTTCTAGGGTTTTCATGTGTGAAACCCTAATCTTTAGTAGCTGCCATTGTAGTAGTATTTCAGCTACACAATGTATTTTTTAGAGTGGCTTTAATACCATGTTAGTTTTCTAAGTGAATTTACTTAGGATAATTATTTGAAAGAATAACAAGCACATCAATAGTTAAAAGATACATAAGACACATATATTTTCATGGGGGAAACCATAAAGGAGAAAACCCTCCAAACTTCTTGAAAATAGTTCTATCATAAGGACAAGATCACAAGATGAATAACCCAAGAACAATATGTCTTCTGCATCCCTCTCTCTTCCTCCTCATTTTCCTCTCTCTCCTAATGGTGACATGAGAGAGTGATACATTGTGTGACAAATGAGGAGGGTGCCTCCCTATTTATATTCTTCTGTTGAGTAACTAACTCAAATAACTAGGGTGGGAAGGTAACCTTTGGGGCCGACCTATCTAGGAATACAAAAAGTACATTTTCCTCCATTTAACCTAGGGACTAATGCCCTGACTTATAACAGAGGGTTTACCTCAGTTACCATATATAATGATGACATATCGAAAGGAGGGAAACACATATCCAATGGGGGTACAACAATATACAATAGTAATATACATCATAAAATATTTTGAAGTTACAATTACATAAATAGGATTCACCTACCAAAAACAAAGGTATGACGTTAAATATTTCTCATTTCAGTAACATAAAATCATTTTTCTTGAAAATATATGAGTTCATGGGTAGGGAGAAGTTATACCTTTGCTAATAAACATAGAGGGCCATGGGTTTTCTCCTCCTAGATTCCCTCTCCTCTTTCTCCCATGTACATGAAACTAAGCTGAGTTAGCATAGTTGAAAATCATGACAACTCGTATCAATTCAAGAGTAAAACTAAAACTAAACTTTATTAGTTCATACCTGTTTAACCTTTGTGGTTTGGAAAACCTCTGCCATAATTTCGTAGGAAAGTATCCAATCTACCAAACACAAAACAAGTGATGGATGAGACCATAAAAAGAAGAAACGGAAACCACAGAACCATTTAAACACTAACAGAAATCCTTTAAACAACTCAAAAAAATTGCAATGTATAAACCAAGAAAAATATTGCAAACCGACGAAGAGAAAACATGGCTGCAGCATAACACCATGGAGCGATTGAGAAAATCCTCCAACAACCATTAAAAAAAACCAAATAAGAAAAATCACGACCAAATGAATGTGAAGTTAAAACCCTACAAAAACTATTCAATGACAAACACTGAATTAAGGACAACTGGAGAGCCATCGTTAGTGCTCTCCACAAATAGCACACTGGCCATTTAATATTCTTGGTTGCGCTGTCAACTCGCAACCATGGATTATGAAAAAGTTTAAATGCATCATTAAAACTTCATTTAAACCCTTTGTTATCGCAGTCGGCCGTCACCTTGTATCTCCCATGGTCAAATGCAATTTCTACACATAAAACTTTGATAACATAACCACACTATCACCCTCTTCAAGTACCTTATGAATGTAATCTAAGAACATTATTATGATGCATAAAATGTATGCCCAAGCATATTATGTATTATCACCTATTAATATAATCATACCATATAATTATCACCCCCGTCATCGCTTACAAATCCCACAAGCTATTATGCCAAATCGTAGGCAAGGTAAGGTCAAAACATAATCTTGAAAACATAAACCTTATGTATAGAAGTATAGTTAGGACTAGGTCCAAAAGTCTGGGATTAAATCAATTAGAGGAAATTTGGCGTCTAAAATGGGCCTTATAAAAAAATGTGCCATGGATAAGTTGGATAGAGTTGTATTTTTTAAGCCAATAGAATTTCAGCATCTTTGGTTAACCATTATGGTTGAGTTGGACATATAATGCTTATGTGTCATAATTTTATTTGACAATAGCTAACTCCATATCAAACTCACCTTAGTTAAGATCGTAAAATGATCATGTCAAAATATGATATATATACTTGAAATAATAAATATATAATATTTTATTTGATCACTACTTCCAACTCATTTAAAAAATAATTCTTGCATTAATTAAAATTATAGTGGAGACATTTTGAAACACTAAAAGCATTTACTAATCAATATTTAAAAAACAAAACTAAATAGTATTTAATTTTAAAAGGACTTATCTTGAAATACTAAATAAAAATATTTAGTATTTTTCAAATTACTCTCCATTTTTTGGGATAAACCGTAGTTCCCACGACTTTGTTCATAGTAAAAGTTTAATAATACATTATTACATTTAAATTTCCTTTTGGTAAAAGTATATAAAAAAATTCTATCAATATTAAATTTACACTATAAATTTTCTATGCCGTCTAATAATGTTTTTTCAATATTTTTTAATAATAACAAAAAAAGCAATACAAATACTTATAAAAATATAATGTTTTGTTTATAAAACAAGTATTAGTGGTTATAAGCAAATTCATCGTTATATAAATGGAAATATTGAATAATCTTTCAATATTTTAATATATTTTAAATCTTTTAAATTTTTATTATAAATGTTAATTAATTTTTTTTAAATTAACATGATAATAAAACTATTATATGTTTATATTTTAAATATTTTAGAATTTTATTATAAATATTATATATAAGTTTTTAGAAATCAACATGATATGAAAAATTTATATAAGAATATATATCGTTTATTAGATTATATAAATTATAAGAACATATATTGTTTATTGTTTTTTATTTTATGTAATGTAATAATTTTTATATGAATTAATATAAAATTTATATGAAAAAATAATAGTGATTTTTTAATTTTTAATACTATTGTAATTATATTTTCAATTATAATTTAAATATGACTATATTTGAGTTTTTCATTTTATTAAATATATAAAAAGTAGTGGTGCATTTATTTAAAAAAAAATTAATATAAAATTTTAAAAGTTCCACTATATCATTTATTTATTTTTTTAACAGAATCTAAGAAGGTTTTTTATAAAACAGGTTATGCATAGCCATTCATTATAGAGAATAAGGTGGGAACAGAGAGTTCTTGCAGTTCAAAAAGGCTACATACAAAACTGATCCAAAGAGATGTCCAAAAAACTACACCTGGGGAATTTGCAAAACAACTAGTGCTTGTGGTAGTGTATACCCTTATAAACTGACTGCAAAGAAAAATACAGTAAAACATATTAACATATTTAAAGGATAACTGATTAAGGATTTCCTCTGGGCTTCATGGGCTGAACCACTGATTCCTCCTCCATGGGGTGCGCTGGAGCTGCAGGGGTTTCATTCACCTTCCTGCCCTGGTTCATGTTGATCAAGCGCTGGAGATCTTCCTAAATTCTATCAACCTTACCCATTATCTCCCTACGATTGCTCTTGTTGTCATCGATCCTTGCATCATGATTGCTAATTTGCAGAGAGGTATAACTTACCACTTCCCCCATGCTCTTGACCTCCTATGTTATTTCTTTATTATCCATTATGCCTATCGCTATCATCTTGTAAAGACGCCTGAGATTCTTGTCTACATCCATAATGCCAGCATTTTCATTATCCTGAGACATCCTGCCATTTCCTAGAGAGAGATCGATATGGGTGAAGTTACTATGCAAAGCACGGACTGAACCTGTTAACACGGAAGCCTGGTTCTCAACAGAGAGGTCACTAAGGATATACCTTAGCAATTTAAGCTCCTGCTGAAGGGAAGCACCCTCCTTGCTTCAATAGGATAAAGTGCCCAATGCACCTTCCTTCCAACCTGAACAGTGATAGCCCAAAGTCATGCTTTTCTTAGCAATGAGAGACTGAGCTTCAGACGAGAGACTAGAGCTAGAATCAATGCTTGCAAACCATAGCGAAGAGCCTGTAAGGGTGCTACAAGAGCAAGAGGAGAAGGATGTGAGGACAAGCCTTTCCTTCACAAAATTCCTAGTGAGAGGGAGAGCTTCCCATGGAATTTCTTGCATCCACCCTTCACCTATGCCTGCAATGAAATCCAAGAGAATTCCCTCCAGAGGAATCTCATGATAGACTAAGCCGAGAGATGGAAAGAAATGAACTTGCAGGCTCCTTCAAGGAGAAGAAATAATGGGATGGTCGAAAAGACTTGGAGCATGCGAGGAGGAGGGGCAATTAACCCAAGGGTGGTGAGCCATAAATCCAACGTTACCCGAGAGAGTATGTAGGCAAAGTAAGATCCACACAATGGGGGTGAGAGTGTTGGTAGGACAGCGCATTGAATGAGAAGACCCTTTGGGAAGGAGCGCGAGGTGGGAGCCAGCTGTGGAAGGATGGCACGAGGCAGTGTGAGGAAGGGTGAGGGGAGGGATAAGGCAGGGGGATGTGAAAAAAGATAGGGAAAGGAGTAAGGTGGAGAAGGAGGGATAAGGGGAGGTGGAGAAGGAAGGAAAATGGGTGGAGGGATAAGGTGAATGGGGTGGGGAGATCCTCAAGAAATCCTTTATGGGTAATAAGAGCCACTTCCAGAAGTGGAGAGAGGGAAAAACACTTTCCTTGAGGAAGGAAAGAGTAAGCCCAACAAACCATTAAGGGATGAATTTGGTGTGCAGGGCCTTTTCGTTAGGACTGAGATGACCTTGGGGTAGGGAGGCCCCCATGTTTTCCAAGGCATTCGTTGCAGAGTTATTGTGGTGAAGAATGTGGAATAGCTCTGTTGAGGCCTAGAAAATCGCAGGCGGAAACAGTAAGGGATTCTCCCCAATCAGCGTTCCCAACTAGCCCGCTGACTGTTTGGTATAGGGAATCCGTCCGGTATGCGGTCCAGCTACCGTGAGTCAAGTAACAAAAACAGCGCTTTACTGGTTGTGGCCCGGTCAACCGATTTTTTGTATTTTAACTTAAGAGATGGAATGCGTGTGCCTAACTAAGTGCAAGGTGATTAGACTGCAAGGGGCGGTCACGAAGTGATGCGCAGGTTCTTACCTCTCATCTTAGACCCGCAGGAAACCAAATCATATACAATGAAAAAGAAACTAATTGTCTAATCTAACACTAGGGAGCGAGCCATCAATTTTAAGTGAGTAATTAAGTTTTTTTGCACATGCAATATGAAGGGTTACAGTTAGCTGATACTCCTTTCAGACACATGAACAATCACAAAGATTTAACAACCAGGTAGCCAATTGCTGTATGAATACCATTATTACTCACATGGAAAGATCATGAAAATACCAAAGAACATTCAATAAGAACATAGGTTCAGGAAATTAAACATTCTCATAGTAAATGAAACGCGGATGAAAACAAAATAGTTCCTTTTCAACATCATTCATCGAAACGCATTGATACATTCCATTTCACTTTCTCCAACCAGGTAGAATTGCAGTTCCTTTTGCAAAACGAAGTAGTTCCTCTTACAGGCGAACCTTTAGAATTTTTTCCAGGGGAAAAATCCCTTTTTCAGTCTGGCTTCTCGTTATTTTTAAACTACAACCCTTGTCTTCTGGGATTCCTCTAGCGTGTGACCTTTCAGCGTCCTTGACGATTCAGTTTCTTCTCTGGTCGTTGCATTTTCCCAATAATTTTCCATAGGCGTTTACCTTCTGACCGTAACTGCTGAAACTGCGTCCTCGTTGTCTCTGTCATTTGTTTGTTTTGTCCTTTTCCTCGCTCTAAATTGCTTCAGCGATCTATGGAATTCTCCCTGCAGACAACATTGGTGTATTATCCACTAAACTGAGATATTGGGCATTGAAAATTTCTAACCATAATAATAAATTCACAAGGGGCTAGCCTGGTTCATCCGGGTGAGAACTCGTGGCAACACTAAATCGGCAGTCGGGCGATACTTGGATCGCGCAGGAACAAACTTTTGCATCGGATGGGGAAAGGATTTAGGAGCCGCAACGGCGGAGGAGCATAAGAACCAGGTAAGTGACAACACGGGTAATAAAGGAAACCAGACGCCGGAGAGGAGGGTATCGGAGGCTAGATTTCTCTACCACCCGCAATGGTAGATGACGCAAAGGCTGAGTGACGCGGCTGGGAGAAAAGAGCAGTGAGTCGGACGTCGAGTGAAACTCTAATTGGGAGCTGACTCTATCCTCCTGGCCGCAACGGCGGGCAATCAGAAACTTAGGAGAAAGCGATCGAAACAAACGAATCGGGCGTCGGATGTAACTCCAATCGGGCGGGAGTTTGATCCGGGAGCCGCAACAGCGGGTGAGTTGAGGCTCAGCATCTTCCGAAAGAGGCCGGATCCAAAGAGAAAACCAACAGCATTAAGGATCAACTACAGCCAAACACATTTTTTCATTGTTAAGGCAACATTTTCATGTTCTATGAGTATTAAATAGACCACACGACCCGAACTAAACTGAACGAGGCAGACAAAATAGCGGGTATTCAACTTCAAGACAAACAGATATGTTCAAGGGGCCAAGCCTTTAACAATCAATCCAAGCAAAATGATGAGGAGGGGTCCCAGAGTTTAAGTGAAAAATCGGGGAGGAAAAGTTGCGGCAGCAACAACTGGCGATTTCCTGGTGAACCTAGATCTCTAGGTGATTTCTTTCTTGAATGGCAGACTGTATTGAACTCTTCCAGCTGTACAAATTTCTCAATAATAGAAGTGTGTACCTTAATCATTGATATCAGTCCAGTTTGGGCGATGAAAGTCAAGATTTTAGAGTCTGGATAACTCTGTTGAGGCCAAAATATGAGTTCATTATTAATTTTTCTTTCAGGTAGCTGACGACATTGGACACCACAGGATTGTAGCAGGTGATGAACAGGAACGTTCATTTGTTCTTCACTCCCATGCCATTTTAGCAACTTTTGTGCTTTTTGGATTTTGTCCCCTTAGGATGTGAGTCTTTATGCATGCCTTTATTACTGAATTTCAATTAAGGATCCTCTATCCCATAGTGCCCTTTTGTGTGAGCAATGTGCTTAAAGTTTCAGCTCACAGACGGAGAGGATCATTGGCAAATTAGTACTTTATGCTTTAGATTTAGCTTTGAAGCATGATGTTTTCATAGGAATTCTGACTCTTATCTGCTTTCTGGCATTCATTTCCTGGCATGGGATCATTTATAATAACACTCTATTCATCTTGCTCTTCTTGGTGGGTCCCCCGTCATTTCCCCTTAGAATTTTAAGTGAAAAGTGTATGGAGCCTCAGCATAGTATTCTAGACTTTTGAATCTGATTGACCTTATAGGAGTTTAAGTAGGACCTCAATGCACGCAAAGATTTTGAGAAACTCTTTGGTGGAAGGAATTCACATGGTAACCCACAGTCTGACCATTCAACAAATGTTTACCATTTCCAGAAGTTCGGCGTTCCCCACATAACCACGAGTTAACCGCCTTTATTGAAAACAAAGACTCAAATTAAACAAATGAAAGAATAACTCATAACAACTTATTTATGTACAAGTCAGAAAGCTCAAAAACAACTTAAGAAAAATAAGGTTTGAGAACCAGACCATTAACTGGCAGGTTCTCCTCCCATCCTTGTAAATCCTATAACATATAAGTAGCAGGGCCAAGTTTAGTGGTGATTTGAAACGGGCCTACCCACAACTGTTGGAACCTAGTGTGCTTCCCTTTCTCATCATGGGGATGATCCCATTTGAGAACAAGGTCTCCCACTTCCAGGTCCCTTTTTCCAGCTTTATGTTTGTCAAACCATCTCTTTACTACCTCCTGTTGCTATTGGAAACGCTCTCTAGCCTTGGATTGGGCCTCCTCTGCCTTCAGAAGATTGTATATTCTTATTTGGAGAACCTCATCATCCGATCCCCTAGATTCCTGAGCTAGTATGGAAGATGGGAGCATGATGCTGGGGGGCAAGATGGCTTCCTTACCGTATACAAGGGTAAAGGGTGACACTCCTATTGAAGACTTGGGGGTGACTCTGTCAGCCCACAGGGCATTGGGTAAGGCTGAGTGCCAACTTCGCTCGTTTTCTATGACAGTCTTCTTCAGGATTCTAATGAGGTTTTTATTTGAGGATTCAGCCAGGCCATTCCCTTGCGGATAATAGTTAGCAGAATAATGTAATTTTATCCCTTTCTCATGAGCAAATGCAGTAATTTTAATGGATGAAAAGTATTTAGCATTATCAAAAACTAACGAACTTGGAACCCCAAACCTGGTCATGATATGGTATTTTAGGAAACTGATGACTTTGTCCTCGTTTATCTTGCACAATGGGATGGCTTCGACCCAGCGAGTGAAATAATCAGTTGCAGTAAGAATATACTTATGTAGCAAGGAGGAATTCGGCTTTATTTCTCCAATGACGTCTATTCCCCATTGCTCGAAAGGCTCTGTGATCATTACAGGCTTAAGAGGTGCTGCTGCTCTAGGTTGTCTTCCACCACATCTCTGGCAAGTATCACATTTTCTGACGTGCGCATGTGCATCCCTAAAGAGTGTTGGCGAATAGTAACCGGACCTAAGGATTTTGTGGGCTGTAGTGTCTCCTGAATAATGTCCGCCGGCCGGACCATCATGCAATTCAGACATTGCTTTCTCAGCATCTTCTTCTTCCAGGCATCTTAGGAGGACCCCATCATAGTTTCTTCTGAATAATATGCCCTCTACGAGTTGGTAGGAAGCTTACTTTAGACGCAAAGCTCTTCTTTGTTTAGAACTCCAATGTTCAGGCAACACCCCTGACTGCAGGTAATGTACAAGGTCTCTATGCCAAGATTCAGGAGCTGTGAATAAAGGACAAACATCCATTACATGCAACTCAGCTTCACCATCCCATGCTTGCTCTTCATCATTATTGCTTCTAGTCATCGGCTTACATAACCCCTGACCTTTCACTATAGTGGCTGGTTTGAATTCCAAGTCATATTCTTGAAGGGCTGTTACCCAGTTGCCCCTTCTTTCTCCCAATTCCTTTTGAATGAGAAGGGATCTCACGGATGGGTAAAGGACTATTACCTTGGTTCGATTTTTGAGTATATAAGGCCTGAATTGCTTGACTGCCTTAAATACTGCGTATGCCTATTTGTCAATGGCTGGGTAGTTCAATTCAGCTCCTTGCAGCCTAGTACTCATAAAAGAAATTGGGTATTCATCACCCCCAGCTTCCTTTTGTGTAAGTACGGCAGCCAATGAATCATCAGATGCAAATGTATATATAATAAAATCCTTGTCAAAATCTGGACTTTTCAGAGAGGGCGCATGTGCAACAGCAGTCTTGATTTTACTGAAAGCATTCTTTTATGCTTCAGTCCACTTAAATTGTGTATTTTGCTTAACCATCCGCTGTAATGGTTTAACAGTCTGGGCAAAATCAGGCACAAACCTACGCACAAAATTTATCGTTCCCATGAAGGATTGCATCCCTTTTTTGTTATGAGGCATAGGGATTTGCTCAATAGCCTTAATTCTTTCTAGATCTATGGATATACCCCTCTTTGAAACTATATGCCCCAGTAACTTGCCTTCGGTAACCGCGAACACGCACTTCTTAGGATTGAGGGAAATACCATATTTCCTACAGCATTCAAAGATTTGCTTTAAGTGGAACGCGTGCTCCCCTCTTTTCTTTGAAAAAATCATGATGTCGTCCAGGTAGACCACCACACTTCACCCAATCAGTTCGCGAAAAGCTATGTCCATCGCTCTCTGAAATGTTGCGCCAGCATTAATCAGTCCAAAGGGCATTCTTCTATATGCAAAAGTTCCCCATTTAGTTCTGAATGTCATCTTCAATCGATCTTCTTCGGATACCAATACTTGGTTGTAGCCAGAGAAACCATCTAACAATGAAAACATTTCAGAACCGGAAACCATCTGAAGAAATTGCTCCATGGGAGGTACCAGGTAGTTGTCTTTATCCGAGGCGCGGTTTAAGTTTCTGAAATCCATGCACAGTCTGATTTCTCCCAACTTTTTCCTGACAGGCACCAGGTTTGACACCCATTAAGAATGCCTGACTTTAAAGATGATCCTGGTGTCTAGCAATTTCTTCACCTCGCTTTGAATTAGCGGCTCCAGCTTGGGGTGCATTTTTCTTAACGGTTGTTGATATGGCTTAACGCCAGCTTTAATAGGAATGATATGCTTAATAATACTAGTGTCGTAAGTTTTCAAATCTACATACGTCCAGGCGAAGACTTCCTTGTACTTCTTAAACAGACTGAGAAACTTGTCCCTTTTCGCGGGTGAACAACTTTTACCGAGGTTGACGAACTTGGGATTTGTTTCAGTACCTAAGTTAATTAGCTCGAACTGTAGAGTTGAGCTGTGCGTATTCACATTAGCAGGTCTTCTAAATTTCTCATCCAAGTCAAACATTTTCTCCAATGTCCTAACTCCTTTGGGAATTAAATTGTTATATTTCATTTTAGCCTGATGTTCCTCATCGTCTATGACAGCCCCTTTAAAGACTTCATCGTTTGTCAAGCATTCAATTATCAGCTGATCATAGTCAAATACTCACAGGTTGGTGATCATGTCCGGTACTGAAGGCCTGAAAAGTAATTCAATAGAGCATTTGTTATTAGTGGGAACCAGCCTGGCAGCTGATGTAGCTAAAAGATCAGCAGCTGCGTTTTTTATCCTTGGGATTGAAATAATGTTAAATGCATAAAAATGTCTAAGCAAATCCCATACCTCATTTTGGTAAGCTTTCAAGTGAGGGGAGACACATTGTATTTGATTTCTTATTTGTTTCACAACTATTTCTGAGTCCCCAAAAACTTTTAAATTACTAACCTCTAGCTCGATCGCTTTCTTGAGTCCCTGCAATAATGCTTCATATTCGGCTGTATTGTTAGTACACTTAAACTCTAATCTACAAGAAAGGAAGTGTTTATTTTTTTGTGGATCAATAAGGATGCAGCCGGCCCCTGACCCTTCTAACGTCTTTGAGCCATCAAAATATAGAGTCCAGAAAACATTATCTACTGAAACCGAATTTACTCCTACAGCTAAATCTACTATTTTACAGTCAAGCTCATCAGCCTGAGAAAAATGAAGTAGATCAGGCTGAGTGTTAGATGTGCTGCTGGCTTCTTCTGCTTGATAATTCCCTAGTTCTAGTTCAATAAAGTAGTTTCCCAATACAGATTCAACTAGAACATTCTTCTCATCCAATTGAGTGATGTTATACTTCATGTAAGGTTCTCTCAGAACTTTGATTTGATTGGGACTTCCTTTGTATGGTAACCAAAGATGTGACCAATCTAAAGTGAAATACCCATTTAATTTAGCTGACCAATCCCTACTCAGGACCAGGCCATAAGCATCTGGTATGTCAGCCACTACGATGTTAATAACTTGGCATACTCTGCTATCATATGCTAGGCGAATTAGGACGTCCTCCATCTCACCAATCACCTTAACGTCTTTCCTATCCAATTGCACCACCCTCCACATGGATGGCTTAGGCTACCCATTTATTTTCTTGCATACCAATATGGGCATGACATTAATTGATGCCCCTGAGTCTACTAGATAGTTGTGCACGTTATGATTGAAAACTTCAAATGTCAGGAGGAAAGCTGGATGTTTAGTTTTAGACATACCTCCGGTGCTAGCTTCTCCAATTTCTTCTTCATCCCGGGGCTGGTTTTCAGTGGGCAGTTTTTCTTCATACATTTCAAGTGCTTTCAACAGTTTTTCTTTCTGTTGAGGTACTTTGCACATTTCGAACAATGGGACGTTTGCTTTCACCTTCTTCAAATCTTCAACAATGTCATATTCAATTTGTGATCTAGTAGGCTGAGATTTACCAGCACTCACGTTCTCTTGATTTGACTCAGGCGATGTTTTGTTCTGTGTAGGGTCTTGGCTGGTAATAGTGAATTCTGGTATCTGATCAGCCAAGGCCTTGTCTTGAAACTTTTTCCTGACATTCCTTTGCAGCCTCCTGATCTTTGGGAGTAAAATATTGTCATCACTAACCGTCCCTTTACTTCTAGTTGTCACGTTAGCCTCTCTGACCCCTTTGTGTCCTTGAGTATTTTCCTCTTCAGCGTCGAGCACGGAAACAGAACTCCATAATGCCATCGTCTCTTCCTCCTGTTCTTTTATAGAAGCGGAAGCAGCATTTTCTTTCCTCTCCTCATCATCTTCTTCTGTCAGTCTAGAATCCAACATCTGATTCATGACCAATGTCATTGAATTTATCCATTGTGGACAGTTTTTTTCAGAGTGAGGCTGCTGATGAAAAGTACAGAAATTTTCCATACCTTTGTCCGTCAAATTCATGGATGCATTCCTTTGAGGAGGAGGTTGGGCCTGATTGCTTTCTGCTCTTTTCTTATAATATGACCTGTAGAACTTTTGTGCTTCTTTCTCTTTCTCTAAATCTATGATCTTGTTAGAGAGCTTTTGCACCATTTTGGCCATACCTTCATAGTCTGGTGCTTTCTCTTCTTTGGGCTTAGTAAACAGTAAGGTTTTCCTTTTCTCCCCTGACTATTCAGGATAATCTTCGACGCTCTCCCTTTCAGCCTCCACCACTTCTGCCTCTTCATAAGTCTCCGTCAAAGTAGGATTGGCCCTACCTTTTGCAAACATGGCTAAATCAGGACCCAAAGCTGAAGTATAGTATTCAATCAGTACTTTGTCTGAAGGCTTATCTATTTCAAAGAAATTTTTTAGATATGCTGCAAACCTTTGTGTAAAGCTGTGCACCTTTTCCTTTTTCTCTTTCTTCAATGCACACAGTCCTTTCATGAGGGCAGCGTGAGTCTTTTGGACGGCATACTTACTTCTGAATATTCTCTCGAAAGTATCCCAGTCTGGGATAGAATTGGCGGGTAGTCCAAAATACCAAGAGGCTACAACTCCCTTGAGGGTATGTGGGAACAATCTACAAACCACATCTTCATGCTCCCCTGCCTTCAGTCCTTCTATATCCAAATAAAAACTCTGTAAGTGATCATCCACTAATATCTTCTCATTTGGGTCGAACTCAGGTAATAAATTTTCGAAGGCTTGAGGTAGGTCATGCAACGCCGGGGTCAGATTCAAAGGTGACCTGGCTTTCCATGCTGGTGGTGAAGGATTAGGTGGGGGTTGATTGGCGTTAACACCGGCCATGAGTTGGGGTGGAGAATGTGGAGGTGAACCAACAGGGGTGTGGGGACGTGAACCAGCAGGGGTGCGAACAGGAGAACTGTGAGGAGTGTCTGGACCTACTTGGTTCAAAGGCAATTCAACCTCCTGTAAGGAAGTTTCCACAAGTTCTTCCCAGTCTCCTACCAACATCGAATCTTCACTTAAATGGCGGTCCTTCTTCTTGTACTCTCTTCTAGGCAATTCAGGAATAATTGGCAACCCTCCAATCTTCTTTACATAAGCACGGGTATGTCTTCTTAGATCATTTACAATCTCGTTGCAAACAGGATATAGATGTTCTCTGTTTTCTTCTTTTGGAAATGGATTACGCAGTCCACTACTTTCAGAACTGTAACCAGCGGAATGTTCTCTGTAAAACGGGTTTCCTCGGCCAGCCATGCACTGGCGGCCCTCCTTCTAGTGCCAATTCTGTTCAGGCCTGGAAAATCCCAGGCGGCAACAGTAAGGGATTCTCCCCAATCAGTGTTCCCAACTAGCCCGCTGACTGTTTGGTATAGGGAATCCATCCGGTATGCGGTCTGGCTACCGTGAGTCAAGTAACAAAAACAACGCTTTACCGGTTGCGGCCTGGTCCACCGAGTTTTTGTATTTTAACTTAAGAGATGGAATGCGTGTGCCTAACTAAGTGCAAGGTGATTAGACTACGAGGGGCGGTCACGAAGTGATGCGCAGGTTCTTACCTCTCATCTTAGACATGCAGGCAACCAAATCATATACAATGAAAAAGAAACTAATTGTCTAATCTAACACTAGGGAGTGAGCCATCAATTTTAAGTGAGTAATTAAGTTTTTTTGCACATGCAGTACGAAGGGTTACAGTTAGCTGATACTCCTTTCAGACACATGAAAAATCACAAATATTTAACAACCAGGTAGCCAATTGCTGTATGAATACCATTATTACTCACATGGAAAGATCATGAAAATACCAAAGAACATTCAATAAGAACATAGGTTCAGGAAATTAAACATTCTCATAGTAAATGAAACGCGGATGAAAACGAAATAGTTCCTTTTCAACATCATTCATCGAAACGCATTGATACATTCCATTTCACTTTCTCCAACCAGGTAGAATTGCAGTTCCTTTTGCAAAATGAAGTAGTTCCTCTTACAGGTGAACCTTTACAATTTTTTCCAGGGGAAAAAGCCCTTTTTCAGTCCAGCTTCTCGTTATTTTTAAACTACAACCCTTGTCTTCTGGGCTTCCTCCAGCGTGTGACCTTTCAGCATCCTTGACGATTCAGTTTCTTCTCTGGTCGTTGCGTTTTCTCAATCATTTTCCATAGGCGTTTACCTTCTGACCGTAACTGCTGAAACTGCCTCCTCGTTGTCTCTGTCATTTGTTTGTTTTGTCCTTTTCCTCACTCTAAATTGCTTCAGTGATCTATGGAATTCTCCCTGCAGACAACATTGGTGTATTATCCACTAAACTGAGATATTGGGCATTAAAAATTTCTAACCATAATAATAAATTCACAAGGGGCTAGCCTGGTTCATCCGAGTGAGAACTCGCGGCAACACTAAATCGGCGGTTGGGCAATACTTGGATCGGGAGGGAACAGACTTCTGCATTGGATGGGGAAAGGCTTCAGGAGCCGCAACGTCGGAGGAGCATAAGAACCAGGTAAGTGACAACATGGATGATAAAGGAAACCATACTCCAGAGAGGAGGGTATCAGAGGCTAGATTTCTCTACCACCCGCAACGACGGATGACGCAGAGGATGAGTGACGTAGCTGGGAGAAAAGAGCAGTGAGTCGGACGTCGGGTGAAACTCTAATCGGGAGCTGACTCTATCCTCCCGGCCACAACGGTGGGCAATCAGAAACTTAGGAGCAAGCGATCGAAACAAACGAATCGGGCGTCGGATGTAACTCCAATCGGGCAGGAGTTTCATTCGGGAGCCGCAACGGCGAGTGAGTTGAGGCTCAACATATTTTGAAAGAGGCCCGATCCAAAGAGAAAACCAACAGCGTTAAGGATCAACTACAGCCAAACACATTTTTTCATTGTTAAGGAAACATTTTCAAGTTCTATGAGTATTAAATAGACCACACGACCCGAACTAAACTGAACGAGGTAGACAAAATAGTGGGTATTCAACTTCAAGATGAACAGATATGTTTGAGGGGCCAAGCCTTTAACAATCAATCCAAGCAAAGTGATGAGGAGGGGTCCCAGAGTTTAAGTGAAAAATCGGGGAGGAAAAGTTGCGGCAGTAACAAGCTCATAGGATTTAGACATGAGTGGATTTTCTTTGTGATACAGATGAGGAAAATTAATTGAACTAGAGGAGTAACCATTAATCATCTTGAAAATAACATGGTGAGAGTCTCCAAAGATCGTAACCTTGTGAACATCCTTATTGACTAAGGATTGAAGTCCCTGTAGGAGTGCCAACCACTCGGCCTCGTTGTTGGTCCTATGTCCAAGGCCCCAAGCGAAGGTTTTTTCAACATGTCCTCTGGGATCTAAGAGGATCCCCCTCACACGTACCACCCCTAGATCGCCTTTCAAGGCACCGTCAAAGAAAAAGGCATAAGAGTTCCTCTCCATGAGCAAAGATTTGAATTCACTGCTAGTTAATCTTATCTCCCAAGGAAGGGCTCTACTGGGTTAGACTGCACTGCTTTTAGAGATTTTGAACTGAAGGGAACTCGCTTCCTTTAAGTAATTTTTGTACTAGGATGAATAAGGCTCAAGGATACATTCCTTGATAGGGTAACTGATGTTGTTCGAAGAAAACTTCTCTACTATCATTCCTATCGCTTTAGAGGCTATGCGGGTTGGAACAACTGTCTGATCTTTAAAAATGGACTTATTCCTAGAGAGCCACATTTTCCAACAAAGGTTCTTGGGGATAGAGGCCCAAAGATGACTCGGGATGGGATTTTTGAAGAGGGAGCTAGGAAAAAGCTTCGGCTAGTCCTTAAGAAGTTGAGCTACTAAATCTGGAAGGTTTAGAACAAGGAACGGGGGAAGAACACTCTTCCAAAATTTTAGAGATATTTTGCACTGAAGAAAAATGTGGCTAGTGGTCTCTTCTTCCATGTTGCATAGAGCACATCTAGAAGGACCGACTATGCCTCTTTTCCTGATATTTTTAGCCGCTAAAAGCTTATTATACATCAAGATCCATGTGAAGATATTTACCTTAGGAATGCTGTCTGGATGCCAAACCTTCTTCCAGAGTCAATCTGATGTAGCCGGTTCCAATGAAAGTATTTTATATCCTTCTTTGACAGTGTACTGTCTTGAGCTGCCCCATCCGATGCGATCCCTTGCTACCACTCGCGTTGGGGACAGACCGTGGAGAGATGAGATGAAAGTGGCAGCATTATCAAGCATATGAGCTAGAGGAAGTAGCTCCTTCCATCCAATCCAATATCCCATCGAGTCCCACTGAGAGAGATCAAAAAGAGTGAGGAACACCTGCTCGCTAGCCTAATCAGTAAGAGGAGCTAGGCCTGGGAGTGAGGAGCGAGCAGGCTGTCCAAGAATGCTAGATTTCTAAGCGTTGATTTTTTCCCCATTCCCTGGAATCCAATAGCAGTATGCCTGAATTGTGTTGAAATAAGCTTTGCATAGATGCCAGAGAGTGGTCCCTTTGCCTATCCAAGCACTGTCCAGCATTTTTGATCTGGGCCTTCTGATATATTTTTTCTTAATTACTTCCTTCCACCAATCCTTCCTTCCTATGACCAATCTCCATATCAACTTAGCTCCCAAGGATTTATTCATTTGCTCAGGGTCCCTAATGTAATCCACCTTGCTTTTTTGTTCTTTTGACCATGTCCGACTTTACCAGGTGAAATTTTTTTGTCTGAACCTTTCCTCCTTGCCATAAAAATTTCCTGATTTACTTACAAATGCTGTTGATAAAAATTTTGGGAGAAAGGACCATCAAGCTAGCATAAATTGGATAGGAGGAGAGGATGGACTAAATGAGGACCGTCTTCCATACAAGATTTATCCATTTCGATCCCAGGGTTTATATCTTGTTTTCAATTTTTTGGATAATCGGAGCCCACATGGAAGAGACCATGGAATTTTTTACTATGGGAATGCCCAAGTAGGTGAATTGACTCGAGTTAGGATTGGATTTTATTTGGATGATTTGAGATATGCTGTGAAGAGTTGCAGCATTGCAATTCCACCCATATATCCAACATTTATTCAAATTTGCTGAACTTCCAAAAGAGCGGAGAAAAAGGTCAAGGGGGCTAAGGAAGTTTCTAGCAATTTGATTGGATGCTATCCCTAGTAGGATTGTGTCATCAGCAAACAAAGCATGGTTAATGGGGAGAACTCCATTCCTGAAGGAAATACCTAAGAGATATCATTTTGATTGAATTCTGAGCAATCTTCTGCTGAGGGAGTCAGCAACCAGAATATAGAGGAAAGGGGAGAGCGGACATCCTTGTCTTATACCACGGGAGGCTTTGAAGAACTCAGAGGGTCTGCCATTGATTGGAGGAGCTATCCAAGGAGAGTTTATGTAATATCTAGGCTTGAACTTGATTGATGAAGATATAAGGAAAGCCAAAATTATTTAGGACCAGAAGGATAAAGGAGTGTCTCAGTCTATCAAAGGCGTTGGCCAAATCCATTTTGATGGCCATTCCAGGTTCACCCCTTTTAGAACTGGAGTGGATTGCCTCCTGAACCATTAGGATGTTGTCTCTTATTTTCCTGCCTGAGATGAATCCACCTTGATTTGGGGAGATTAGTGAGTGAATTATTGTCTTGAGTCTCATGGATAAAACTTTAGAAAATATTTTGTAGGAGGCATTACAGAGAGAGATGGGTCGGAATTTTTTTATGGTGGTGGGGTTTGGCTCTTTAGGGATCAATGCCAGGAAGGTGGAGTTGGTGGCTCCTCCCATATTACCTTTTTCCATCCAAGAGATGAGGTGCATCAGATATTTTTTATAAGGGACTAGAAAGTTCTATAGAAGCAGATTGGGAATCCATCCGGTCCTGGGGCTTTATCTGGATGAAGAGACCATATAGCTTTCTTGACTTCTTCTTTCGAAATGGGGGATTCAAGCTTGATTCTTTCCTCCAGACTGATTTGGGCTGGAATATTTGAGACCATTTCTTCCATAGTGTTTTGAGAGACTTGCTCCTCATCGTTATACAAATGCTTGAAGAAGGTCCTTACCTCCAAACTGATTGCCTCTTGACCTGTAATGAATGTGCCGTCCTCATTTTTTAATTCTCTCAAAGTGTTCCCTCGCTTCCTGTCCCTACATTGATTTTGAAATAATTTAGTGTTTTGATCTCCTCCTTTAAGCCAAAGGATGCGTGACTGGAGCCTCCATCCCTCCTCTTCTTGGCTTAGGATTTTCTGCAGGCTTGTTTCCAGTTCTATCTCTTTGACAAGATGTTTCTTGGTGATCTCATTTACTTCCATTTCCACTTGAAGAGCTTCAATGTTCTTTATGATTTCACCTTTTTGCTTTAAGGGATCCTGATAGTGATTTTTTGCCTAGGATTTAAGAGCTACTTTTCCCCTTCTTAGTTTCTCCTCCCAAGAGTATGCTGGAGAGCCAGGGATGAAACAACACCATGCACTTGAGATGATGTCTTCTACTCCTTCAGCCTCAAGCCAAAGACGATTGAATCGGAAAGGGAGAGGCCCCAAGTTTCTGGGGGAGGGAAAAAAAGACAAATAGGCTTATGATATTAAATAGCTGTGCACAACAATTTGGTTTCAGGGTAAGAGTTGAGGAGATGAGTACTGACTAGGAAGTGATCCAGTCTGGCAGCGATATGGATGGGTCCGATTCTTTTGTTACTCCATGTGAAGATGTCATTTTTTGGTTTGATGTCCGTAAGACCCCACTAGGATATAAGGTCTTCCAATATTTTCCCAAAAGGATCCTCGACCTTAGTTCCACCTCTGCGTTCATCCACAGAGATAGTTACATTGAAGTCCGCTAGCAATGAAGCAAGGGAGGAGCAATTTGTCTTTTCATTTCTCTTCAAGAGAGGTCCAAAAGTTGTCTTTTTGAGCATGCATGGTTGGGCCATAGACATTCTCGATCCAGAGCTTTTTTTTGTTTTCTTTATTTTCTATCTTTATGAGAAGCCAGTTTTTATTTTTGATGGCAGAGTGCATGCCAAATTTTTCAGAATCCCACCAGCATAGAATACCTCCAGAGGATCCATTGGTGTTAGTAGCTATTCCACTTCCTTTTGGCCAAAAAAATTTAGAAGTTGCAAGGCTGTCTTCAGCTGATTTTTTTTGTCACCTGGATGAGAAGAATTGAGGCAGATTCCGTTGATTTAAATCTCTTGATAACTTTTAACTTCTGTGAACCTCCTAACCCTCTGTAATTCCAAAAGTCCACTTTCATTATTTCTTGAGTTGTCTAAGAGCCTTTTCCTTCTCCTTTTCTTCCTCTTCAGCACTAAGTAAATACTTTCTTTCTTACAAAGTTTTGACTAGAAAATCTAGATTAGACTGCTTTCCTGCTACCTTTTCCCTTGCTGCTTCCTGCTCCCTTATGGCTTTGTTGGACTTTCTTCCTTTTCTGGAGAGGGGTTCTTGTTCTTCTGTAGAAGTATCTGTTGCTTCTTCTAAACATGCTTTTGCCCTAGATCTTGTGACTAATCCTTCAGAGTTTGCTACAGCTTCCCTCCTTTCCTGGGGTTGCACCATAACCTCTTCCTGTACTTCCTTCTCCTTATGTGATGGAACCACTATAGGTGTTTCATCTTCCTGTTGATGAACAGCTTCAGGATTTTCCTCTTGGGTTTTATTTCTTGTGTCTCAACTTGTAGGACCTAAAACCGATTTCTGGGGGCACTCTTTGGCGGGATGTGTGGCTGCTTGAGGGACTTTGCTGTCTTCTTCCCACTTGCAACATTCCAGCCCTCATCTTGTGGGCTATCCGAGATGGGTTTCTTTGGTTTCTTCGGACATGATTTAGCAAAATGTCCATACTCATGGAAGTATTTGCATTTGAATGGAATTTGTTCATAATCCACAGTTTGTAGATGATTCCATCCATCTATGGAGAGAATGATGGATTTCGGCAAGCCCTTTTCAAGATCAACCTCAACGCAAATTCGGGCACATGCGAACATTAGGGATTTTGGTTCATATTTATCCACATATTTCCCCAACGTATTCCCTATTGCACGAAAATCATCATCGTTCCAGCAGTGAAGGGGGAGGTGGGGAAGCTTTACCCAGACTGGAACCACCTTTGGGACATCCTTTTTTGGGTTGAATGAAAAACCCCATTTATTCAAATCCATGCCTCTTGGACCAATGAAATAGGGTCCATTCCTGAAGATAAGGTTGCAATCCTCCTTCTTTCTGAAAATGAAAGAAAAGTAGCCTTTTCCACAGAAGATCTGCTGAACTTCCCCCTGAATTAGGGTTCTCCAATTTTTATTGAGCCAGACCTCCACTGAACGCAGGGATGGCCAGAGCCCAGTAAACAATCCAATTAGACCTTTCTCTGAGAGGGTAACTACTTTACGCTTTGAGGCAGTAGAGCTAAGCTTTACTTCAGGGACGTCGACGCGCTTGACAAAGCGAGAAGAGGGGGCGCAGCTGTCGAAGTGGGGGGGAGAGAGGCCAAGATATCATGGAAATGGTCCTCAATGGACATAAGATTAGGGGGATCCATGGGCACGGGGCTTGCAGGCCTACAACACTATAAACCCTAGACACGCTCAGCTTAGGGTTCAGCTTTTTCAGTCTTCCAGAACATCAGTGTCCCACTATATCATTTATTATGTGTGCATGAGAACCTAAATATTTCATTATTATTTTTAAACAATATCTCTTTACTCTACATTAACTCAACACACTTGTCAACTACCATTAATGAGACAATTTAGGTTGACTTTCATTAGATTTAATGTGACATAGTATATTTGTAGTGTGATGTGGATTTTTTTATTATTTTCCTTAGGAGGCCCATTTTAGACCCCAAATTTCCTCTAATTAGTAGATAAGCAATTCCAATATCTTAATGAGTTTAGACGTTAACATCGCATTGGAAAGGGTTGCGACCAAGTTGTCGATACAATTGGAGTCAACGCCCAACAGACATTAAGCTAGTCGTCAAATATTTTAAAAATGTCTAGTTGATCTTATCCTTTCAAACAAATAAGAACATGTTATGACTAAGAAATAAATTTACAATGAGTAAGAATGGTAATTTATAAACATACTTTTATATTTTATTTTATGAATTTTACGGGTTTGTGATAGAATGGTATCAAGGCACAACTACAACACTTGGGCTAAAAATATCAACACTCAAAGTGATATAAAATAGAAAACTAATTTTATTGTTATGGTTTGACTCTCTTTGCAAATAGGAAGAAAAGAATAACATTGTTTTTGTAGGAATCTGGAAGATGTGAGAATGTCTGTGAAAGGAGAATCACATCCTAAAATTATAGAAAACAATGAAGAAAGTAACATTAGAGACAGTGAAATCTGGGTAAATCTATTTTTAAAGTGGGAATGATAACCCATATGAACTCCTACAAACAGTAAAATATTTAAGGGAAGAACTGGAATGAGTCAAGGAAGGTAATGAATGCATTTTAAAAGAACAAGAAGAATCAAACAATGTTCCGCTAACTAAACTATATAGAAATGACGAAGATAAGAACAAAGGACCTGAATTAAATATGGCAATAATTGCACCTTACAAACGTAAGGTAAGAAAACTAGAATTCTAATCATGAGACAAAATATTAAAGTGAAGAATTGGCTAAACATAATAATGAAAAATATAAAGATTCTAGTGAAAGTAGTGATTGTAATCAACATAAAAAAATACAAACCATATGAATAAATTTCCATTGAATTTAAAAATATAAAACCTCCTATAATCAAGGGAGAAATCGAAAAAGGAGAAGAAGAAGAAGCTTGTCTATCTGGGATGAAAAAGTACTTACAGATTTATCATTATTTTGACGATCTAAAAGAAAAAATGGCAATTTATAACTTAACAAGAAAGGTTGATATCTAATAACAAGATATAAAGAATGTAAAAAGCATTAAAGAACGTTATGTAACTTGGAAAACTTTTAATAACTGTTTTAAAAGAAAATATTTATCATAAAAGTATTACGAAGATAAAACTAAAGAATTCTATGAATTACGATTAGGTTCAATGACTATGAAGAAATTTTGCAACAAATTTTTAAATTTATTATGTTATGTACCTGACATTATTGATGAAAAACAAAAAATTCAGTGTTTCCTTAGCTATTTACCTCTTATATTTAAAGAGAGAATTGAATATGATAATCCAAAAAATCTAGAAAAGGAAATGAGAAAAACAAATCTATGCTATGATCAAAATAAAAACAAACGAGAAAACACACATCATTGGAAAAATAAAATACGTGAAAATTTTGAACAGAAAAAGAAAGGTACTAAGTTTTATAAGAACTCTGGGAATAATTATCAAGGATACCAAGGGAAAATTTTTTAAAATTCTAAACAACAGAATCCTACAACAATAAAAGAAAAGGAAATAACCACTACTGTTAATAAAAATACTACACAAAGGAAACCATTAAAATGTTGGGAATGTGGTGAACAACATTACCTTAAATATTGCCATGTAAGAAAGAAAGGTCTTAATAACATACATACAATTCAAGAAGCTACTATAATGGGAGATATAGCAAGATGCATGCACGGAATCAGTGTGACATTGGAGAATAGGAAAGTAGATCATCAAACATCTATGGTCAAAAAAGGTATGTTCAAAGATAAACCAATTTCTATATTAATTGATCTAGGTGCAAGTTTAAGTTATGTATTGCCAAGAATTCTAGAACTATACAAGTTACAGCAAGACAAGTTTGAAAAGTATTGGTTAGTTCAACTTGAAAAGTGTTATTTTATTATGAATGGCTTAAAAACACATGCTAATTTAAATATATTACCTCTAGGATATGATAATGGAAAACAAATAGAAAGATAATCAACTCAATATCTAAGACTTATTGATTTTAAAAGACTTTAAATATATATTTCTGGAATAGATTGTTGGACTGCCTCAGAAAAGAGAAGTATATTTTACAATTGATTTTGAACCAAGGGTAGTACTAGCATCAAAGGATCCCTATCGGATGAATATAGTAGATCTTATTGAATTAAAATAAAAAATACAAGAAGTAATCGATAAGAAATACATTCAAACTAGTGTTTCCCCTTGGGGAGAATTGGTTTTATTTGTAAAGAAAAAAGATGTCACTCTACGGTTGTGTATAGATTATAGGTAGTTAAAGAAAATGACAATTAAATATTGGTATCCTTTGCCTCGTGTTGATGACCTGTTCGATCAGTTTTGAGGGGGAACAATCTTCTCAAAAATAGACTTTATATATGGATACCATCAAGTATGGATCAAGGATGAAGACATCTTTAAAACTTCTTTTAGAACCAAATACAGTCATTATGAGGTTGTCGTAATTCCCTTTGGGTTAACAAATGCCTCAAGAACTTTTATGTGTTTAATGAATAATATATTAAGTAAATAGTTAGATAAATTTGTAGTCATATTTATCGATGATATATTAATTTATTCTAAAAATAAACAAGAGCATGAAACAGTTAAAGATAATCCTACAAGTATTAAGGGAGCAACAATTATTTTTAAACTTTAGAAAATGTGACTTCTTCAAAGATAGAATTTAGTATCTAGGACATGTGGTGTCTAAGGATGGGATATCATTCGATCCTGATAAAATTAAAGATATCAGTGAATGTTTTGTTCCAAGGAACATGTTGGGCCGAGGGACAATAGGGAAGAATTCATGTATAATTATTCCTAAGTATGGAGAAGAACATAATGGAGAAGAGGAAGTAGCTACGACCACGGAAGTAGCATAAATGGAAAAGGGAAGGATGCTATGATGAAAGAAGTGAAAGCGAAGAAGAAGAAAAAAAGAAGGTGAGGAAGATGCACTAGATGAGTAAGCCACGATAGAAGAAAAAAACAAGATACAGGATGACATGGAATAATATCAGCAGAAGCAGGTGTGCAAATAGTGTAACAACCAAAAAATGACAGTAAGGAATAATGCTAAGAAAGTGACTGTCCTTAATGAACGTGGGTACAAGCTTAGCTGGAGCTGGTGAAAACCATAGATATGAAGGTATGTTTGTAAGTCAGCTCAATAGTTGCTCTTGTTATGTGTTTCTAGAATAGGAAAGACAACATATTAGTTGGATATAGTAAGTCAAATGAGATAGCGACTATAAATGAGTTTGTAATGAGTCTCTTAGTGTTTGTATAGAGTCGGTATTGAGATAGTAACAAGCATGTATGGGAGTTATATTAAGTTTGTAATAAAGCTATAAAAGAAGGAACCCAAGTTGTAGATGGGTTAGTCGGTTAGCTGATTAGCTGATATAGAATCTGAGTAATATATAGACTCTTGGAAAGATGCTTGATCTAGAGTCAAGGTAGGATTTTGGTTAATGACTCTCTATTATTGAGTGCATTAGAGTAGATCTTTTTCAGTTGAGTGCACAAATGAGTAGAGAAGGTTGATTCGATCCAGGCTAAGTGTGGATCGTTAGCAGGAGTAGAATAGGAAGAGAAAGAGAGAAGATCAGAGAGGATACGAGGGAGGAAAATTCTGTAAAGATAGAAGATAATATCTTGAACAGAGTCTGCAGCTTTGTGTGTAGACAAAAGGTGCATCTATTTCACCATTCCAGATGAAGAGCACCTTGTAGTTTTTTCTTAAATTGGTTTCCACGTTACATGCTATGTATATGTGTGAATATTGAAGTAGCTTAGATATATGTGTGAATGTTGTGTTGGATGACCGGTTGGTTATTGTGTTACAAATGGATAAATGTATGACTATGACATTATGCTAATGAATGTGATTATGATGTATGTTTACTATTTATTTACTTAAGTTGCATAAAGAAGGGTTGGATCACAACTAGTGTTGAAGTACTATGCGTACAAGTAATGCACCTCCTCAGGATTTGTTGGAAGCCTTCACGCGGAGCCAAGGTACAAAAACACCCTCCCACACAAACTATGGAAATGTGGTTCTGGAAGTTACCCATAAAACTGAGATATCTCGGGTGAGACAACATCCTTGTTGCAAGTGTTTCCAATTGAGCTCTTCTCCACCGGGCTGATATCTTGGGCTTTGTTGTGCTAAGAAGAAAGGACTAAACCTAGGTCTAGCAGCAGAGAGAGGGAAGAAGCCAACAAATGATTCTGTTGTTGGGATATTAAACTGTTGTGGTGAGGGATATGTTGTGGCAACCCACAAAACCGAAGATCCAAGATTGGGTGGATTCCAAAGAGTTAGAGTTCGCATGAAAACAATGTGAAGGATATTGGTGGACCCCAACGAAGTGGTTGGGTCAGTACATTTATTTAGACATTCACAATATTTTCTTTACTGAGTTTCCCATTGTGTTGCATGAGCGGTTTTCTAAGTTGGCAACCCAACAAAGGAATTTTCAAGGAGGAGAACCGAGAGAGTGGAGTCTTGAGCAGATGAAAAGAGTAAGAAACCCTATATCAAGGGTTGTTGATTTCTGGGTATATAGTACCTTAGAAGGGTATATTACTGATTTTGATGTTGGCACAATAACCTCATACAGTGAGACGGAGCAAAAAAATTTCAAGGACCACGGAGCAGATACCTGTCATCTTTAAAGACATGGATAAGAATGATTTTAGGTGAAAAAGGGAATATGTGATTCCAATAAGAATGAATAGCAATAAGAGTGGCTATGTCTCAGTAGA
Source organism: Pseudotsuga menziesii (assembly GCA_001517045.1). Classification (NCBI taxonomy): domain Eukaryota; kingdom Viridiplantae; phylum Streptophyta; class Pinopsida; order Pinales; family Pinaceae; genus Pseudotsuga; species Pseudotsuga menziesii. Next base: position 426,329 of record LPNX010938663.1, read on the forward strand.
ACCCTAGAGTGATATGTTCCCAAGAGATAGCGAAACTGAACTAGAGCCGGGATTTTTAAGAAGTGGAAGAATATTCAGGCCGGACAAGTGAAGAAAAACTATGTTCAGAAGAGGGAGTTGCAACATAGACCAAGAATAAGAAGACAATGAGCTTGGATCATTATTGGACAAAGGATCCCATGATGAAGAAGAGGAATATCATCCGATCTTAGAAGGAGATGAAGAATCAAAATAGTTGACTGAATCCTGAGAACAATAATGTTCTTACAACATGCCTACAGTACCAGAGGTAAGATCGTGAGACCTGTCTCCAAGTAATTCTGTAAATACAAGTAGTACTAATGTTGTAAATAGCAAATAAGGAAGTCCAACTAGTCCAAATTTTTCTCCAACTGTAACATAAACAAATACAAAAGCTGTAGCTGACATTAAGTCCCAATATTCAATAGAAATGGGTTGGATGACCCAAAACAATAGTGGTTTCTTTTTAAATCTTTTTGGACAGTACAACCGATCTAGGATGAGAATATCAAGAAAGCACAGATGATCATGAATCTGCAAGGTTGTGTGCTAGACTTGTATATGAAATTTTCCATAGTACAAGTAGGATTTTTCCCAAAAACACTCAACGAGATTCGACTGGGTTTGATCACAATGCATCACAATGCCCAATCAAGGAGATTAAGAAGCTACCAACATAATTTGTTTGGGACGTTCTCCAACGATTTAAGACATTAATGGCCAAAGTGAGTTTCCAAATGTCAGATGTGCAACACAAGGAATGGTTTATTGCTGCCTTTTTACCACATATTTGAGCCTCGTTGATGCAATAAAAACTCATGCCGCAGACAGATGCTCTTGAAATAGAAATGAAATTAGAAGCCTCACTGGTTGGATATGCTTGCTCGAGAATGATGCAAATTCAGTCACAACTGGCCAATATTATGGTGCATCTCCAGGTAATTAAAAGAGGAAAGTAAATTCAGGAAGAACTATGGTTTATAAGAGGCAGTGCTAATGGACACCAAAAAGATAATTTTCGGGCGCTGATGAAATATGTCACAGAAGGTGCGCAAAACAAAGCTCCACTAGATGTCAAACAAGAGAAATAAGTCTTCTTGGAGGTGTGATGAAAATTCACTGATACCAACCAATCGTTGACATATGGACAAGTTAGAGCTATGCTCGAACGATTGGAACAACTAATTAGGAAGCCGCTAATGAAAAAGGTTAGTAATCTTAAAGAATTTTTCAAAAGTTGTTTAGAACTAATAATGATAGAGATGTTGTCACATAACTGAAAACACTCATAGAAGACCCGTGACCTGGAAAAAGAGTTAATCATATCGGGAGAAAAATGAAGACAAGACGAGAACTACGAATTACTGCGCATATAGGAGATTATGATATGGATTATATCATATTATATTTGTGCTCGAATGTTAATATATTGACAAGACAAACATGGGAAAGAAAGAATAATATGGGACTGGACTGGTCTCATGTTTAGCTAAGGCTTCTGAACAAGTCAAATATTCTACCAATTAGTATAATAACTCAAGTACATATGGAATTCAAAGGATTGAGAACATATGATGAATTCGAATTTATTGAAATTGTTGATGACACAAACCCATATCATGAAATTCTAGGAATTGATTGGGCAATATACAACCAAACTATTATAAACTTCAAGAAGAGGATCTTGTCTTTTGACGATTATGAAATAAGAGTGGTTACACCAATTGATCTTCTTGAAGGACATAGATATGTCAATCCTATACATAGTGAAGGGAAATACAATTATATAGACCATTTGTACAACATCATGTCTTTGAAGGAAGACTATATTAACCCAACAACTTATGGAAACCTAAGTTGGTGGAGTGTAATATCGTGCATGTCCGACTCAGGAGATGCTCTAGAAATTGGTAGAACATGCTACATGAAGTTTCCATGTGAAGATGTGAAATAATCACAAGAGTTGTCAAAAGGTTAGAAGCCGAAGCAAGTGTGCTACCTACATATGAAGGATTACCTAAACTTGCATATTTTTTAGTATAATTTGAAGAAAAAGTCACAGAATCATAGCAATTGTTCACCTTGGATTATTTGTTGAAATATACGCCCGCCATATGGTGGGGTACACATAAACAATATATCTCTGAATGGCCACATTATAGGAGATTAATGGAGATCATATTTGGAGAAGAGATCAGTTTCCTTGATCCAAATTATATAGGACTGACAGATCCTAGGAAGCATATTGAGAATTGTCAAAGGATTTGGCATGAACATCCGCGACAAGAATGGGTTCATCGATTCATCCAAACTTTGGAAATGGTACCAAGAAGTTGGTACACATAATAAGAGTTGCGACGAGGGACCATTGAATGTGAAATCTTAGCTTTAAGCTTCACCCAGACATTTGAATTCATAGGTGAACACCCAACATTAGATGTTGCATTACAGGTAATAAAGGAGAATATCTTTGAAGAAATATTGGTTACAGACACGAACTTCCATCAATGCAGCATGACTATACACAGCTGGATTGAGTGTTATAATATCATGAAATATCTGAGAGATATTGATTCATTCGCCATAATATCCATGTTTAGAAGGAATGTGAAAAGTGGAAAGAGTTTTCACGTGTGAAAATACATGGTACCCTGCTTTATATGAAATAAAAAAAGGAAGGGGGGATGGCAATAAGCTTTTTGGTACTAGCCTGATTTATAACAATAACTACCATTTAAGTGATAGGTCAATGGTGGTATAATGCAAAAATATTTGGTCAACGAGCCCATGGTATGCCCATGCAATGGAAAGGACAATTTCCTTTTTGATGAATTGATTGTGCATGTGAAGAACGACTAAAATCAGTTAAGGTATTTATCAAGCTTCACTACCAAGAATCTATTCCTTGTTGGCACAGGAAGAACACTACTACTACTTACAACCCTAAGCACTAAACTAGTGAAGTTGTAGTATAGTCATCTCCATTTCTAGCACTAGCACGATTGAATCCAAGTATTTATTAGCTACACCGATCATGGAGAATACTATTGGTTACATCCCACCATAGATGGTCCTCATCAATATATAGGATAATTCAAGAGGACAACTGCATGGTACTAACCTGGTTGGAAAATAAAGACCAGGTCCTCTAGGGGTTAAGCAAGGAAAGTGCACTGACAACAGAAAAATGAAGGGGAGAGCAGTAACACCCCCATATCCAACCCCACCATCGTCAGAGTATTTTTAGCCAATAAATTTAATGCCACCCTATGTCCCACCTAGATACAGAAATGCACTGGAAGTTACAATTTCGAAGGGCGCAAAGACCCCACTGATAGTGCCACTAATACCCAAAGGAGTGAAGGTAGTGAAAGATATTTTACCCAATGTGAAAAATATATCTTACACCGATCATGATACCAAGAGGCAACAAGACCTATATTGAAGAAACTATATTTACATTGTGTGAGACACACCGGAGGTGCCTCAAAAATTTGTTGTGAAGGAATGGGCCAAGGAACTGGAGCAGTCTGGCATATTATTGTTGCTGTATATGCCACATTTTTGGCGAAGTACATAAATTAACACATGTGTCAAGCCATTACTTCTATTTTTCATGAAGGGGTTCTCTAGTTAGGAAAACCTATATATGTGGATTTTCAGCTAATCACCACCATCATAGGCCTACCATCTACTAGAATGGACCCATCACCTCTGCAAAAAAAGGATCAAGAATCTACAATATCTAAGCAGATGAAGGAAAAGTATGGCGTACGTAAAAGAAAAAGTTTTTTTTTTTAATTTATTTGTAGCGTTGACAGCCCCATTGTTCACTTTGCTACCAAGGTAATGGATTCCAAGTTACTCCACAAGTTACACCTATACCAGTGTATTGCGGGAGCAACTATGCTTGCGGAACTATGTGCGGTAGGAACTTATATCAACCGATGTGAATTTTTGTTGAATGTGTTTGTACAAGACACCAATGACACAATTGAAATGGGTAAGCCATTTCACTATTCATGGCTGTTACTTTTAATTTCATTTGTAGCATGGTTTGACCCATAAGACTACCAAGGGCTTGACCTGCTAGTGACTTGTCAAGGAGAAAAATGTCAAAACCTATGGTATGAGAAGGACCTAAAATACCGACATAAACAAAGAAATATTGAATTCCTTATGCACAGGGAGGATATATGGCACCAGGTAAAGAACATTTCCAAGTTAGATGATGCCACTATTCACCCGTTTCACCCCATAGTTAAATTTGAGATAGGCCTGCATGATATTTAAATGCAGCCACAACAAAAACTACAACATTGAAATATACCAAACAAATTTATGATGACAAAGGAATAAATCCAAGAAATTATAAATCAATGGCCAAAGGAATGGTGTGTTCTAGTATCAAAAGAAGAAATTCAATAAGAGGATAACCAATCACAAGAAGACAACTAAGAGGAGGAAAACAAAGAAGAAAACACCGAGCAGGATTTAGACTCTGCTGAAATTCATAACCCCCTCAATCTTATACTTTCATAGACAGTATTATCTTAGGATCTTATCTAAGAGAATAACATGCACAGCGACCAATCACAAGAGACAATAGACACAAAGATTTTCCTCAAGGAAACCATAAAGTAGAAAACCCCGCAACTTCCTCAGAGATAAAATAAGCACCAATGGCAGCAGTAAAACCCAAAGACAGTAAGGTGATCTCCGACATCTATTCTCTCTCTTATCCCATCTCCTTCTCTCTCACTCATGCGCTACAACTGAGTGTGAGTGACTATGTGATAAATACAGAGGCTCACTCTCTATTTATACTAGCTTTCAACTTGATAATAACTTAACAGGGCCAAATTCTCTAGGAGAGTCTAATAACCCTAGTGCACCATAACTGCAAGGAATTCAACCCCTCATCAACTAGGAGGGTTAATCTCTATGACTTTACATGAATTTTTTACGTTATTGATTCTCCCAATAGGAACATCAAGGAATAATCAAATACAATATAGGAAATACATAAGTGAATACATTATGAAGTTACAAGTACATCAACACTCCCTCTTAACTAGGAAGGTATTCTCTTGACACAATTCATCAGCACAAGTCTTCTTCTCTGGATCAATTCTGGATCATCATCAATGCTGGATCATCACTGGATCATAACTAGATCATCATCGAACCTAGATCATCATTGGATCATCATCAAAGCTAGATCATCCCTAGATCACCATCAAATCTATATCATCATTGGATCATCATCAACACTGCTTCCACTATCTTGATCAACTTGTTTTATCTCTCAATTATACTCGTCATAGGAATTTCTACAGATCCAACCCTTTTTCATACTGGTTGTAGGTATAGCCTCCATGTAGGTCTTCATCTTCTTTAGCACTTATATCTGACCCAGTTAGAAATTCCCGCACAGCACTTACATCTGACCATGGGAGGAACACATCCACCACCATGTCATAAATGAATTCCCAACACTCACATCTAACCATGGGAGGAACACATCCACCACATGTTAGAAATTCCCATGGGAGGCCCAGCGTACCACCATGTCAAAAAGGCTCAACCATCACTTATATCTAACCATGGGAGGCCCAACCTGCCACCATGTCATAAAGGCCCAACACTCACATCTGACCATGCGAGGCCCAGCATACCACCATGTCAGAAAGGCTCAGCACTTACATCTGAACATGGGAGGCCCATCTTGCCACCATGTTGGAATGGCTCAGCACTTACATACGAACATGTGAGGCCCAACCTACCACCATGTCAGAAAGGCTCAACACTTATACTTGACCCAGTCAGAAAGGCTCTACACTTACATATGACTTAGTCATAAAGGCTCTGCACTTACATCTGACCATGGGAGGACCCTCCTGCCACCATGTTAGAAAGGATCCTGCATTTATATCTAACCATAGAAGGAACCAATCATACCATGTTAGAAAGTCTCTCGAACTCATCACCTCCCCTTAGAGGGAACCTTGATCTAGAGAACACCAAGCTTCTCCCTGAAGTACTCAAACTTCACTCTATCCAATGGATTGGTCAACACATCAGCTATCTACTCATCCGTCGCAACATATTGGATCCTCATTACTCCTATCTGTACCATATCCCTTATATAGTGATATTTGATGTCGATATGATTTGACTTGTCATGGAACACCAGGTTCTCCGGCAACTTCACACAACTCTGGTTGTCTCAATATATACAAGTAGTATCCAACTAGAGATCAAATAAATTAGATAGTAGTTTCCTCAACCAAACTGCCTCACAACTAGCTAAACAAGCTGTGACATACTCTGCTTTAGCTGTAGTCAGTGCCACACAAGACTGCTTCCTTCTAAACCAAGATATCACACCTGATCCCATAATGAAGCAACACCCTATAGTGGTCTTCCTATCGAAGGAACTTCCTACCCAATCTGAATCAACATAACCTTCCAGGTTAGTCTTTCAATTCACCTCATACTTGAGCCCATAATCAACTATAACCTTCAGGTACCTTAGAATATGCTTTACAACAATCAGGTGAACATGTCTAGGATCCGTTAGGAACTGGCTCAATGTGTTCATAGCAAATAAAATATCTCGTCTCGTATTCGTTAGGTACATCAAGGATCCAATCATCTGATGAGACATCTCAGCATTAACTGACTCTGATGAAGCATCATTCAATAGATTCAGGTTCAATGCCATAGGTGTGGTCATGGCCTTCCAATCCATCATCCCAATCCTCTTCAGGATCTCTACTACATACTTCCCTTGTCCCAGGGATATTCCTTCTATACTCTGCCACACCTCCATGCCTAAAAAGTAGTGCATCATACCCTATTGATGTAATTGTAACTTTGGAATGTATTCATCTGTATATCTTATGTATTGTACCCCAATGCTTATTCTGGGATGTGTCTATAATGTATTTGAGTCATGTCATACCCTGATGTTTATTCCGGGAATTTTCTATAATATAAACAAGTCATGTCAAGTCATTTTGGGTAACCCTCCTATTGGTCAAAGGTTAAGTCCCCACAGTTGTGGGGCCCTAGGGTTATTAGAATATCCTAGAGAAGTCAACCCTAGGTGAGTCATTGTAAGTCAGGGCAATAGTCCCCACCATTGTGTTAAGGATAAACCTCCTTGTTGGTCAGAGGAGGTAAAGTCCCCACAAGTTATGGGGCATTAGGGTTATTAGACACTCCTAGAGATGTCAGCTTTAGTAAGTAATTGTTAAGTGAGGCCGACATATTGGAGTGGGTTTCAAGTGAATGAAATAATATAAATAGAGAGTGAGTCTCTCTATTTATCACACACATACTCACTCATTGGGGCTCATGAGTGAGAGGAGAAGTTGCTGGTACAAGAGAGAGATTACTATTGTCGAGAGATCATCTTTATGTTTTTGGTTTTTAATTTTGGTGCTGATTCTATGTCTGAGGAATTTGCATGGTTTTCTCATTTATGGTTTCCCCAAGGAAAATTCTTTGTGTCTCTTCTCTCTTGTGTTTATTGCTGTGCATGTTATTCTCTCAGTTAAAGATTCTAAGATCATAATGCTAGCTTGAATGATAAAAATCTAACATGGTATCAAAGATAACCTGAGAAGAAGAAATTATGCAGCTGTAGAATCTAGGGCTTCTTAATTTTTGGGTCTCTCTCCACAATCCATCAGCAAAATTATGCTAGGCTGAATCTCCATTGAAGGGCCCATCTTTCTGTTGAAGCGGAATTCGATTCCGAGCATTTTCAGTTTTTGGTGCGAGAAATTAGGGCTTTATACAAAAGAGGAATTTTTGAGTGAGCCCAGAATAGGATTTATATCCTCATCAAAATTGAATTTTGGATACCTGGATCAATATTTTTGGTTAGGTGAAACTCTGGGAAAGTCAAACCCTAGTTTGACCCTGAGCTAGAAAAACCCTAAATCCTAAAACTACTACATTTTGGTACATTTTCTATATCCCTAGATTGGTGAAGGCTCAAGAGATAAAAATTGTAGAGGATGAAGATAAAATATTTATTTACACTGTGTCCAAAATTCAGCCTCATATTCGCTACATTCTGGGATATATTATCCCTCCAAGTTAGGGTTCCAGCCTCTTCTAGGATTCATCCCTAAACAAGATACCTAGGGAGAATTGCTATATCTTGGGCTACAAAGGTCCAAATGAAATTCCTAAATATTTTCCAGAAATGGCATGGAATTTACTTTTATTTGTCTGAATTTTAGGCCTAGAAGATGAAACAGTGACATGTGTAAGTCCGTACAAATTTGTTGTGCTGAACAGTCTTGAAGCAGGTCACCTTGGGAAAATGACCATAAGTCCCATTGTTGAAACCAATTCTTATTAAACTTGTGGTTTTGGAATAGGGACATGCAATTCTACCTCAATGCAATGTTTTAGACATAGAGTAGTAATTTTAGAGATACCACAGAAACAGTAACAGGCATTTCTGCAGAAGAAATTGGAAAACTAGGGCTTCCTGTTTCTGGAGCTTCCCTCCATTGTTTTTAGAAAAGGAGTACATTGGACAGCTCAATTTGAAGAGATCATCCAGCTCCAAAACTAGGACAAACACCTCAAATTGGTAATATCTAATCTTTTGCTATTTGCATTTGAGGTTCTCATTTCAAATTGATCTATCACATCAGCTTGATGATAAGCTTGGTGAAGTTGACAACTTCCAAGCATGGAAGTATATGAGAGTCTTTGGAGAAAATGAATTGAAATCCTACATGAGTAGAGAGGTTCCAGTTACAGAGGGAGATGAGGCTCAAATCCTTACACAAGAAGAACTTGGTCAAGACCAAGAAGATAATTGTTGATTCAATCACGGATCAACTTGTACCATAAATGTCTTCCCTAAAGACAATGAATATGTTTGACTCCTTGACCAAGTTATTTGAAGGGAAGAACATATATTGGAATATGACTTTGAGAAAGTAGTTGAAGAATGTGAATATCTAGAATGCAGATACCATACAATCATACTTTATGAGGGTATCTCAAATCAGAGAACAACTTGATGCATTAAAAGAAGAAGTGAAGACTGTAGAAGTGGTGATAGCCACCTTGAATGGCCTCCCAGGATCATGGGATTCATTCATTCAAAGAATGTGTGCTAGAAGGAAGTGATTAATTTCCACAGATGGGAGCAACTAAATATCAAGCTCTCACCATCCAAAGAAGATCCCTCAAGCGATGAGGAATATGAAGAACTCAACTCTTGAAGAGCCTCTTATCCACCTTAGCATTTGGATAAGAAACGATGCTATTATGATTGAAGAATACGATGAAGCTGAAGGCTCAAGAAGGAGTCTACCCACGAAACAAATTAAGATAAGTATTCAATTATCATTTCATGATATCATTTTTTTATGCATTTGTTTATATTCAGTTAATGTATTATGCATGATAGAATGTTTTCATTAATGACAGTATACTACTAATATGCATGTGATGGGTAAGTAGCTCANAACATCTTTGGTGACATATTGGATTAGTGCACAATCTCAATGTTGTCCTAGTAGAGATGGAAGGCATCTTGAAAGTTTCCGTGAGATATGGATGAATGTTGTATTGGCTAAAAGTAGTTGCATAATCATATATTTATGCATAAGAACTTGCCAATATGAATATTCCTTATGAAATGTTTCTAACCATACAAATGCATTTGACTTGTAGGAAATATCGCATACATAATCACCTACAAGCAAAGAAGAATGAGACTTGTTCCGAAGAACAAGTGATGACAGTTCAAAGATGAAGAATAATATGATGAATGTAGCGACTTCATTGATGTAGAACCTTCTAGCCATGAAGAAGTGACCAAGAAGAAAGGCAATACTAGTTCAAGAAGAATGATGTCTAGGATGCAGTATCGATACATGAAGGAAAGTTCATAGTTTCATCATGCAGTATATGGAAACATCGTGGGATACAAGGCATAGACTACAAAGAGACATTTGTAGCCAGTGGAAGTTGAGACACGTGACAGGCAGAATCATGTGTGCAAATAAAAGAAAGCCTTGTACAAGTTCAAAAGACACCCATGGGATAACACATACATGATGAGCTTGATGAAGATCTAAACCTTTGCTACAAGGTTGAAGATGATAGTCTATACATTAAATGTATACATAGAATATTAGTAGCATAGGTGAGAGGATTGGTTCCTTCCATGTCATATGTGAGTGTTGATCCATTCTGATGTGACTGTAGGATTGGTTCCTACATGATCAGATTTAAGTGTTGAATGCCATTCTTGGAATGGAGGTGCCTAGTCAGTTACTAGGAATACTTGGTCTAGGACTGAGGGCCTTTCTAATATGACTATAAGATGTAGTCTTACATGATCAAATGTGAGTGCATGGCCATTCTGATGTGATTGAGGGTTTGGTTCCCACTTGATCAAATATAAGTGTTGTTTCCATTCTTGGAATGGAGGTGCCTGGTCAGTTACCAGGTAGCTCAGTCTGGGACTGGGGGCCATTCTGATATGTCTATAGGATTGGTTCCTACAAGATCAGATGTGAGTGCATGCCCTTCTGACATTGGTTATCAGATGTGAGTGCAGAGCCATTTCGGAATGAAGGATTGGTTCCTTGCATGGTCAAATATAAGTGCTGAGCCTTTCTGACATTGGTTGTCAGATGTAAGTGTAGAGCCTTTTGGCATAGAGGATTGGTTCCTCACATGGCCAAGTGTAATTGTTGAGCCTTTTAGACATTGTTTGATGGATGTGAGTTATGGTCCTTTCTGACAGGGTTGTGGGAGGTGTTCCCACATGGGAAGATGTGAGTGCTAGGCGTTGCCTTTTTTATATGATTATAGGATTGGTTCCTACATGATCAGATGTAAGTACTGGGTGAGCCATTCTGACTTAGGGTCAGATATAAGTGCTGGAAAAGACCTACACGGAGGGTAGGCCTACAACCAACATGAAAAATGGCTAGCTCTGTAGAACTTCCTATGATGAGAAGAATCAAGAGATAGCACCTGTGATGACGATCCAGTAGAGATGTTCCAGAACCAGAGATGATCCAGATCCAGTGATGATCCAGATCTAGTGAAGATGATCAAGATCAAGTGATGATCCAGATCCAGTGAAGATGATCCAGATCCAGTGATGATCCAGATCTAGTGATGATGATCCAGATCTAGTGATGATCTAGATCCAGTGATGATCCAGATCCAGTGATGATCCAGATCTAGTGATGATGATCGAGATCGAGTGATGATCCAGATCCGATGATGAAGATCACTTGAAGATGGAGATGAATTGAAGGTGAAGATGGCAAGGACTTGATGATGATCCATATGATACATAGAAGAAGACTTGTACTAATAAATTGTGTTGAGAGAATACCTTCCTAGTTAAGAGGGAGTTTTGATGTAATTGTAACTTCGAAATGTATTCATCCATATATCTTATGTATTGTACCCTGATGTTTATTCTGGGATGTGTCTGTAATGTATTTGATTCATGTCATACCCTGATGTTTTTTTGGAGAATTTTCTATAATATAAACAATTCATGTCAAGTCATTGTGGGTAACCCTCCTATTGGTCAAGTGTTAAAGTCCCCGCGGTTGTGGGGCCCTAGGGTTATTAGACTATCATAGAGAAGTCAACCCTATGTGATTCATTATAAGTTGGGGCAATAGTCCCCACCATTGTGTTAAGGATAAACATCCTTGTTGGTTGGAGGAGGAAAAGTCCCCACAAGTTGTGGGGCACTAGGGTTATTAGACACTCCTAGAGATGTCGGCTCTAATAAGTAATTGTTAAGTGAGGCCGACATGTTAGAGTGGGTTTCAAGTGAATGAAAGAATATAAATAGAGAGTGATTCTCTCTATTTATCACACACACACTCACTCATTGGGGCACATGAGTTAGAGGATAAGTTGCTGGGACAAGAGAGAGACTACTGTTGTCGAGAGATCATCTTTATGTTTTCAAGTTTTACTTTTGGTGCTGATTCTATCTCTGAGGAAGTTGTGGGGTTTTCTCCTTTATGGTTTCCCCAAGGAAAATTCTTTGTGTCTCTTGTCTCTTGTGTTTATTGCCATGGATTTTATTCTCTTAGTTAAAGATCCTAATATCATAATGCTATCTTGAATGATAAAAATCTAACATACACGAGTCCTTCATCTCAAACTTGGAAGCAAGCTTCCTCTTTGTATCAACAATCAACCCATCCACACCTGTTACAAACAGATCATATACATACAGTAGGAGTATCACTGGGTTCCCTTCTTCAACCTTGTAGTAAAGGGTGGAATCTAATTTACTCTTAGTAAATCCAAAACTAGATAGGAAGCTGTCAATTCTATCGTACCATGTCCTTGGTTCATGTTTCAAACCATATAGAGATTTCTTCATTTTACACAGATGAGTCTCCCTTTCATGTGTCTCAAAACCTAGTGGCTACTCCACATACACTTCCTCTTCCACTACACCATTCAAGAAAGAAGTCTTGACATCCATCTAGTGTATCCTCCATTTCCTTACCATAGCCAGAGTAAGTACTGATCTGATGGAAGTGTATCTGGCTATAGGTGCAAAATTTTCTTCATAATCTATTCCTTCTTTTTGGGAGAAGCCATGAGACATGAATATTGCTTTATGTTTCTCTATGCTACCATATGCAGCATGCTTGATATTGTAGATCCATTTGGAAGTCACAACAGAATTCCCCTCTAGTCTAGGGACAACATCCCAGACATCATTCTTCATGGTCGACTGGTACTCCTCGATCATAGAATCCTTCCATTATTTCTTCTCTGCCTCTTCTTCATAGTTGGAAGGTTCTTTATCAATGATGTCACATAATACAGCTACATAACTAGAGTAGGACTTGGTTCTTTTCCTCTCTCTATACATTTCTTCTAGATCCCCATATCTTTCTGCACCATGGATAGCCTCCCGTACCCATGCAGGTTTCCTCTTGTGAGAATTCATCTGTTGGGGTGGATCTATAGGTTCCTGGAGTTATTCTATTTCTTGATCTTCATCTTGATTTGCATCATTCATAGTTTTATCTTGAATTCTGGGTACTTCTGTTTCTTCAAAGTCTTCAACTGGTCTGTTTCTGGATTTTTTGTAACCTGAATCTTCGTCGATTGTTATGTCTCTACTAATGTTGATATTCTTGAATCTTGGGAAGTATATTCTATAATGTTTTGAGCTTTTAATATATCCCACAAATATACCCTTCTTTCCACAAGGATCTAACTTTGTCCTCTTTTCTTTTGGATTATGTATGTACACCAGACAACCGAATATTCTGAGATGCTTAACCTCTAGTTTCTTGCAGAAAAAGACTTCTTTATGTCTCTTGTTATCTAGTACTCTGGGTGGAGTACATTTATGTGCATACACCATTGTCCTTATAGCTTCTGCCCATAGATGCATGTGAATATCTTGATCATTAAGCATTTCCCTTGTAGCTTCCATGATTGTTCTATTCTTCCTTTCTGCGACCCCATTATATTGTGGATTATATGGAGTGGTAAACTCCTTCTTAATCCCTGAATCTCTACATAACTCTTCGAATTCATTTGATGTGAATTGTCTGCCATTGGATGATCGAAAGGTTTTGATTTTATTTTCTGTGTGGTTCTCGATCAAGGATTTGAATTCCTTGAACTTACTGAATACTTCATGTTTGTTCTTTAAGAAGTATATCCATGTCTTCCTAGAAAAATCATCAATGAAAGAAACATAGTATACATACCCACTCAATGAACTGGATGACATCGGACCACATACATCGGAGTGGATGATTTCCAAGATTCCTTTTGCTTTGCTTTCGCTACTTGGAAATTTCTTCTTTGTTTTCTTTCCTTTCATGCATCCTTTGCATACACCATCATGTTTTGTTTGTATTTTTGGAAGACCTTCAACATCTTTGCTTACAAGTGGTAATGATATATAGTGCACATGTGCAATCCTTCTATGCCAAAGTTGATTTGGCTCTACTGAGTCACAGACCAAGGCTTGTTCTGGTTGGCCCTTTAGCTTTTATAATCCTCCCTCCTTCTCTCCAATCACAACTACATCATCTATAGTCTTTCCCTTTGCACACATAAGAACTTGGCCATCTACAAATGTAAACCTTATGCATTATGCATCCAATGCATATATGGAGAGGAGATTCTTCTTTAGTCCTGGTACAAATAAGACATCCTTCATCTTCATAGACTTTCCAAAGTCTATCTTATAGGAAGATACACCACTAGATTTTATTGGATACTCATAGTCATCCCCAAGTTTCACCTTGTGAGATGACTCATGTTTAGACAGTTTCACAAAGGATTCTTTGAATCCTGTCATATGCTTGGAAGCCCCACCATCTATAACCCAATCATTGCTTCCATGTGTGATAGTTCCCATGAGATCGGAAATCAAAACATATTCTTCTTCACCTTAAGAATCATTACTTTCTTGTTTGATTCTCTTTATGGAAGGTTCATCATCCTTTGCAGTATGAGCTTGATGTCTTCTCTTGTTTTCTTTCTTCTTGTGAGAGCTATTCTTATTCTTGGGACAATCTCTTGCAAACTGTCCTCTTTCATCACATGTAAAGCATCTATATTTAGATATGTCTTTGTTATATTTTCTAGAGTTATCTTTCTGGTTAGAATGCTTACCTTTGGAATGATGATAGTCTCTTTTGCTTTTCTTGGATTATACTATGAGAGCTTGATATTCACTTCCCATCTTTTCTTCTCAGGCTACCATCTGAGCTTCTTCTTGTGAGCATTCCTCTCATAGTCTACTGAAGGTGAATAGCTTTATTCTATCAAAAATACCTTGAACGAATGAGTCCCATGACCTAGGGAGATCATTCAAGGTGGTCATCAGAATCTCTGCATTATCCACTTCTTCATCCACTACCTCAAGTTGTTATTTTATGTGGGATACCCTTATAAAGTATGATTGTATGGTATTCACATTCTTCAACTGGTTCCTCAAAGTCATCTTTTGATTTATGTTATTTTTTTCAAACAGTTTGGTTAGAGCACCAAACATTGCTTTAGGTGTCTTTAGGGAAGACACATGTGGTATGAGGTGATCCTTGATTGAATCAGCAATAATCCTCTTAGTCATGACCAATTTATTTTTTGTGTAAGGCCTTAGCCTCCTCTTCCTTTGGAACTGGAACGTATTCAGTGATGTAAGAACCCAACTCATGTTCTTCTATGACCATATGGTTCTAAGGAAAATTAGGTTTTGACTTTCCTAGAGTTCTACCCAACCAAAAACCTCAATTTTTGTCTCTAAACTTCGATTTTGAGGAGGAGATCAATCCTATCCCGGGTTCACTCAAAAATTCCTCTTTAGTGAAAAGCCCTAATTTCCCGATGTAGTGGTAGGTCAAAAACTGAAAATGCTCAGAATCAGATTCTACTTCGACAGAAAGATGCTCCCATCAATGGAGGTCTAGCCTAGCCTCCTTTTGCTAATGGATTATGGAGAGAGACCCAAAAAGTAAGAATCCATAGCTTTTGCAGCTACATAGTGTCTTCTTCTCAGGTTAGCTCTAATATCATGTTAGATTTTTATCAATTTAGATAGTATTATCTTAGGATCTTATTTGAGAGAATAACATGCACACCAATCAATCACAAGAGACAATAGACACACAGATTTTCCTCAAGAAACCATAAATGAGAAAACCCCACAACTTCCTTAGAGATAGAATAAGCACCAATGGCAACAGTAAAACCCAAATATAGTAATATGATCTCCGATATGTGTTCTCTCTCTTATCCTAGCTCCTTCTCTCTTGCTCATGTGCTACAACTGAGTGTGAGTGATTGTGTGATAAATAGAGAGGATCACTCTCTATTTATACTAGTTTTTGACTTGACAATAACTTATGAGGGTCGACTTCTCTAGGAGAGTCTAAAAACCCTAGTGCCCCACAACTGCGGGGACTTTAACCCTTGATCAACTAGGAGGCTTAACCTCTATGACTTTACATGACTTGTTTACATTATTGATTCTACCGATAGGAACATCGGGGACCAATCAAATATAATATATGAAATACATAAGTGAATACATTTTGAAGTTACAAATACATTAACACTCAATACCAATAGACCGAGAATCAGAAACTAAGGGGAGGAACTCAGCAAGAACAAGTCTAACGAAAGAGAAAGAAGAAGAAGATGAAGGGGTGAAAACATGAAGTTGGGAAACACTTTTGCTTGTTTTTTGACAAAATAGACTACAAAATTTTATGTTTTTCAACTTCAACCCCTTCAAACCGATATCTCCCCTAGGAATTTCACCTTGAATTAAACACACAAGTTTTAGAGAATTGAATTATCTACATCCTCATTTTTTAAAAATAAATTATCAAAATATAGTGGGGAAAATTTGGCATCCACAAACGACAAATACTTTAAAATTTCAAGTATGAATAATGAGTGTCCTGTGTGCACCACTTTTTTCTTACAAATAGTTTTTTCATTTTAGGGAAACAAAATTTATACTCATAACATACATAGATTGAACTTGTGCATGGACTATATTTTGAGGTTTTTTGGAGTTGAGAACTATTTTTTATTATTTATTGAAACATCATAAGTTTAGAAAATGGTGCATTTTCGACACATGTTGGGGAGCTTCAATTTTACTTTTAGTGTGACTTTTATTGGAAAAACTAAAAGCACCCTTTTGAAGAGGATAAAGAAATTATGATCTCTATGAATATTTCAAATTTTTTGGTGTTTTCTTTGTTATGATATTGAATTTTCATTTCGGGGTATTTTTAGAGTAATAGAATTCTTAAGGGATAAGGTTTAGAAATAATTATTAATAAATAGAAATAGAAATAGAAATGAAACAATTATTATATCATTGGAAACTAGATTCAGATATGAATCCATTGCTACCAAGTCCGAAAAGTAATGTTTAAAATTTGCAGGGGTTCTAGCTTGCTGAAGTTGCATGTTCCAGAAAGAGGCCAAATATTTTTGCAGGTTTTGTTGACCGCGATCTTTCGACCAAAAAATATATTCCAAACTCTTGGTAGAGAGTTTTGTTCAAACTCTCATCTAAGAGTTTTAAAAAAAATACAGCACGGTGATTAGTTCAAACTCTTGGCATAGAGTTTTATTAAACTCTCGGCTGAGAGTTTGAACTCTCACAAACTCTTGGCCTAGAGTTTGAGGTTGAATTTTTTTTCATGTGTTCATCCACCCACCCTCTATTTTTCACTCATTTGTCATGGAATTGTTTCCCAGGTTCGCGTTTTCACCCGAAGGTGGACATAACTGCAAATACCATTAGCTTGGATAGTGATGATGTGCAAATAATGACTAAGGAAATAACCCAAGTAGTGTAGACTAGTTTCAAGTCCATAGAAGAACGACAAGAAGAAATTTCAGGTACAGTCACTAATCTCCTTAAAGTTCTGTGTAAAGCATTTGAAGAAGTTAAAATTGTTGTCGATTGTCTGAGTGCAACAACCAAGTCACAAGCCCCATCAAAAACATAAATAATAGAGTATGTTATGCCCCATATTCAAGTCCCACGAATAACTGCACAAGTATCTAAAACTGTTGTTAGGTTAGGTAACCTAGAGTCTAATCATATGGTTCAAGATAATTATCAACTTATTATATATTTTTCGTCGATGAAGTATATATAGTACAAACTCCTGTCAATACAGAGATAAAACTACAGAAGTGCAACCTGGAAATGAAGGTGAATACTGCAAATAAACACAACATGAAATTGAAACTTGAAATTCAAGAAAGTAAAGCAAAGAAAAGGGAGTCAGAAGGAAACTATTAGAAAATTAGTGAGGTAGTAACCCTTGCCTCCAAGAACTTTGAAGAATAAGGAATAATAGAAGAGATGACTCTAGATTCCAAAGTGGCACAATTAGCTAAGATAGCGGCTGACCTTAGGAAGAAAGTAACTTAGTTAGAAGAGAAAAGGAGACCCAACACACCCCCAAAATTTTTGGCAATAAAAAAATGCACAACCACTCAGGCTGCGAAAAGAATAGAAGAAAATAAAACATGTGCTAAGGCTATGGATCAAGTCTCTCAGACTTGGGAAGCCAAGAAATCACAAACAATTGCATGTGAGCTCACTATGTTTGAAGAAAATATAACACAGATAAGAAACAATATGAAATAGATATGCTTGGCACAAAATAAGGTCAAGGAAACAGAGTTGTGAAAATTGCATCAACAAATGACTGTGTTGCACACATAGCAACATCAGCGTGAGGAAAAGGTAGAGGAATTGCAGGTTGAAGCAGAGAGAGTTACAAGCCTAATTCATACTATACATCAGAAGGTTCACAAAGTAGTGACATCTATCTAAAGGGTCATGTCAGAACATGTTAGTTCTGACCTAGTGGAGCAGATGTAGAAAACAGAGGAAGAAATGTGTGGAGAGATAGAGAAGTTGGTGAAACTCGTGGAGGATATTTAGAATGAAATCAGTATAATTTAGTTCATGGAGAAATAGTTCCTGTGGCTCGGGACGAGCCACAAATGAGTGTTGGGGCCATGTTGGGCCTAGGGACAGTAGGGAAGAATTCATGTAGAATTATTCCTTAGTATGGATAAGAACATAAATGAGAAGAGGAAGGAGCTATGAACAAGGAAGAAGCATAATGGAAAAGGGAAGTGTGACATCCCCAAAAATTCATAAAAAATTAAATTTTTTCTATATGATGATAAATGCTAACTCATAGCCAGAACGCTAGTCTAATGATTAACTTTTACTCTAGTTAATAGATAGTTTATAAGACTAAACATAAAAATAAAAATTTAGTTATTAATACTGCATGGTTAGCTGTAACTAAAATCTATAGAATTATACTTACTAACTTGTAATTCACATGCCACTAACCTTATTCAATTTATTATTGATTTCAGTGTTGAATAAAACTGTTTATCAAAAGTTAACGAGTTAAATATTATTAAATTCAGTTCATTAGTTTGTTTGTAAGAATGTGTATGATTCTGATGGTTTTTTTCTTCTCTTACTGAAGGGGCTTGAGGTAGGCCCGAGGCTTACTTAGTTTTTTCATAGCTAATGCAGATTTGATGCTTGTACATGACTCACAGGTAATAAATTTCTTCCAGGTTTATGATGTAAACGCTAAGGTTTGGAAGACTAAACGAGTAAGTTAAGAAAGTTCTTTAACTTTTGACTCAAGACTCAACTACCAATGTGTTTCCAAAAATGTCTAAAACATCGAGGCGTAAGCAAAAAAAATCCTAGGATTATAACCAAGACCATTCTACCTAGGTAACAAATTGGAGTTGATAGTGTGATTATCTATTTTAACAATTAAATTATACGTTTAATGGGATATAATTATAATCATTCTTTTATTTGCTTAAGGTACTGAAAACCCTAATACTTTCCATATGATTTATAACTATGGAATTTATCCATGTTACATATTAGAACTTCCTGATCTAAGAATTATCATTAATGAAATAATAATTAAAGATTAACTATAAAAATAGACAAAACTAATCCTAAGCATGTATTTGCTGCATGCAAACATTGTAACCTAGATATAAATTCAATGCATATTATGTAAACTATTCTAGGTATAAACTCTATGCATAACATTGAAAATGTCTCACTTTTAGCAATGTCATGGTATTACTTTTGCCATGTAACGCAGGATCAAAACTATATCAAGTGCAAAAAAGATTCAAGGGTTAGTGGAGTTCACATGGGGAATGCTCATTCGAGGAAGGGTTTTGGTGTTAAACCCTATGCATAAAACATTTAATATTTTCCCTAAGACTGCTCGGTTTGAATTTTTTTATTGTTTTTGGAGGAGGATTGGTGCCGATAGACTCTAGGCCTGCTCGGGTCTCTGCAATAGAGGTGACCTTTTCCTTAGTCGTGGCGTTAATAGGTTTCAAGCTTTGGTTTCTCGACATTGTTGTGTTCTTCAATATTGGTCGAGGCGTTAGCAGTTTTAAAGCCTAGTGTTTAGCCATTATTTATTTCTTTGACCTCGGTTGTGACATTAGCAGGTTTAGAACTTTGGTTCTTTGCCATGACTCTGAGCTTAACAATTATAGTGGTAAGTTGTTTCAAAAACTCCATTCATTTTATTCTTTCGTTTAATAATTTTTTTCAATTTAAGTTCTAAACATTTACTGTTTGTTATTAGGTGTCCAAGTTTGGAATTGCATGGTTAGAAAAATCGAAGGTGTTGCTAGAGCTGAAAGGTGGGGGTGTAAAAGGATTTTGTATGCCTCGGTCCCATCTGGGTACCCTTCGTTGTTGATTTTCCAGTGATGACGATGGTATACAATGTCCAAAATACTTGCAGTAGATTAATGTTTTGTTTTGGCTATGGAGGAGGAGGCCGTATGGCCATTCTTAGTTACAACCCTTGGGGTTTTGCAAAAGAGCTACGACTCATGTAATAAGATGATATGGTAATAATATTACTATGATTCCTTTGTTTGGAAGCTTACTCGGCCTAAAACATTCGGCCACTATGGCTCTTTAGTGGATACGTATATGTTAATGCATTTTCGTTTTGAAGAGTTAAATCATATGATGACTATTTGGATTCAAATGGAAACTATGTTTATAAATATTTTGTTTTATAAAAAGAAAATCTTATGGATCTTGTGTAAATCTGTGTTTAGCAGTTGTTTCTTCCTTGATAATTTGAATGCGCAGTGTATTAAGTTTGGTAGAGAGTCTTCAACATTGTTTTTTGTAATTTATTTTATAAAAGCTGTGATTATCCTAGGTTTTGTGTTTAACAAACAGTTTGGAAATTATAGTTAATCTATGGTTGCAAACTGAAAAGGCCATGTGATGATTTTAGTTATTGTAATACTATTTGGAAATGCAATACTATAGATGATTAACCTAATGTTTTTTTTTTGAAGGCAGTTTTGATATTAGGTTATCATTTGAGTTTTGGTATAAATAACAATTAGAAAAGTAAAAGTATTACTTTGAAATGCAAGGGATGGAATTTAATCTTTGGCTTATTCAGCTGATGGACAGATATTTAAGATTATTTTTTGTTTCTTATTTGAAGTTTACAGTTGTCTTATTTTAAATTATTTACTAGCTATGGAATCTTCTTTTCTTCTTAACTAGGTTCTGAAATTTAATAAGAAAGTTCATATATAAGAGTATGGTTTTTAGAAGAATAGTTTGCAAATATTAATATTAATATTCGAGTTATAATGCTTGTTACAGCTAGGTTTACTAAGTGGTTAACTTATATACTTATAATACACTAGGTATCATAATTTTTAACCATTTTCAGCCTTTATCTGTGCCTTAAGAACTTGCCATGCTGGATGTTTAATAGAAATAGTTTGAGGTTTACTAGAGCATTATTTCCCATAGTGTAAAAAGAGGAACATTGGTTATATTTTAGGTTTTACAATATTAAAATTATGATTGGTTTATTTATTTACAAAGTGTAAATAATTACATTGTATTCAGTATTTGTTAATATTCTTATACTTCAAATAGATTAATATCTATGTGACCTAAGCTTACAGAGATAAACCTTGTGTAATATTCCTAGAGGTTTTATATAAATGAAAGAGTTTTAGAAAAAGGATTATTATGAGACCTAGCTAAAGTAACAGTTAAAGCTTCCAATGTTAAAGTAGTTTTAAATCATCTTACCAATGTATAATCATTCTTATTTTCCTCTAAACAAACCTTTTGTACTAGAGTACTTCATCGTAAGATGAGTGGAAAAATACAGAAAGGAAATTTTTTACTCATCATTCAATCATTTCTAATTCTAGGTTCAGTTACTCAGATAAACATATACAAGTAAACTTTCTTGAATAAAATGCAGACTTAAACAGTCTAATTGTCGATGCAAATTATCCAATTAATAATAGTAAAACTGATCATGACTACTTTCATTCTAGTAATTTGCTTGCATAAAATAAATAAGATAACACAGTGGAACCTGATAACTTGTAGAGGAGACAAACAACCCAAGGAGCCCATTCCACCCAACATTTTCCTGAAGATAGCTCAACTGCTTGTCTTAGGACCCCCGAGCCTATCCAATGATCCACCAGGATGAAAGCACTCTATGAAGAAATGGGATTAAATACCCCTGCAACTCCACATAAGTACTTAACGGCAGTACTTCTTTCCTCAAAATTAAAGAACTCAGCTAACAAGCTGCACTAATTTTGAAAATAGTCTTAATCACTCAATCCACTTCTGCCTTTCCCCTCATTGAATCTCTTCTGCTCATTTCTCAACTTCAGAATTTTCACAAGGTAATGATTGAACAACCTTCTGTTGAATTTGATGGATAGATATATCATGCCCAGGTCTTTTGGTTAGTTTTTCAATCAATGATCCTCCTTCTCTGTTCCAGTTTCTTAGGGAACATGACCACAAAATTAGGGAAGTTGCCCCCTGCAACAACTAGAAGTTGTCGAGGATGCTGCCATGTGTCATTTTTCTCTCACCTCAGTTTATTCCTCCGAGTGGGTCAGTGGGAACTCATTCAATAGCCTCCTTAGGATATTTGTCTCATCTTTTATTTATTATCTAATTAAGTATTCAACATAATTAATTACAGTCATCCTTGACCCCACATGGTCAATAGTAAAAAACTTTACAATAAAAATAAAATATAATGTCTTCTTAAACATAAAATGTTATTGAAGAATAATGTCCAACATCATCCTATATGTTACTTTATTCAGCATCCTCAGAACTACCCTTGAATAGTATTGGATATGCCCACATATGACTCTCCAATCCCCAGGTTGACTCTCCGGATAAGAACATCGGGGACTAATCAAATATAATATATGAAATACATAAGTGAATACATTCTGAAGTTACAAATACATCAACACTCAATACCAGTAGACCCAGAATCAGAAAGTGAGGGGGGGACCTCAGCAAGAAAAAGTCCAACCAAAGAGTAAGAAGAAGAAGATGAAGGGGTGAAAACATGAAGTTGGGAAACACTTTTTCTTGTTTTTTGACAAAACAAACTGCAAAATTTTATGTTTTTCAACTTCAACCCCTTCAAACCGATATCTCCCTTAGGAATTTCACCTTGAAGAAAACACACAAGTTTTAGAGAATTGAATTATATATGTCCTCATGTTTTTTTAAAAGAAATTATCGAAATATAGTGGAGAACATTTGATGTCCTCAAAAGGCATATACTTTAAAATTTCAAGTATGAATAATGAGTGCCCTGTGTGCAACACTTTTTTCTTACAAATAGTTATTTGTTTTAGGGAAACAAAATTTATACTCATAATCTACACAGATTGAACTTGTGCATGGACTATATTTTGAGGTTTTTTGGACTTGAGAACTATTTTTTATTATTTATCGAAATATCATAAGTTTAGAAAATGGTGCATTTTCGACACATGTTGGTGAGCTTCAATTTTACTTTTAGTGTGACTTTTATTGGAAAAACTAAAAGTACCCTTTTGAAGAGGATAAAGAAATTATGATCTCTACGAGTATTTCAAATTGTTTAGTGTTTTCTTTGTTATGATATTGAATTTTCATTTCGAGAGATTTTGAGAGTAATAGAATTCTTAAGGGGTAAGGTTTAGAAAAAAATTATTAATAAATAGAAATAGAAATTGAAATGAAACAATTATTATATCATTGGAAATTAGATTCGGATATGAATCCATTTCTACCAAGTCCGACAAATAATGTTTAAAATTTGTAGGGGTTCTGGCTTGCTGAAGTTGCAGGTTCCAAAAAAATGTCGGATATTTTGCAGGTTTTGTTGACCACTGTTACGATATTTAGACACTTAGGAGTTAGTTAAGATAAACTTGTGTAATATATCCATTAGGTAAAAGTGTGTTTCTTTAGTATGCATGAGTATGCATTTGTAAATATTCTAATCCGACAATCACGATATGTTCTAGACATAGAGTGATCCAATGGTTCAACTATTCTTAGATCACACCTACCATTAATCCATGGCTTAACACCCGATTGGTCTATGATCTCTATTTAAAGAGCATAGAGGGTCCTTGGCTAGTTGATCGATTATGAGAAGCTCATGTAACTTTCTTTCTTTTGCATAATAAATTGCTCCAAGTAGCTATTTGGCTGGGGCCGTGGATTGTTTCCCTCTCGAGGGTTTTAACCATGTGACAAACATCAATGTGTTGATCTGTGATCTATTTGTGTGAAGCAGTTTCTGAAGGTGTTCGGTCTTTTGAGAGTACCCTGTGTACCCGAACATGGTATCAAAGCTTTTATGAAGAGCTGCTTTTGGTTTTGATCAAGATCTGGAACCGGTGTTGCTGAAACTTTGAAAGGGTTTCTGGTTCTAGATTTTCTATGCTTTTTTTTTCTGATGGGAGCTTTTCCATTGCATCCAGAGTGCCGTTTCCATTGGGAAATAGTTTTCATTTCACCGAAAAACTTTCGTTTGTTCTATAAACACCCATCTCGGCAAATCTGAAGGTATAATGTTACAGTGATGGATTTGTTTTTTTAAAATATCTTATATTATATCAGTTTTATTATTAAATATTTTATTATTTTAGTCTCAAACTGTTTCCTTCCCTGACTGCGTATGCTCTTTGACGTGCACCTTGTGCGATCGTGGTGAATCAGAAACAATAAGGGAATTTTTTTTTTCTTTTTTTTTCTTGTCTTCTCGGCTACGTATGCTCTTTATCATGCACCTTGTGCGATCACGACAAATCAGAAATAGCGAGAAAAATTGAAAATGTAGACTTTCTGGGTAAGCTAACCAAGATCTAACCCCATTATGTGGAAAAAGATTTTTTTGTTTTTGTTTTTCATTTTTTTTGTGATTTGCAGAAAAAAAAAGCAAGCACGGAGAACGAGAGAGAAGAGTAAAAAAAAAAAGAAGAGACCCCTTCCTCTTTCCATTCTTTTACATACCTTTTAAACTTAGCTCACTTGGTCCAAAGTTGCTTTATTCTTTAATAGGTCTTGAGTTCAAGTTTTATTAAGCTACTTTTTAGTGTATACACTTTCTATTTTCAAGTTAGTTTATTGTAAAAGTGCATCTCACATAAATAAAATAAAATAAAAAGTGAGTCACTTAAGTTTTTTAATTTATTGCCACACTATTTAAAAGTAACATTATTGTAAAAGTGAACCTCACTTATTTTACAAAAGTGATTCACTTCAAAGAAAATTTATTGTAAAGTGATTATCAAAGGTTGATCTTGGGAAGAGGGGGGTTCTTTTTTTAGTTGGTCAAGTTAATATCTGCCACATCACTATTGGGGACATCTTCAGCGTTTTCTTTGATCAAGCATAACTTCATCATCCAGAATCAGTTTTTACTGCCCTTTTTTTTAAAACCGCATATTTTTTCGAGCTCTTTGGAACAAGATGGTTGTTTTTTGTTTTTTCAGCCATTATTTTATAGTATGGCCACCCCTTGTGATATTATACTTACAAGTTCTAACTATTTCTCATGGAAATCTCGTATGGAGGATGTTCTACGAAGTAGGGGACTTTTCAGGATAACCTCAGGGAAAGAAACAAAACCCACTGACGATGATAAGAAAATTAAATGGACAAATAAATGTGATGAAGATCATGGATTGATTGGGATGTCAATCTCTACTGATTTGCGATTCCACATATCTGGAATTGATGAACCTGATAAAGCCTAGGAAAAGTTTGAATCTGTGTTTGGTAAACACAATAAAATTCAGGGTCATCAACTTGAGAATGAGTTGCTTTCCTTGAATCCAAATGATTTTTCATGCATTCAAGACTATTTATCTAAGTATAGAACTCTTAGAATCTTATGTGCATAATGCAAGATTAAGAAAGAAGACAAACAATGTATTTATCATATTCTTTCCAAACTTGGACCTGCATATTCTATTTTTGTATCTACATTCTACTCCATGAAAGAATCATTGACTACAGCTAGCTATTAAGAGCCTAGTATTGAATCCTTTTGTGATTCCTTAATTAGAGAGCAAGATAAGCTCATTCATCTTGGAATAATTAACACAGGGAAAGCCTTATTATCCCAACAGAAATAAAAGTCCAAGCCTCCCAAGAAACAGAATTTTCACAATAATAAGCCAAACAACAAGGGTCCCAAACCCTCTCAGTCAGCTCCTTCTTTAAAAAATGACAAAGGATCCAAGCAAAAAGGAAATAAGACTGAGCGTCATTGCAATTTTTGTAGAAAATATAATCATGATGAATCTAAGTGTTTCAAGAAGATGGCATCCTTGGAAGCAGCAATGACAAAGCACCACATCAGCACATATTTGTCTTTAGAATCTAACTCTCATGGACATGCACTTTGTGCTTCTAGTTACTCTTATACTGCTTCTTCTTCTTCTACTTCAAATGAATGGCTTATTGATTATGGAGCATCTTATCATATGGCTAAGGATCAAGCCACATTTTCTACTATGCATGAATGTAACACTAAACAAATATTTGTTGGTGATGATAGATCTCTAAGTGTTGTAGGATCTGGAACAGTTCCAGTAGAAAATGGTCATTTCAGTGATGTACTATGTGTTCCAAAAATTTCCTACAATTTGTTATCAGTCTATCAAATTACTCATTTAGGTGAAGGTAAAACTGTGACTTTTACACCTCACCAAGTTATAATCAAGGATTTTAAAAATTCTCAAAATGTCCTTGCTACTAGAACTGTTGATGATATTACCAGGTTGTACAAATTTAACAACTTTGGGTCATCACCTTTTCCTTCAGTTTTTGTTGCTCATAGTGATAACTTGAGCAAACTTTGGCATGAGCGATTTGGTCACTTAAATTATCGCTCATTGCAACAACTATGTAAAGACAATATGGTGACTGGTCTTCTAATGGTATCTTGCAAGGATGGTGTTTGTTCTGGTTGTGTACTCAACAAACATCATCAGGATAGTTTTGAAAAACGTGCCTCTTGGCATGCCTCGGTTCCTCTGGAGCTTGTGCATAGTGACTTGTGTGGTCCTCTTCCATCTGCTTCCTTTTCTGGTTGCAAATATATCTTAACTTTCATTGATGACTACTCCAGATGCACTTTTGTTTACTTCCTAAAACTTAAGAGCGAAGTATTTAACATGTTCTTGGCCTACAAGACCCTTGTTGAAAAATAATCTGGTCATCGCATTATTAAGTTAAGATTTGACAATGGAGGAGAATATGTTAACAACAAGTTCACTACTTTCTACACTGAACAAGGAATTACTTTCTGCACTGAACAAGGAATCCAACAACAACACATTGTTCCATATACACCTCAACAAAATGGTGTAGCTGAACAGAAGAACTGCATTTTAAAAGAAATGGCTAATTGTATGATCCAATCTAAGGGACTAAGTCTTCAATATTGGGTTGAGGCCATAAATTGTGCAAATTACATAGTTAATCACACACCCACTAAAGTTTTACAGGGTATAACACTGAAAGAAGCATGGAGTAAAATTAAACCAGATGTAAGTCACTTTAGTGTTTTTGGTTGTGAAGCATGGGCTCACATTCCAAATGAAAAATGGAAAGCATTGCAGCCTAAAAGTGAAAAGTGCATATTTGTTGGATATTCTGAAGATGTAAAAGGTTATATACTTCTTCATCCACATTCTCATGATATAATCATTAGAAGAGATGTTAAATTTTATGAAAATCTCTTGACCTATGAGCCTAACTTGGTGGGTGTGCCATCTTTGGCCTGTGAGTCTGATTCGGCGATTGTGCCTTCTTCTTCTTCTTCTTCTAGCTTCCTTGATAGGTTTCCAACTACAGTTTCTGATGATGATAGTGAGAATGAAAATATACCTCTTCCTTTTCATGTTCCTCCAATTGCAACAACACTAATACTTCCTTGATGGGTTTGTTCAACATGTGAAGTAGCTGGTGATCTTACTAGTGATCCTAGAGATCAACGTCGAATACATTCTCAGTTTTAGGGAGCCTCTCCTCTTTTCGCTCAAGTTTCTGAGAATCATGATCCAGAAACTTTTGCAAAAGCTTCAGGAAATCCAGATTGGGATGCAGCTATGGATGAAGAATATCATTCCTTAATGGTGAACAATACTTGGGATCTCGTTCCTCTTCCAAAAGGAAGAAAACTTGTTAGATGTAAATGGGTCTATAGAACTAAGTATGCATCAGATGGAAGTGTTGAAAGACTTAAGGCAAGGTTAGTTGCCAAAGGTTTTTCCCAAGTTGAAGGGATTGACTACAATGAAACCTTTGCCCCTGTAGCAAAAATGAACTCCATCCGCCTGGTTCTTTCCCTTGCAGCTTTACATAACTAGGAAGTCCATCAAATGGATGTTAAGTCTGCCATCTTACATGGTGATTTACATGAGGAAATTTACATGGAACAACCTCCTGAATATGTTTAGAATTACTCTATCCTTGTTTGTTTCCTTAAGAAATCCTTATAAGGCATTAAGCAAGCTCCTAGAGCTTGGTATGCCAAAATGGATAGCTTTCTCCTTGACACTGGTTTTTCTAGATGTCATTCTAACCCCAATGTCTATACCAAGAAAGTAGGAAACCATCTCATCATACTTGTTCTTTATGTTGATGATCTTATCCTTACTGGTAGTGACCCTAATCTTATAACCCATGTGAAATCCAGTCTTAAGCAAAATTTTGAAATGTTAGACTTAGGAAATTTGCATTATTTTCTTAGTCTCCAAGTCTTGCAAACCAAACAAGGAATATTTCTTTCCCAATCTAAGTATGCTTGTGACCTTCTTCGTCATTTCCACATGGAAGATTGTAAACCAGCCCCTTCTCCCTTCTAGTCTGGAGTCAAAATTTCTGCCACTTGTACGTCCCTGGATGTAGATGCCACCTTGTATCATCAGCTTGTTGGTAGTCTTTTATGCTTGACTCATTCCTATCCTGACATTTCCTTTTCCATTGCTTGTGTTTCCCATTATATGCAAACTCCTCATGAAAGTCACTGGAAAGAAGCAAAAAGAATACTTCAATATATTTGAGGTACAATTCAGTTTGGGATTCATTACAGTATAGGGGGGAAACCTTTGTTGGTTAGTTTCATTGATTTAGATTGGGCTGGTGATCTTGATGATCAAAAGTCTACTGCAATTTATGTTTTCATTCTGGGATCTGGACCTGTCACTTGGGCTTGTAAGAAACAACAAGCTCTTGCTCTTTCTTCAGCAAAAGCAGAATATCGAGCCACTGTTAATGCCAGTTAGGAAGCTTTATGGCTTCAACAAATCCTTTCAGAGTTTGGATTCGAGCAGCAGCAGCCCACTCCACTTTGGTGCAACAATCAAAGTGCCATCAATATTGCCAAAGATCCAGTTCTACATCAGTGCAGCAAACACATTTAGCTACACATGCACTTCATCAAAAATCTTGTTCATGATAGTATTATTGAAGTTCTCTATTTCCCTATAGATGATCAAGTTGTAGACATCTTCACCAAGTGTCTTATAGAAGCAAAGTTTTCTAAACATTGGTCTATGTTAGGAGTTCAAGAATGTGTCCTTAAGGGGGGATAGGCTCTACTACCTCCTTCCTTCTCCTAATAGTGTCACTTTTGTAAATCCTTCAACCCTATCCCAAGTTGTTCTTAAGGGGGGATGTTAGGATATTTAGACACTTAGGAGTTAGTTAATATCAACTTGTGTAATATATCCATTAGGTAAAAGTGTGTTTCTTTAGTATGCATTAGTATGCATTTGTAAATATTCTAATCCGACGGTCACGATATGTTCTAGACATAGAGTGATCTGATGGTTCAAATTCTCTTAGATCATACCTACCATTGATCTGTGGCTTAACACCCGATTGGTCTATGATCTCTATTTAAAGAGCATAGAGGGTCCTCGGCTAGTTGATCGATTATGAGAAGCTCATGTAACTTTCTTTCTTTTGCATAATAAACTACTCCAAGTAGTTATTTGGCTGGGGCCATGGACTACTTTCCTCTCAAGGGTTTTAACCATGTGACAAACATCAGTGTGTTGATCTGTGATCTATTTGTGTGAAGTGGTTTCTGAAGGTGTTCGGTCTGTTGGGAGTACCATGTGTACCCAAACAACCACAAACTCTCAACTGAAAAATATCTTCCAAACTCTCGGTGGAGAGTTTTGTTCAAACTCTCATCCAAGATTTTAAAAAAAAATACAACACAGTGATTGGTTCAAACTCTTGGCATAGAGTTTTATTAAAATCTAGGTCAATAGTTTGAACTCTCACAAACTCTTGGCCTAGAGTGTTTTAAACTCTCGGCCTAGAGTTTGAGGTTGAATTTTTTTTCACATGTTCATTCGTGTGCCGCCTTTTTTTTCACTTAATTGTCATAGAATTGTTTCCCAGGTTCGCATTTTCACCCGAAGGTGGACAGAACTACAAATACCGTTAGCTTGGATAGTGATGATGTGCAACTAAGGACAAAGGCAATAACCCATGCAGTGTAGACTTGTTCCAATTCCATAGAAGAACGACAAGAAGAAATTTAGGTACATTCACTAATATCCTTAAAGTTCTGTTTAAAGCAGTTGAAGAAGTTAAAATTGTTGTCGATTGTTCAAGTGCAATAATTGAGTCGCAAGCCCTGGACAACATCATTAGACCCTGAGGAAAATTATCTAAGTGGATTAATGGAGGTGGCGACTAGGGTTTTCTCAGGAAAAGTAGGGCAAGGCGTAGCCAAGACGTGCTGGTCTGCCTGTGGGTGATGGCTCTAGGCCTCCCGCAGTGTGCCATGGCAGCATTGGGGTAGGGGGATATTTCCCTGGAAGGAAGGGATCCTGTACTGGGACAAGAGGATTTAGCCGAGGAAGGAAAGGGAGGAGGGAGTCACCCAGGGCCTAGGTCAGGCAAGAAGGCTCGATTGGGGGGTTGCTTGCTAAAGACTACCTCCATCCCAATTATTCAAATTAGATCTGAGGTAGTTAGAGGCAATATTGAGTGATGGAAGGAAAAATACCTAATAGGGAAATTTGTGGGGATATGGGAAAAGGAGAAAGACCTAATTAAATGGATAAATGGTGTGTGGAACCCTAAGGGTCACTATGACCTTTAGTTAGGCTCAAAGGGTTTCTTCACTATTATTTTTTTTAACCAGGAAGATAGAGATAGAGTCATGGAGGGAGGCCCATACTTATTCTTTTTGGCTGGGTTACACCTTCACCCATGGAAGGAGTGTTTTAACCCAGAGATGGAGGACATGACAGTCACCCCGGTCTAGATACACCTCTTATCTCTTCCAGGTGAGTACTGGGATATGGAGACTCTAAGGGACATACGACACAATCTCGGGGAATTCATAAAAATAGCAGAACAAACCAAGATCCAAAGGTATACCTCCTTTGCGTAGATCTATGTCTATATGGATCTCTCCAGAGAACTCCCAGAAGCAATCGGTCTAAACTAGGAAGATTTAGAATGGATCCATCCCATCGACTATGAGCAACTCCCCTTCAGATCCTGTCACTCTCATGACTATGGTCATCTTGGAAGGAACTACCCCAAACTCAACCCTGGGGCTGAATCATCTGCATCCTGTTCGGATAAGGATTTTGAAATGGATGGGTTCACTTAGGTCAAGAACAAAAGGAGAAGCAAAGGGGGAGGAAAACCCAATCCAATAAAGGAGTCGGTGCCAAAGGAGCACATAACCATAAATACCTTTGAGGCTTTAGGGTCAATGAATGAGGACAGAGGAGTCCCAACAGAGAAACTAATAGCTGATCAGCAGGAAAAATTCAACAAAATCCCAGTAGATGGAAGGGACAAAGGAGGAGGAAGGCGACGACATGGAACTAGGTGAGCTAGGCCTATACGTGATTGAGGAAGAATGTGGGAAGAAGGGCCAAGGTTACGTCTCACGTCACCAAATCAAACTCTTACAGGAGGAAATCATTCGAATGGGTGCCCATGAGAGTCTTGGGATCAATCCAGATGCTTAGAAAGGTAGTAAAAGAAAATCCTTAGAAGAAGAGCTATGAAGAGGAAGGAAGATGAATAAACAACGAATAGCAGCAGTGGGAGTTCAACTGATTGAATCTGTCCAATACCCCAATATCAGGGTGGCCTTCTCTGAAGTTAAAAGGAGTTGTCAAGGAAGATCATATCGTGGAATATAAGGGGGTGTGGCAGCCCCATGAAGTGGAAAACGCTAAACAAGAAAATTAGGCAGGAAATCCCAAATATTCTTTTCCTTCAAGAAACAAAGTGCAGCCTTGGGGGTTTAGAGAATATTAAGGACAAAATTTGGAAAGGTAGTCATCTCATAGATGCAGCTGGACAATATGGAGGTGTGGCAATCTTTTGGTAGCCTCAGACTATGGAACTCTTTGACTGCTGAGACAACAAGTTTGCTCTCATGGAAAACTTATGCTTTTTGGATTTGGGGGTGAAGGGCTCCATGGGGAATGTTTATGGGCCCAACAGTTTCCCTAAGAAGCAGTCTTTCAAGGATCTCCTCAGCTGGTTCAAAGAGAAAACTGAGAGGGAAATGTAGGTTCTTGGTGGGGATTTCAACCTAATTGCCAATCTTGGGGAGAAGAACAGAGGAAGATGATTCCTGGACAAATACCAGGAAGCTTTCTATGAGTTTCTATCCCAGAGCTCGCTCATTGATGTAGAGACAGGGAATGGTTGGTACACTTGGAACAACAAGAGAGGGGGGGAGCATCTAGTGGCCTCTCATCTAGATCGCTTCTTGGTGTCTGGGAAGATCATGCAAAACATGGGGGAGATTATGGCTGATGATCTCCCAGTAGCTGGCTCGGACCAGTGGCCCATTTTCCTTTCTTGGGATTGGTCTTGCTCTCCCATGGGAAAACATTTTCATTTTGAACACTTTTGGATGGAACTCATTCAATAACCTCCTTATGATATTTGTCTCATCTTTTATTTATTATCTAATTAAATATTCAACATAATTAATTATAGTCATCGTTGACCCCACATGGTCAGTAGTTAGAAAAATAACAATAAAAATAAAATATAATGTATTCTTAAACATAAAATGTTATTTAAATTGGGGTACGTGACATAGACCCCGCCCTTATGTCTAACAGCGTCCTCGATATTACTTTATTCATGATCCTTAGAACTTTCCTAGAACAGTATTGGATATGCTACCCGCATATGAGTCTCCAATTCCTAGGTTGTTTCTTCTGGACTAAGGTGCTTCCATTGCATGTTCACCTGCCCAATGGTGCAATTCTAAAGCAATATCTCCCTCTTGTCAAGGATACAATCCGGTTCCACTAGAAAATCTCCTTCAGGTTCCACCTGCACATCATTCCAATTTATCACATGAGTAGCATCATGTACATATTTTTTTAAAACAAAAATATGAAAAACATTATGAACTTTAAAATTCGGTGGTAAAGCCAATTGGTATGCCACCATTCCAACTATGGACAATATTTCGAAAGGCCCATAGTACATGGGTTCTAGCTTAACAGAACTCCTTAATTTTAGGGAACTCTTTTTAGGTTTTACCTTAATGAAAACATGTTTTCCCACCCGAAACTCTTTCGGAGTTCGTTTAAGATCCTCTTGGATCCTATGTATATCTTATGTAACCTTTAAATTACCTTGTACCTGATTCATGGTTAATTCCATTTCCTTTAGTAAATTACGTCCTAATATTAGTCTATCAATGGGGTTACTCCATGATATGGAGTATTGCATTTTATGCCATACAAAATTTCAAATGGGCTGAAATTTGATGAAGCCTAGTAATGGTTGTCGTATGCAAAATCAACCAAGTGTAATTAGTCCTCCCATTTACTTGGTTGTTCTCTAACATACATCCTTAACATATCTTCCAAAATACGATTTACCCTTTCAGTCTGTCCATCCATCTGTGGATGAAAAGATGTACTGAAAAAAAAAATAGTATTTAGACCTTTAAATAAGGATTTCCAGAAGTTTCCCGTGAATTTAGAGTCCCTGTCAAAAATTATAACTTTTGGTATTCCATGCAAACAAAAAATTTGTTTTATAAATATTTCAGCAATATTAACAACCTTATGAGTGGTCTTTACTAGTATAAAATGGGCTTCCTTATTGAGTTTATCAATAAGTACCATTATAGAATCATTATGGTTATGATTTCTAGGAAAACCTGTAATGAAATAAATGTTGATTTCCCATTTCCAAGTAGGAATTGGTAACAACTGTAATAAATAGGCTGGATACTGATGTTTAGTCTTAACCTGTTGACATTAAAAACATCTAACAATATATTATGCCAACTAATTCTTCATATTTGGCCAAAAATATCTTTCCATAACATAGTTATTGTCTTTTGATAGTGAGGGTGTCAATAGTAGGGACTCTTATGTATTTCATTCAGGGATAATTTTAGGGGAGAATTTTAGCCCAGTGGGCTATTTTTCCATATTTTTCTCTCAAAAAAGATTCGTCATTTTGCATTTTTTGAAGCCCCATTTCACCCAATTTTGATGGGGTGAAATTTTTTCACCCTAAAAATTGCCAAATTATTATATAAACGATATAAAATTCTTGGAAATTAAAATATTTTTGAAAAATATCGCCAATCATTTTATAGTTGGTGTTTTAAGAATTGGTAATATTTGCCAACATTTATACACTTTTAAATAAGTATGGTTCCTTAAAATCATCCCTAATTTCATTTAATATTAGAAACTTAATTTTAGGTATGTTAGCTACATACAATCTATTTTTGTAAAGTATTAAACCCTTTTCATCTATACTGTAACCTGTACTTAAACTTTTAGTTGAATTTTCTGCCACTTTAGGTTGCAATTTTCGGTAATTTTCATCCAATTTTACTTCTTTTTCGAGCTAATCTTCTAAATTTATTTTGTAAGTACTGATTGCTGCCATAAAATTTAATCTTACATTTCTACTCAAATCATCAACTACTTTATTTTCCTTCCCCTTGATATGTTGGATCTCGAAATCATATTTGCTAAGGAAATCTATCCACCTACATTGCTTTGCATTTAAATTTGGTTGATCCAACATATAATTTAAACCATTATTATCCGCCATTAAAGTAAATTTTATCCCAATCAAGTGATGGTGCCACATCTTTAATGCATGTAAGTAGTGTAATTTTCCTCATGATTTTTAATTTTTATGGACTCGTACGCTATTACGTGTCCTTCTTGAGTTAAGACCCCACCAAGGCCATCTTTGCATGCATTAGTGCATACAATAAAGTCCTTATTAGGATCTACAATTCTTAAAATCAATGCAGTAGTTAACAATTCCTTTAATTTCTTAAAACTTTGTTCACATTTTCTATCCCATACAAACTTCTTTCCTTTCTTTTGTCAAGATGTTATGGGATTCACGATCCTTGAGAAACCCTCAATGAAACTTCGATAATACTCAATGATCCCCATAAATGATCGTACATCAGTCACATATTTTGGGACCGACCATTTGTTAATTTCTTTTATCTTATCTAGGTCAACCGAGATACCATATTTAGTTATTATGTGACCCAAGTATTGTATTTTATCTTTGAAGAAGTCGCATTTACTGAACTTGGCATAAAGCTAATGTTCCCTTAACACTTGTAAAATGATTTTTAAATGTTCTTCATGATCTTCTTTAGTCTTTGAATAGATTAAAATATCATCAATAAAAACTACTACAAACTTATCTAGGTATTTATGGAATACGTTGTTCATTAAACACATTAAGAATTTCGGGGTGTTAGCTAGCCCAAATGGCATGACAACGAACTCATAGTGGCCATATCGGGTCCTAAAATCTGTCTTGAAAATATCCTCATCCTTAATCTGGACTTGATAATAACCAGATCATAAGTCAATTTTTGAAAATACTGTTGCTCCACGCAACTGATCGGACAGATCGTCTTTGTGGGGCAATGGGTATCTATTTTTAATTGTCATCTTATTAAGATAACGGTAGTCAACAAGTTGGTATACCTTCTCATTTTAGTTTGTCCTCTTTATTAATGTATTCTTCATCAATTATAGTTACAACAAAATCTTTACATCCTTTCTGAACATACCTTTTTAGTTGTAAGGAAGAGATTTGTCAGATTGTTGATTCCCTAGGGATTCATTTTACTGTTACTATTTCTCCTTCGTTATTTAAATAGGTAAAGTTTTTATCAAAACAATTTAGCACTACTCGATGTTGTTCCAACCAATCCATTCCAATTAATACGTCATAGGAACCTAACAGAAGTACATTCAACTTTACAGAAGTTTCAAACTAATTCATAAATAATGTACAGTCTTTCACAAAATCAATTACTCTTCTTTTTGCTCCTATAGCTAATTGGACTAGCCATGACTTTGCAAATTTCTCTACTGGTAGTTTAATTTTCTCTACTAAACTAGAAGAGACATAACTTAGGCTAGCCCCTGGTTCAATTAAAATAGAAATGGTTTTATGGTTCAGCATACCTTCTACTTCCACCATGGAAGTCTGATATTCATCCTGTCTATTTTCTAGCGCTGCATTGATTCTGGGCATCCCTCTTCCTAAATCACCAACCATTGTTTCTTGCTACACGGTATGAATGTTGTTGACAGTTTTCTTTCTGTTGGGATAGACTGATTCATAGTGAGGTCCCTAGCATTCCCAACATTTTACTGGTTCCTTACGTTCGTTATTTTTAACATAATTACTGTGATTATTTGGAAATTCTTTATTTCTTGTGACAGTAGGGTTTTGGTGTGAGTTACTTTTGAAATTATTTCCTTGAAAATTTTGGTGAGGAAATATGCATGAGTTATTATGCCCAAAATTTCGATTAGGTATGAAACCTTTCTTTCTTTGTTCAAAATTATTAGACCTTTTGGTTTTCCAGTTTGGCATGTTCTCCCTTTTTTGGTTCTACTCATAGCAGAAATTTGCTTTTCACGTGGCCTCTTCAAGGGTTTTGGGATTATCATATTCAATTCAATCCTTAATATGAAAAGGTAAATAGCTCAGAAACTGTTGTACCTTAGGTTTTTCATCAACTATATAAGCCACATATCGCAGTAAGCTTAGAAATTTGTTATTTAACTCTTTCATACTCATGGTTCCCTACCGTAAGTCAAAAAATTCTTTAGCTCATTCCTCGTAATATTTTACAAACAAAAAATTATTTTTAAAGTACTTTTTAAAAGTGCTCTAGTTTATATTCTTCTCTATTATGCCTTTAACTCGTCTTATTTCCTGCCACCAGATGTCAGCTTTTTCAGTTAAGTTCTATATTTCCATCCCCACTTTTAACTGATTAGAATAGTTATATATCTTAAAGTAGTTTTTCATTCTAGATAGCCATGCTTTGACTTTCTCTCTTTTTTCTGTTTCACCATTAAAAGTTGGTGGTTTAATCTTTTTGAACTCCCCGGAAATATATTCATAGGGATTTTATTTCTTCTTTCTAGAATAATAATTAATCTCGCTACGATCATTAGACTACTGGTGTGAATTACCATTAATTTTAGAAGAAGAACTACCTTCAGTTTTAGACTATTTTGATCTTTTACACTTATGTTGGTAGGACGTATTTTCAAATTCTATCTGTTTATCCTTTTCTTCATTAGAAATTTTTTCCAGTAGTATTTGATTCATCTCTTCCTGAGCTATTATGATTCTCTCATTTTCTTTTTTCACAGTCTCCATTTTAGTTTTTAAATCCTTAAATGTTTACAGTAATTCAGATGAATTGTTAGTTATATCTTCTTTAACAAGTTATTTTCCAGAATTAATTTTTTCATTTAGTGAGGACTTCTCTTCAGCATACACTTCGAGTCCTTCCATACCTATAAACCTAATTCAGAAATATTATGTGCTGATCCACTTCAGGCCTAGTGTTTGAATGTGTGCTTTGATACCATATGTGACATCCACCAAAATTCATAAAAATTTAAAATTTTTCTATATGATGTTAAATACTAACTCATATCTAGAACGCTAGTCTAATGATAAACTTTTAGTCTAGTTAACAAATACTTTATAAGACTAAACATAAAAAGAAAAAAATAGTTAATAATACTGCTTGGTTAACTGTAACTAAAAGCTACAGAATTATACTTACTAACTTGTAAGTCACATGCCACTAACCTTATTCAATCTATTATTGATTTTCAGTCTTGAATAAAACTATTTATCAAAAGTTAACAAGTTAAATATTATTAAATTCAATTCATTATTTTGTTTGTAAGAATGTGTATGATTCTGATGGTTGTTTTCTTTTCTTACTTAAGGGGACTGAGGTTGGCCCGAGGGTTACTTAGTTTTTGCAAAGCTAAAGTAGATTCGATGCTTGTATAGGATTCACAAGTAATAACTTTCTTCCATGTTTACAATATAAAATTAAGGTTAGGAAAACTAAACGAGTAAGTTAAGAAAGTTCTTTAACTTATTACTCCAGATTCAACTACCAAGGTGTTGCCAAAAATGTCTAAAACATTCAGGCATAAGAAAAAAAACTCCTAGGATTATAACCAAGTCCATTCTACCTAGGTAGCAAATTGGATTTTATAGTGTGATTATCTGTTTTAACAATTAAATTATACATTTGATGGGATATAATTATCATCATGCTTTTAGTTGCTTAAGGTATTGGAAACCCTAATACTTTCCATATGATTTATAACTATGGAATTTATCCACATTAATTATTAGAACTTCCTAACCTGAGAATTATACTTAATTAAATGATAATTAAAGATTAACTATAAAAATAGAAAAAACTAATCCTAACAATGTATTCGTTGCATACAAACACTCTAACCCAGATATAAATTCAATGCATATTATGCAAACTAATCTAGGTATAAAATATATGCATAACATTGAAAATGTCTTACTTTTAACAATGTCATGGTATTACCTTTACCATGTAATGGAGGCTCAAAACTATATGAAGTGCAGAAAAGATTCAAGGGTTAGTGGAGTCCACGTTTTGGTGTTAAACCCTATGCATAAAACATTTAACCTTTTCCATAAGAGTGCTCGGCTTCATTTGTTGTTTATTTTTTTTGGAGTGGTTTTGACATACCCTTGGCCTTCTCGGGTCTCTACAATAGAGGTCACCTTTGCCTTGGTCGTGGAATTAATGGGTTGTAAGATTTGGTTTCTCACCATTTTTGTGTTCTTCAAGATTGGCTAAGGAATTAGCAGGTTTAAATCCTGGGTTTTTAGCCATTAATTTGTTTCTTTGACCTCGGCCATGGCGTTAGCAGGTTTAGAAGTCTAGTTATTTTCTAGGATTGTGAGCTTAACAATTACATTGGTAATCTTTTTTGAAAACTCCATTCATTTCCTTATTTCGTTTAATAAAATTTTCCAAGTTAAGTTCTAAACATTTACTGTTTGTTATTAGGTGTCCAAGTTTGGCGTTGCGTAGAGGAAAAAATTGAAGGTGTTTCTAGAGCTGAAAGGTGCGGGTATAAAAGGTTTTGTTAAGCCTTGCTCCCATCCTTGGGTACCCTTTATTGTTTATTTTTCAGTGATGATGATGGTATACAGTGTTCAAAATACTTGTAGTAGAT
Organism: Pseudotsuga menziesii; assembly: GCA_001517045.1. Classification (NCBI taxonomy): domain Eukaryota; kingdom Viridiplantae; phylum Streptophyta; class Pinopsida; order Pinales; family Pinaceae; genus Pseudotsuga; species Pseudotsuga menziesii. The sequence goes on from LPNX010938663.1 coordinate 465,887, forward strand.
TAATGTTTTGTTTTGGATATGGAGGAGGAGGCCATATGGCCATTCTTAGTTATAACCCTTGGGGTTTTGAAAAAGTGCTATGACTCATGTAATAAGATGATAGGGTGATAATATTACTGTAATTACTTTGTTTGGAAGCTTACTCGACCTAAAAAGCTTAGCCACTCTGGCTCCTTCGTGGATACGAATATGTTAATGCATTTTTGTTTTGAAGAGTTAAATCGTGTGATGACTGTTTGGATTAAAATGGAAACTATGTTTATAAATATTTTGTTTTCTAAAAAGAAGAGCTTATGGATCTTGTGTAAATATCTGTTTAGCAGTTGTTTCTTCCTTCATAATTCAAATATGCAGTGTATTAATTTTTGTAGAGAGTCTTCAACGTTTTTTTTTGTAATTTATTTTATAAAAGCTGTGATTACCCTAGGGTTTTGAGTTTAACAAATAGTTTGGAAATTATAGTTAAACTATGGTTGTGAAAGGAAAAGGCCATGTGATGCTTTTAGTTATTGTAATACTATTTGGAAATGCAGTACTGTAGATGATTAACCTAAGGTTTTGTTTTTAAAAGGCAGTTTTGATATTAGGTTATCATTTGATTTTTGGTATAAATAAGAGTTAGGAAAGTATAAGTCTTCCTTTTAAATGGAAGGGATGGAATTTAATCTTTGTCTTATTCAGCTGATGGATAGAGATTTAAGATTATGTTTTGTTCCTCATTTGAAGTTTGCAATTGTCTTAGTTTAAATTATTTATTGGATGTGGAAAGTTCTTTTCTTCTTAACTAGGTTTTGAAATTTAATAAAAAAGTTCATATATAAGAGTAGTGTTTTTATAAGAATAGTTTGCAAATATTAATAGTAATATTCGAGTTATAATGCTTGTTACAGCCATTAGCGGAAATTTCAACTCAAAATGGGCCTTTTAACTTTAATTAAAATTCCATGTCATCATGTGTTATCCAATGAAATTGCTTTAAGTTTGAAATACTGTATAGGTCTTAAACACTTTTTTAATATATATTTGGGGATAGGTATCATAAAAAAACTACTTTTTTTTGTTTGTATTTTCGACATATCTCCCCGTGTTTTTACTAAAATTTCAATCAGGAGAGCTCATTGGATGTGGAATTAAATTCCGTATCCAATGAGTACCCACTCGACATACTTTTGACAGACCCAGCTACCCCAAAAACAAGAAATATGTGAAAAAACTAATGATGATGTCATCATCACATTTTTTTCTGGTATTTCTTGTTTTTGGGGTAGGGGGTCCATCAAAAGTATGTCGAGTGGGTATTTGTTGGATGCATAATTTAATTCGGCATCCAACAAGCTCTCCTGATTGAAATTTGAGTAAAAACAAGGGGAGATATGTCGAAAATACAAACAAAAAAGTATTTTTTTTCTTTTCTTCATCCAAAATTAATAAATATTATTTTATTATTTTAACTATTATTTTATTAATTTTTTTTAGGAGGCCCATTTTGAGTTGAAATTTCCTGTAATGTAGGTTTACTAAGCACTTATTTTATATATTTATAATACAATAGTTATAATAATTTTTAACCATTTTTAGCCTTTATCTGTGCCTTAAGAACTTGCCATGCTGGATGTTTAACATAAACAGTTTGAGGTTTACTAGAGCATTATTTTCCATAGTGTAAAAAGAGGAACACTGGTTATATTTTAGGTTTTATAATATTAAAATTATGATTGGTTTATTTATTTACTAAGTGTAAATAATTACATTGTATTCACTATTTGTTAATGTTCTTATACTTCAAACATATTAATATCTTTGTGACCTAAGCTTACAGTGATAGACCCTCTGTAAATTCCTAGAGGTTTTATATAAATGAAAGATTTCTAGACGAAGGATTATTATGAAACCTAGCTAAAATAACAGTAATAGGTTCCAATGTTTAAGAATTTTTAAATCATCTTACCAATGTATAATCATTCCTATTTTCCTCTAAACAAACCTTCTGTCCTAGAGTACTTCATCGTAAGATGAGTGGAAAAATATAGAACAAATTTTTTTACTCATCATTCAATCATTTCTAATTCTAGGTTCATTTACTCATATAAACATATACAGGTAAACTTTCTCGAATAAAATGCAGACTTAAACAGTCTAATTACGGTTGGAAAGTATTCAATTAATAATAGTAAAACTAATCATGGCTACTTTCATTCTAGTAATTTGCTTGCATAAAATAAACAAGATAACACAGTAGAACCTGATAACTTACAGAAGAGACAAACAACCCAAGGAGTCCGTTGTGACCCAAAAGTTTCCCAAAGATAGCTTAACTGCTTGTCTTAGGATCCTCGAGCCTGTCCACTGATCCACCAGGATGAAAACACGGTGTGAGGAAATGGGATTAAATACCCCTGCAACTCCACATTAGTACTTAGCAACAGTACTTATTTCCTCAAAAGTAAAGAACTCAGCTAACAAGCTCGACTAGTTCTGAAAAAAAATTTAATCACTCAATTCACTTCTTCCTTTCTCCTCATCGAATCACTACTACACCTTTCTCAACTTCAAAATTTTCATAAGGTAATGATTGAATAGCCTCCTGTTGAATTCGATGGATAGATATATGCATGCCTAGGTATTTTGGTCAGTTTTTCAATTAATGAGCTGCCTGCTCTGTTCCACTTTCTTGGGGAACATGACCACAAAATTAGGGAAGTTTTCCCATGCAACAGCTAGAAGTGGTTGAGGATGCTACCATGTGTCATTTTTCTCTCACCTCAGTTTATTCCTCCTAGTGGGTCAGTGGGAACTCATTCAATAGCCTCCTTAGGATATTTGCCTCATATTTTATTTATTATTTAATTAAATATTCAATGTAATTAATTATAGTCATCCTTGACCCCACATGGTCAATAGTTACAAACTTTACAATAAAAATAAAATATAATGTCTTCTTAAACATAAAAAGTTATTGAAATTAGGGTACGTGACATACACCCCCCATTATGTCCAATGTCATGCTCGATGTTACTTTATTCATCATCCTTAGAACTTCCTTGGAACAGTATTGGATATGCTTCCCGCATATGAATCTCCAATTTTGAGGTTGCTTCTTTTGCAATAAGGTGTTTCCATTTCACCTTCACCTTCCCAATGGTACAATTCTGAAGCAAGATCTCCATCTTTTTGAGGATACAGTCCAGTTCCATCAGAAAATCTCCTTCGAGTTCCACGTGCACATCATTCCAATTTATCACATGAGTAACATCATGTACATAATTTTTTAAAACAGAAATATGAAAAACATTATGAACTTTAAAATTTGGTGGTAAGGCCAATTGGTATGCCACCGTTCCAACTCTGGAAAATATTTCGAAAATCCCACAATACGTAGGTGCTATCTTAGCACAAATCCCTAATTTTAAGGAACTCTTTTTAGGTTTTACCTTAATGAAAACATGTTTTCCCACCTGGAACTCTTTTTCGAGTTCATTTAAGATCCTCTTGGATCCTATGTCTATCCTGTGCAACCTTTAAATTATCTTGTACCTGCTTGAGGGTTAATTCCCTTTCCTTTAATAACTCAAGTCCTAATATCAGTCTATCAACGAGGTTACTACATGATATGGGAGTAATGCATTTTATGCCATACAGAATTTAAAATGGGATGAATTTTGATGAAGCATGGTAATGGTTGTTGTATGCAAACTCAACCAAGTGTAAGTAGTCATCCGATTTACTTGGTTGTTCTCTAACGTACATCCTTAACATATCTTCCAAAATCTGATTTACCCTTTCAGTCTGTCTATCTGTTTGTGGATGAAAATATGTATTTAAATTTAAAGTAGTATTTAGACCCTTGAATAAGGATTTCCATAAGTTTCCCGTGAATTTAGAGTCCCTGTCAAAAATTATAACTTTTGGTATTCCATGCAAACAAAAAATTTGTTTCAGAAATATTTCAACAATATTAGAAAGCTTATGAGTGGTCTTTACTGGTATGAAATGGGTTTCCTTATTGAGTTGGTCAACAACTACCATTATAGAATCATTATGGTTCTGATTTCTAGGAAAACCTGTAATTAAAACAATGCTGATTATTTCCCATTTCCAGCAAGGAATTGGTAATAGTTGTAATAAATCGGCTAGATGCTGATGTTTAGTCTGAACCTGTTGACATTCAAAACATCTAGCAATATATTCTGCAAACTCATTCTTCACATTTGGCCAAAAATAATCTTTCTGTAACATAGTTATTGTCTTTTGATAGTGAGGGTGTCTAGAGTAGGGACTCTTATGTATTTGATTTAAGATTAGAAACTTAAATTTACGTATGTTAGGTACATACCATCTATTTTTTAAAAGTATTAAACCATTTTCATTTAGACTGTAACCAATACTTAAAATTTTAGTTACATTTTCTGCGTGAGTTATTATGCCCAAAATTTCGATTAGGTGTGAAACCTTTCTTTCTTTGTTCAAAATTATTAGACCTTTTTGTTTTCCAATTTGGCATGTTCTCCCTTTTTCGTTTCTGCTCATAGTAGAAATTTACTTTTCGCATGGCCTCTTCAAGGGTTTTGGGATTATCATATTCAATTTAGTCCTTAATATGAAAATGGAAACATCTCAGAAACCATTGTACCTTAGTTTTTTCATCAACTATATAAGGCACATATCGCAATAAGCTTAGAAATTTACTATTTAACTCTTTCATACTCATTGTTCTCAATGTTAGGTCATAAAAATCTTTAACTCGTTCCTCGTAATATTGTTCCAACAGAAATTTCTTTTTAAAGTAATTTTTAAAAGTGTTACAAATTTTACTCTTCTCTTTTACGCCTTTAACACCTTTTATGTCCTGCCACCAGATGTCGACTTTTCTACATAAGTGATATATTGCCATCCTCGCTTTTAACTGATTAGAATAATTATATATCTTAAAGTAATTTTTCATTCTGGGAATCCATGCTTCGGCTTCCTCTCCTTTTTATATTCGCCATTAAAATTTGGTGGTTTAATCTTTTTGAACTCCCCGAAAATCTCTTCACAGGGCTTGCACTTCTTTATGGAACAATAATTACTCTCGCTACTATCACTAGATTACTGGTGTTTCTTTCTGTGTGAAATACCATTAATTTTAGAAGAAGAACTTCTTTCAATTTTAGATTATTTTGATCTTTTATGCTTATGTTGGGAGGATGTATTGTGAGATTCTATCTGTTTATCCTTGTCTTCATTAGAATTTTTTTTCAGCAATATTTGATTCATCTCTTCCTCAGCTCTTAGGATTCTCTCATTTTCATTTTTAACAGTCTCCATTTTAGTTTTTAAATCCTTAACTATTTGGATTAATTCATATGAATTGTTAGTTATAACTTCTTTAATAGGTTCTTTTAAAGAATTAATTTTTTCATTTAGCGGGGACCTCTCTTCAACATACACTTCAAGTCCTTCCATACCTAGAAACCTAATTCAAAAATATTATGTACACAACATTTAAAATCATAAATTAGTATCCGTACTTTATATTTACATTTTGGTTTATGTGCACTAAGCCACTTCAGGCCTAGTGTCTGAATGTGTGCTCTGATACAATATGTGACATCCCAAAAATTCATAAAAATTTAAAATTTTTCTGTATGGTGTTAAATGCTAACTCATACCTAGAACGCTAATCTAATGATTAACTTTTAGTCTAGTTAACAGATAGTTTATAAGACTAAACATAAAGCAAAAAACTTAGTTAATAATACTGCTTGGTTAACTATAACTAAAAGATACAAAATTATACTTACTAACTTGTAAGTCACATGCCACTAAAATTATTCAATATATTATTCATTTTCAGTCTAGAATAAAATTGTTTATCAAAAGTTAACGAGTTAAAGATTATTAAATTCAGTTCATTAGTGTGTTTGTAAGAATGTGTATGATTATGCTGGTTGTTTTCTTTTCTTACTTAAGGGGCTCGAGGTTGGCTCGAGGCTTAGTTTTTTCAAAGCTAAAGTAGATTCGATGCTTGTACAGGACTCATAGGTAATAACTTTCTTCCATGTTTATGATGTAAAACTAAGGTTAGGAATACTAAATGAGTAAGTTAAGAAAGTTCTTTAACTTTTTACTCAAGATTCAACTACCAAGGTGTTTCCAAAAATGTCTAAAACATTGAGGCATAAGAAAAAAAATTCTAGGATTATAACCAAGACCATTCTACCTAGGTAGTAGATTGAAGTTGATAGTGTGATTATCTGTTTTAACAATTAAATTATACGTTTGATGGGATATAATTGTCATCATTATTTAGTTGCTTAAGGTACTAGAAACCCTAATACTTTCCATATGATTTATATGATTTATAACTATGGAATTTATCCATGTTAAATCTTAGAACTTCCTAACCTAAGAATTATCATTAATGAAATGATAATTAAAGATTAACTATAAAAATAGACAAAACTAATCCTAAGCATGTATTCGTTGCACACAAACACTTTAACCTATATAAAAATTTAATGCATATGATGTAAACTAATCTAGGTATAGACTCTATGCATAACATTGAAAATGTCTTAATTTTAACAATGTCATGGTAATACCTTTACCATGTAACACAGGCTCAAAACTATAGAAAGTGCAGAAAAGATTCAAGTGTTAGTGGAGTCCATGTGGGGACTGCTCATTTGAGGAAGGGTTTTGGTGTTAAACTCTATGCACAAAACATTTAACATTTTCCCTAAGGCTGCTTGACTTCATTTGTTGTTTATTATTTTTGGAGGAGTGGTGCCGATAGACCCTCCGCCTTCTCAGGTCTCTACAATGGAGGTCACCTTTTCCTTGGTCATTGTGTTAATGGGTTGTAAGCTTTGGTTTCTCACCATTGTTGTGTTTTTCAAGCTTGGCCAAGGGATTAGTAGGTTTAAAGCCTAGTTTTTTAGCCATTATTTATTTCTTTGACATCGGTCATGGCGTTAGCAGGTTTAGAAATCTGGTTCTTTTCTAGGAATGTGAGCTTAATGATTACAATGGTAAGTTGTTTCGAAAACTCCATTCATTTCCTTATTTCATTTAATAAAATTTTCCAAGTTAAGTTCTAAACATTTACTATTTGTTATTAGGTGTCCAAGTTTGGAGTTGCACAGTTAGAGAAATTGAAGGCATTGCTAGAGCTGAAAGGTGTGGACGTAAAAGGCGTTGGTAAGCCTCGGTCCCATCCTTGGGTACCCTTCATTATTGAGTTTGCAGTGATGACGATGGTATACGGTGTTCAAAATACTTACAGTAGATTAAGTTTTTGTTTTGGATATGGAGGAGGAGGTTGTATGGACATTCTTAGTTATAACCCTTCGGGTTTTGAAAAATAGCTACGGCTCATGTAATAATATGATAGCATAATAATATTACTGTAATTACTTTGTTTGGAAGCTTACTTGGCCTAAAATATCAGCCACTATGGCTCTTTCGTGGATTCAAATATGTTAATGCATTTTCGTTTTGAAGAATTAAATCATGTGATGACTCTTTGTATTAAAATGGAAACTATGTTTATAAATATTTTGTTTGCTAAAGAAGAGCTTATGGATCTTGTGTAAATATCTTTTTAGCAGTTGTTTCTTCCTCGATAATTTGAATGTGCAGTGTATTAAGTTTGGTAGAGAGTCTTCAATGTTTCTGTTTGTAATTTATTTTATAAAAGCTGTGATTATCCTAGGGTTTTGTGTTGAACAAATAGTTTGGAAATTATAGTTAAACTATGGTTGTGAAATGAAAATGCCATGTAATTCTTTTAGTTATTGCAATACTATTTGGAAATGCGGTACTGTAGATGATTAACCTAAGGTTTTGTTTTTTAAAAGCAGTTTTGAATTAGTTTATCATTTGATTTTTGGTACAAATAACAGTTAGAAAAGTGAAAGTCTTCATTTTAAATGGAAGGGATGGAATTTAATCTTTGGCTTATTTAGTTGATGGACAGAGATTTAAGATTATGTTATGTTCCTTCTTTGATGTTTACAGTCGCCTTATTTTAAATTATTTATTGGTTGTGGAATCTTATTTTCTTCTTAACTAGGTTCTAAAATTTAATAAGAAAGTTCATATATAAGCGTAGGGTTTTTGGAAGAATAGTTTACAAATATTAATAGTAATATCAGAGTTATAATGCTTGTTACAGCTAGGTTTACTAAGTACTTATTTTATATACTTATAATACAATAGGTATTATAATTTTTAACCATTTTCAACCTTTATCTATGATGTTAAGAACTTCCATATTGGATGTTTAACAGAAACAGTTTGAGGTTTACCAGAGCATTATTTTCCATAGTGTAAAAATAGGAACATTGGTTATATTTTAGGTTTTACAGTATTAAAATTATGATTGGTTTATTTATTTACTAAGTGCAAATAATTACATTGTATTCAATATTTGTTAATGTTCTTATACTTCAAACAGATTAATATCTGTGTGACCTAAGCTTACAGTGATAGACCCTCTGTAATATTCCTAGAGGTTTTATATAAATGAAAGAGATCTAGACAAAGGATTATTATGAGACCTAGCTAAATTAACAGTAAAAGATTCCAATGTTTAAGCAATTTTAAATCATCTTACCAATGTATAATCATTCCTATTTTCCTCTAAACAAACCTTCTGTACTAGAGTACTTCATCGTAAGATGAGTGGAAAAATACAGAAAGTAAATTTTTTACTCATCATTCAGTCATTTCTAATTCTAGTTTCATTTACTCAAATAAACATATACAAGTAAAATTTCTTGAATAAAATGTAGACTTAAATTGTCTAATTGCAAATGCAAATTATCTAATTAATAATAGTAAAACTAATCATGACTACTTTCATTCCAGTAATTTTCTTGCATAAAATAAATAAGATAACGTAGTGGAACTTGGTAACTTGAGGAAGAGGCAAACATCCCAAGGAGCCCATTCTGCCCAACCTTTTCCTGAAGATAGCTCAACTACTTATCGCAGGACCCTCGAGCCTATCCACTGATCCACCAAGATGAAAGAACTGTGTGAAGAAATGAGATTAAATACCCCTACAACTCCATAGAAGTACTTAACGACAGTACTTATTTACTCAAAAGTAAATAAATCACCTAACAAGCTGCCCTAGTTCTGAAAGTAGTCTTAATCACTCAATCCACTTCTACCTTTCCCCTCATCAAATCTCTTCTGCACCTTTCTCAACTTCATAGTTTTCACAAGGTAATGATTGAACAGCCTCTTACTAAATTCGATGGATAGATATATGCATTCCTAGGTCTTTTGGTTAGTTTTTCAATTAATGAGCCACTTGCTCTATTCCAATTTCTTAGGGAACATGACCAAAAAATTAGGGAAGTTCCCCTGTGCAACAGCTAGAGGTGGTTGAGGATGTTTCCATGTGTCAGTTTTCTCTCCCCTCAGTTTATTCCTCCTAGTGGGTCAGTGGGCACTCATTCATTAGCCTCATTAGGATATCTGTCTAATCTTTTACTTATTATCTAATTAATTATAGTCATCCTTGACCCCACATGGTCAATAGTCACAAAATTTAGAATAAAAATAAAATTAAATGTCTTCTTAAACATAAAATGTTATTGAAATTGCGGTACATGACATACAACCCCCCTTATGTCCAACATCATCCTCGATGTTACTTTATTCATCATCCTCAGAACTGCCATGGAACAATATTAGATATCTTTCCCACATATGACTCCCCAATTCCCAGGTTGCTTCTTCTAAACTAAGGTTCTTCCATTGCACCTTCACCTACCCAATGGTGTGATTTCAAAGCAAGATCTCCCTCTTTTCGAGGATACAGTCGAGTTCCACCAGAAAATATCCTTTGAGTTCCACCTGCACATCATTCCAATTTATCACATGAGTAGCATCATGTACATATTTTTTTAAAACAGAAACATGAAAAACATTATGAACTTTAAAATTTGGTGGTAAGTCCAATTGGTATGCCATCGTTCCAACTCTGGACAATATTTTGAAATTCCAACAGTACCTGGGTGCTAGCTTAGCACAAGTCCCTAATTTTAAGGAACTCTTTTTAGGTTTTACCTTAATGAAAACATGTTTTCCCACCTAGAACTCTTTCTAACTTCATTTAAGATCCTCTTGGATCTTCTGTCTGTCCTATGCAACCTTTCAATTACCTTGTACATGCTTCATAGTTAATTCAATTTCCTTTAATAACTCACGTCCTAATATTATTATATCAATAGGGTCATTCCATGATATGGGAGTATTGCATTTTATGCCATACAAAATTTAAAATGGGATGAATTTTGGTGAAGGTTGGTAATGGTTGTTGTATGCAAACTCAACCAAGTGTAAGTAGTCCTCCCATTTACTTGGTTGTTCTCTAATGTACATCCTTAACATATCTTCCAAAATTTGATTTACCTTTTTAGTCTGTCCATCCATCTGCGGATGAAAATATGTACTTAAATTTAAAGTAGTATTAGATCTTTAAATAAGGATTTCCAGAAGTTTCCCGTGAATTTAGAGTCCGTGTCAGAAATTATAACTTTTGGTATTCCATGCAAATGAAAAAATTGTTTCATAAATATGTCAAAAATATTAGAAACCTTATGAAGGGTCTTTACTGGTATAAAATGGGCTTCCTTATTGAGTTTACCAACAACTACCATTATAGAATCATTCTGGTTTAGATTTCTGTGCAAACCTGTAATGAAATCGATGCTAATTATTTCCCATTTCCATCTAGGAATTGGTAATAGTTGTAATAAATCGGTTGGATGTTGATGTTCAGTCTTAACCTGTTGACATTCGAAACATATAGCAATATATTCTACCAACTCATTCTTCATATTTGGCCAAAAATAATCTTTTTGTAACATAGTTATTGTCTTTTGATAGTGAGGGTGTCTAGAGTAGGGACTCTTATGTATTTCATTTAAAATTAGAAACTTAGATTTAGGTATCTTAGGTACATACAATCTATTTTTATAAAGTATTAAACCCTTTTCATTTAGACTATAACATGTACTTAAACTTTCAGTTACATTTTATGCCACTTTAGCTTGCAATATTCGGTAATTTTCATCCAATTTTACTCCTTCGAGCTCATATTCTAAATATGTTTTGTAAGTACTCATTTCTTCCATAAAATTTAATCTTACATTTCTGCTCAAAGAATCAACTACTTTATTTTCCTTCCCCTTGATATGTTGGATCTTGAAATCATATTCGCTAAATAAAGCTAGCCACCTAGCTTGCCTTGCATTTAAATTTGGTTGATCCAACAAATAATTTAAACCCTGAGTATCCATCGTTAAAGTATTTTTTCTCCCAATCAAGTGATGGCGCCACATCTTTAATGCATGTATCATAGTAGCCAATTCTAGATTGTAATTAGCGTAATTTTTCTCGTGAATTTTAAGTTTTCTAGACTCATACTCTATTACGTGTCCTTCTTGAGTTAAGACCCAACTAAGGGCATCTTTGCATGCATCAGTGCATACAATAAAGTCCTTGTTAGGATCTGCAATTCTTAAAATCAGTGCAGTAGTTAACAATTCCTTTAATTTCTTAAAACTCTCTTCACATTTTTTATCACATACAAACTTCTTTCCTTTTTTTGTAGAGATATTATGGGATTCATGATACTTGAGAAAACCTCAATGAACTTTCGATAATACCCGGTGATCCCCATAAATGACCGTACATCAGTCACATCTTTTGGGACCGACCATTCGTTAATTTCTTTTATCTTATATGAGTCAACCAAAATCCCATATTTAGTTATTATGTGACCCAACTATTGTATTTTATCTTTGAAGAAGTCTCATTTATTGAACTTGGCATAAAGGTGATGTTCCCTTAACACTTGTAAAATGATTTTTAAATGTTATTTGTGATCTTCTTTAGTCTTAGAATATATTAAAATATCATCAATAAAAACTACTACAAACTTATCTAGGTATTTATGTAATACATTGTTCATTAAACACTTGAAGATTGTTGAGGCGTTAGTTAGCCCAAATGGCAGGACAACGAACTCATAGTGAGCATATCAGGTCCTAAAATCCATCTTGAAAATATCCTCATCCTTAATCTAGACTTGATGATAACCAGATCTTAATTCAATTTTTGAAAATAGTGTTGCTCCATGCCACTGATCGGACATATCGTCTATGCGGGACAATGGGTATCTATTTTTAATTGTCATCTTATTAAGCTAATGATAGTAAATGCATAAGTGCATAGTACCGTCCTTCTTTTTAACAAAAATGGCCGGTGATCCCCAAGGAGACACACTTGGTCTTATATACTTTTTATCTATCAGTTCCTTTAACTGCTATTTTAGTTCATTAAGCTCTAGAATGTTCATCCGGTAAGGAGCTTTTGATTTAGGCATCGCATTGAGTACTAGCTCAATTGTGAAGCCCATCGCGCTTTTCGGAGTCAATCACAGAACTCCCTTCAGAAATACATCGGAATAACCTCTCAAAGTTGGTATATCTTATAATTTTAGTTTTTCCTCTTTATTAATGTGTTCTTCATCAGTTATAGTTATAGCAAAATATTTACATCCCTTTTGAACATCCCTCTTTAGTTGTAAGGTAGAGATGTCTCTGATTGCTATTTTCTTAGGGATTCCTTTTACTAATATTATTTCTCCTTCATTATTTAAATAGGTAAAGGTTCTATAAAAAAAATTAACACTACTCTATGTTGTTCCAACGAATCCATTCAAATTAATATGTCATAGGAGCCTAACAAAAGTACATTCAAATTTACAGAAGTTTTAAACTGATTAAGAAATAATGTACAGTCTTTCACAAAATCAATTACTCTTCTTTTTTCTCCTGTAGCTAATTTAACCAGCCATGACTTTGCAAATTTCTCTACTAAACTAGGAGAGACATAACTGAAGGTAGACCCTAGGTCAATTAAAATTAAAATGGGTTTATGGTTCAGCATACCTTCTACTTCCACCATGGAAGTCTGATATTCAGCTTGTCTATTTTCTAGTGCTACATTGATTCTAGGCATCCCTCTTGCTAAATCACCAACCATTGTTTCTTCCTACATAGTATGAATGTTGTTGACAGTCTTGTTTTTGTTGGCACAAACTGATGCATAGTGAGGTCCTTGGAATTCCCAACATTTTACTGGTTCCTTACGTTTGTTATTTTTAACATAATTACTGTGATTGTTTGGAAATCTTTTATTTCTTATGACAATAGGGTTTTGGTGTGAGTTACTTTTGAAATTATTTCCTTGAAAATTTTTGTTAGGAAATTTGCATGAGTTATTATGCCCAAAATTTCGATTAGGCGTGAAACCTTTCTTTCTTTGTTCAAAATTATTAGACCTTTTTGTTTTCCAGTTTGGCATGTTCTCCCTTTTTTGGTTCTGCTCATAGCAAAAATTTTCTTTTCGCATGGCCTCTTCAAGGGTTTAGGGATTATCATATTCAATTATGTCCCTAATGTGAAAAGGCAAACAGCTTAGAAAGTGCTGTAACTTAGGTTTTTCATCAATTATGTAAGGCACATATCGCACTAAGCTCAGAAATTTACTATTTAACTCTTTCATACTCATGGTTCCCAACCTTATGTCATAAAATTCTTTAGCTCGTTCCTCGTAATATTGTTCTGACGGAAATTTATTTTTAAAGTACTTTTTAAAAGTGCTTTAGTTTATATTCTTCTCTTTTATTCCTTTAACTCGTTTTATGTCCTTCCACCATATGTCGACTTTTCCAGTTAAGTTATATATTTCCATCCTCGCTTTTAACTAACTAGAATAATTATATATCTTAAAGTACTTTTTCATTCCAGACAACCATGCTTTGGATTCCTCTCCTTTTTCTATTTTGCCATTTAAAGTTGGTGGTTTAATATTTTTGAACTTGTTGATGCCCAGAAAATCGTAGGTAGCAACAGTTAGGGATTCTCCCCAATAAACATTCCCAACTAGCCCGTTACTATTTGGTATGGGGAATCCATCCGGTTTACGGTCTGGCTACCATAAGTCAAGTAACAAATTAAAATGTTTTACTAGTTATGGCCTGGTCCACCATGTATATTTTTAGTTTTTTATGTTTAAGGTATGATGTGAAAGTGCCTAACTAAAGAATGAAGATGATAGAGATAACGAGGAGGGTCACAATGTGATGTGCAGGTTCTTACCTCTCGTATTACCTCTCTCGCATCTAAATCACAAACATCAAGAAACTAACTAATAAGTATTAACCTATCCCTAGGGAGCAAAACTATCATTAATGGTGAGTAATGTATTTCAATGCATGCATTAGGAAAGATCACAGATAGCGGTTAAATGTTTCAGAACACATGAACATCAATAGAAATATAAACAACAAGATAGCCTATTGTTAATTACAACCTTCATTACTCAAAGTGAAAATTTCACAGAATAAACCAGAGTACATTCATAACATGAAAAAAATTCAATGATTTAGAACGAGCTCACAGTTAATGGAAATAAGTTGAAAATGAAATAGTTCACATTCAACTGGTCCATAGAAAAACATCTGAAACATTCCATAAAACTTTCTCCAGCAGAAACATGTAACTCTTTATTGTAAAAGGAAATAGTTCTTCTTATAATGCACTCTCAAAAAATTGTCTAGAAAGAAGTCCCTTCTACATATAAACTCTCCTATATTTATACAAAAACAAACCCCTGGGCTACCCCTCAATGATTTTTGAGCTTTCCCAACCTTTCATTTCCAAAATTTTGTCTCGTAGCATGTGCACATAATTAATACAATATATTAAATTTTAAATCAAAATTTTTTAGAACACTTTATGAAGAGGGGCCAGCTTGGTCGTTGATGAACTTATTCCATGCATGGGCCTCTACTGCTATGCCTTCAAATATGGAAGGCTCAAGAAATCAGATATTAATCTCATATTTAATAGCCTGGTTCTTTACCCCTTCTATCCTTATAGGTCTTAGGTGCAGCTGATCTTCTAGTAGATGTATACTTACAGCTGCATGTGCCACTCCATTCTTTAAAATCCATTCATCTATATCCTTGACCTGTTGGATCTCTTGGTTGTCTTCCTAACATCTGTTCTATAGATATTCCATAACTAATTCATGTTCTAGTATCGTGTCCAATATTTTCTTTGCACTTATCTGCCATCTATTGTATGTAGCAAGCACTCTCCTGCAGTATCTGGCACATGCTCCCTTTGTTTTCTTCACAGTTTTCTTGAATTCCTTCGCCATATTAATTGCAAATTCCAATAATCATAATCCTATTTTAAACTCTATTCATCCTTAACTGGTAACTCCGGAGGAGATTCCTTATTTGTTTCTGTCCACACCATTTTTCCCGTCAGAATCTCCAAAATATCTTGAGATCTATCCAAAAAATATGAAGTAGTGTCCAAAATTTCTTCTAATCTGGTGTCTATTTGTAAAATTTTACACCTTTCTTCCTCAATACATATTTGTAATTGGTGGATCTTCCTTCTTTGAGTTAGAACATATTTTTTCAAAGGATAGAAGTCTATCTCTGTTCCATAGCATCTTTCAATGATGTTGTCAATGAAGTATTTTGTTCTTCTAAGGTTGGCACCTGCATTTGATATTGCTTCTCTATTTTCTCTGTGGTAGCCTTCTTTGTTTCTAACTTAGCAACTTTTCTTTGCAACAGGTCCTTCTCTGCACTTAGATTTTCATAGGATACCTGAATATCATCTTTCTCAGTTTTCAACATTTGATGCTCTCGTTGTAGCTTTCGTAATTCAGCTAAGCTATCTTGAGCGTTCTTTTCCATTTTCTCTGTAGAAATCTCTAAAGCCTCCTTATTTGCTTACAGAGTCTAGAATTATTTTCTTGAAATCTTTACTTCATTCATCATGTCTTCATATTTCCTTTTCAGATTCTGACCCTCATCCCTCTCCGTCTTCAACGTTTCTTTTAATTGTGTTGCATTCTTTCTTGACCGCTCGAGGTCCGTCATAAGCCTGTATATGTTATCTTCAGTTGCTTGAGTTAATGCCACCCTAGCTCCTGCTATCAGTCTTTGATTTGTATCTGTTCCCTACACCAAGGTTTTATCTGTTATCATCTTTCCCAACTTTCCTCCAGTTTCAACCTTTTTCTCAGTTCTTTTTACAATCCTTTTCTTCTCCTTATCATAGAAAATAGTACTGAATTCAGGAACCTCCTCCCCTTCTATAAGCATGAAAGGAATCAAATTTATTCCAAAAAATGAAGTTTGTCCTAGTGTACTACCAGAAGATGCAGCACGCTCCAAGGGATCAGGATTAGATTGTCCGTGTCCTTGATCTATGTGATCTTGTCCTCCCTATGTGTCTACCTGCTCAATAGTCTGTTGGTCCTTTTGAGATCCTGTTAATCTCAAATTTTGCTTTCTTCCTGTTTTTTCTTGATTTTCGCTTCTTCGTTTATCTTTCTCTCCTCCTCCTCCTTCCTTGTTGTTTCCTCTGCAGCTCATTTTTTTTCCTATTCATTATTCTTCAGCTAGCTCTTTGCTTCCTATGCTAGCCTTATAGCATCTTCTTCTCTCTTTTTGGCCTCTTCTTCTTCTAATTTCTTAGTTTTCTCTAAATTTTTTCCCTTTCCACCCATAATGGTTATTTTCTATTTAAACCTCTTTTAAGGGCAATTATGTTCTTTGCACTTTTGAATGTTGTCTCATCCTTATTTTCTATTTAAACCTACTTTATTTTGGGAGTCATTCTTGTGAAAATTCATTTCGCCAAAATGGAAATGCTCCAGCTCCTAAACAAATTCTGCAGCATGTTTTATTCTCAAAAACTTGTAGCTTCCAAGGAAGAAAGGCACTGTAGGATATGTTGCCTTTTTATGTTCAAACAGGAAATTTCCCACACCATCAATATACACCTTCCTAACTACCTCTTTGTGTAGTACATAGTTAGTGGCATACTTAGGGAGTAGGGAAGGGGCTATGGAACTGCCATACATTATTATATACAACCCTTCCTTGGTCAAATAATAATCTACTTACTCCTCGATGAATTTGAATGCTTCTTCAGACATGCAGTTACATTCAGTCAAGAAAATTAGGGTATACAAGGGCATGATGAAGTGTTCACATATTTCCCTATAATAGCTATAATATTTATGAACAATCTATATGTTGTGTACACTGGGGTCCTATCCCTTTCCCAGTTACATCTCAAGGATGGAAAAGACTGAGTACACAGTATACAGTAAATCATGATAGAGCTCAAGTAGAACTCTGATTTGTTTTGTGACACCCCTCCCAAGGCTGAGGATATGCATGATGAGAGGCTATTTGACACTATGTTTGACCAATTAAAAATGGTTCCTTGAGTAGCCACATAGAAGATAATTGGTATCCATCCTATTTTGAAGCTCTTCCCGTGAGCTCTACCAAAAATCATATTTAGCATCAGTGCAATGAATCTATAGGGAGTACGGAGAGTAGAATTATCATACTCTCTGGAAGGTCTAGTCCGAAATTTTTTTCCTGGTATCATCATTCTTTTAACTATTTCTACCAGATCCATAGCTGTCTCTTTCAACTAGCTTTATGTCAAGTAAATCTGTGCAGAAGGAAGATGATAGGCCATAGATACATATGCAAGGCTATATGTAGCATAGCCCTGCTTAGCAGTATTTTCAAGAATCATTGTATTTACATCTTCCCTAGGAAGAATCCAACCTATCACCTCTAAACAAGGGAACAACTCAGGTCTTGTGGGTACTTTCATGAGATCTGATTTCTCAAAGTTTGCATAAATGGTTAGCTCTTCGAATCCTACATGAGGTATGTTCTAATTGGAAATGATCCTATATATCTCTCCCCATTTGTAGTTCGGCTCGACCCTAGTGGAAGCTTTGGTATCTTCATATATATAATCAACCTTGGTGATGATCTCAACCTTAGGTTCTCCTTCAAACACAAGAGCCTTTTTCTTTTGTCTTTTTGACATATTTTCTTTACAATAATGACCCTGTCATAATCACAGCATGTTCTTAGACCCATTGAGATTTAGCAAGTGTTTTAAAAATAAACAAAAACTATATCAATTTGTTTACCTCTAAAAAATAAAATACCCACAACATTTAATGCATGAAAATATTGACAAGGAAAAAGAAAAATCCTACAAGTTGTGTCTTAAAACCACCTAAGTCCACTATCTATAAAATACACAACCCCGAGAGAAAAATAAAAATTCTCTATCTTAACCCGAGACGCATTCGAACTAATCCGATATCACATAAAAGTATGAATCACACTATTTAAAATGCTAGTCTTCAGAAACCAACTTCAAATAATTTGACCCTATACAACACTCTTCATGTCTAAAAAACCTTAGCCTGACCAAAAATGGAAAACCTCTGCAGTCCCAAGGAAAAGGTAAATGCAAGCAATATTTTAACACCCCTTGGACGGCTATGGAAAAACAAAAGAACGGGTGGTGCAGACAGCGAAATGCATGTCTGCACCGTGCCCTAATATTTTGTACTGAGGTAAAAGCATCCATAATGGCTCAACAATCATGCAGCCTCAAAATCCTCCCGCTAAAGAAAACTGTAAATAGCTAACTCTTCACCCTCAAATAAAACATTATGCACACCGCCAAGATAAACACTCTTTATGCAGACAAACCCAACTCACGGACCACCTAATTGGGGAAACCTAACCAAGGAAAAACCCATGATACAAAATCAACCAATAAAGACCAAAACAACAAGGGTGTGGTTCACCTACCTGGAAAACAGCAGTGTAGTCAATGGACTGGAAAAATCTCCAGAGTAGCAACACTAGCAAATCGAGTTTGGATAACTGGGTGCGTGAATCAGTGCGAACGACAAAGACTGGAGCAAACGAAAAGTTACAATACAGATAAATAATAAAATAACGCTCCCCTCATATATATAGAATCTTCAGCAGAAAAAGTCGATGGAAAAAAATCCTATTGGCAGTTAAACTCATCGGTGATCGACCCTTCTAACCATCCGAAAGATAGTTCAGGTGACAGCCGCAACGGTGGACGCAAAACCAACTACAGACCTATGATAACCTTTTAAGTTTGTCGGCATCCACACCACTAGGCACTAAGTCAATTGGGAGAGAAATCTGGATGGTAGCCGCAAGAGCGGGCACAAAAAACAACTATGGGCCTAGGAGACTTTTTAAAAACCATCAGTCATCGAAAGCTCTAAGCACTAAGTGCAGAACCTCAAGACTGAACATCTTCCATAGTTTTAGCAGTGCCAATCACTACATCGCGACTTTACATTTTTTAAAAAGGTATCGGAACTCGAAAAATCTAAGTTCTAAGGCATCGACAAGGAAACAACTAACCTTCGACACGTTCATCCCCTGCCTCCCACAACGTTGGTAGCGTAAAGGACTAGTACTCCTGTTCATTGTCATAGACCATTCCGATAGCGATAAAATGTCATCAACAATCAAAACATTAATCTTGAAAATAAAATAAAAAGAAAACAAAAGAATCCATGGTTTCGACGTATCGGCGACAAAGATAAAAGTACTTCCGATAGACTAGATCATTCAATGTCTGTAATTGTGGAAATACAATTGACTATGCTTTTTATATCAGAAGGATAGCCAACTAATCTTCCAATGAAAAGGATCAAGTTTTAAGCAAAAAATATGAACTTCCAGGGCAGATTTAGTGAAACCAAAAAATCCTAGGCTAGATCTAATAGAAGCAAATCAAAAGGAGGGCCCTAAAATTTAAAATTTTGGGGAAAAGGTTGCAGCTGCAATAGGACTCCCTGAAAATCTCTTCATAAGGCTTGTACTTCATCTTTCTATAACGATAATTACTCTCGCTACTATCACTAGAGTACTCGTGTTTCTTTCTGTGTGAATTACCATTAATTTTAGAAGAAGAACTGCTTTAAGTTTTAAACTATTTTTATCTTTTACCCTTATGTTGGTAGGACGTATTGTCAGATTCTATCTGTTTATCCTTTTCTTCATTAGAAAAATTTTCCAGCAGTATTTGATTCATCTCTTCCTGAGCTCTTAGGATTCTCTCATTTTATTTTTTAACAGTCTCCATTTTAGTTTTTAAATCCTTAACTATTTGTAGTAATTCATATGAATTGTTAGTTATATCTTCTTTAACGGCTTCTTTTCTACAATTAATTTTTGAATTTAGTGGGGACCTCTCTTTAGCATACACTTCGAGTCCTTCCATACGTGGAAACCTAATTCATAAACATTCTCTACACAACATTTAAAATCATAAATCAGTATCCATACTGTCTATTTACTTTTTGGTGTGCTGAGCCACTTTAATCCTAGTGTCTGAATGTGTGCTTTGATACCATACGTGACATCCCCAAAAATTCATAAAAATTTAATTTTTTTCTATATGATGTTAAATGCTAATTCATAGCTAGAATGCTAGTCTAATGAGTAACTTTTACTCTAGTTAACAGATAGTTTATAAGAATAAACATAAAATGAAAAACTTAGTTAATAATATTGCTTGGTTAACGGTAACTAAAAGCTATAGAATTATACTTACTAACTTGTAAGTCACATGCCACTAACCTTATTCAATTTATTATTCATTTTCGGTCTTGAATAAAACTGTTTATCAAAATTTAACGAGTTAAAGATTATTAAATTCAGTTCATTAGTGTGTCTGTAAGAATGTGTATGATTTTGGTGGTTGTTTTCTTTTCGTACTTAATGGGCTTGAGGTTGGCCTGAGGCTTACTTAGTTTTTTCAAAGCTAATGTAGATTCAATGATTGTACAGGACTCACAGGTAATTACTTGCTTCCATGTTTACGATGTAAAACTAAGGTTAGGAAGACTAAACGAGTAAGTTAAGAAATTTCTTTAACTTTTTACTCAAGCTTCAACTATCAAGGTGTTTCCAAAAATGTCTAAAACATCGAGGCGTAAGAAAAAAAATCCTAGGATTATAACCAAGACCATTCTACTTAGGGAGCAAATTGAAGTTAATAGTGTGATTATCTATTTTAACAATTAAATTATACGTTTGATGGGATATAATTATCATCATGCTTTTAGTTGCTTAAGGTATTGGAAACCCTAATACTTTCCATATGATTTATAACTATGGAATTTATCCATGTTAAATCTTAGAACTTCCTAACCTAAGAATTATCATTAATGAAATGATAATTAAAGATTAACTATAAAAATCGACAAAACTAATCCTAAGCATGTATTCGTTGCACACAAACCCTCCAACTTATATAAAAATTCAATGCGTATGATGTAAACTAATCTAGGTATAAACTCTATGCATAACATTGAAAATGTCTTACTTTTAACAATGTCATGGTAATACCTTTACCATGTAACGCAGGCTCAAAACTATATCAAGTGCAGAAAAGATTCAAGGGTTAGTGGGGTCCACGTGGGGACTGCTCGTTCGAGGAATGGTTTTGGTGTTAAACCCTATGTACAAAACACTTAAGGTTTTCCCTAAGACTGCTCAGCTTATTTTTTTTTTATTGTTTTTGGAGGAGGAGTGGTGCTGATAGACCCTCGGCCTTCTCGGGTCTCTACAACAGTGGTCACCTTTGCCTTGGTCGTGGCATTAATGGGTTGTAATCTTTGGTTTCTTTCCATTGTTGTGTTCGTCAAGCTTGGCCGAGGCATTAGCAGGCTTAAAGCCTCGTTTTTTAGCCATTATTTATTTCTTTGACCTCAGTCGTGGCGTTAGCAAGTTTAGAACTCTGGTTCTTTTCTAGGATTGTGAGCTTAACGATTACACTGGTAATTTGTTTTGAAAAATCCATTGATTTCCTTGTTTCATTTAATAAAATTTTCCAGTTAAGTTCTAAACATTTACTGTTTGTTATTAAATGTCCAAGTTTTACATTGTACAGTCGAAAAAATTGAAGGCGTTGCTAGAGCTGAAAGGTGTGGGTGTAAAAGGCTTTGGTAAGCCTCGGTCCCATCCTCGGGTACCCTTCATTGTTGAGTTTGCAGTGATGACGATGGTATATGGTGTTCAAAATACTTGCAGTAGATTAATGTTTTGTTTTGGATATAGAGGAGGAGGCCGTATGGCCATTCTTAGTTATAACCCTTGGGGTTTTGCAAAAGAGCTACGACTCATGTAATAATATGATAGGGTAATAATATTACTGTAATTACTTTGTTTGGAATCTTACTCGGCCTAAAAAGATCGACCACTATGGCTCTTTCGTGGATACGAATATGTTAATGCATTTTTCATTTTGAAGAGTTAAATCGTGTGATGACTGTTTGGATTAAAATGGAATCTATGTTTTAGATATTTTGTTTCCTAAAAAATAGAGCTTATGGCTCTTGTGTAAATCTTTATTTACCAGTTGGTTCATCCTTGATAATTGGAATGCGCAGTGTTCTAATTTTGGTAGAGAGTCTTCAACATTTTTGTTTGTAATTTATTTTATAAAAGCTGTGTTTATCCTAGGGTTTTGTGTTTAACAAATAGTTTGGAAATTATAGTTAAACTATGGTTGTGAAATGAAAAGGCCATGTGATGCTTTTAGTTATTGTAATACTATTTGGAAATGCAGTACTGTAGATGATTAACCTAAGGTTTTGCTTTTAAAAGGAAGTTTTGATATTGGGTTATCTTTTGATTTTTGTTATAAATAACAATTATAAAAGTAAAAGTCTTACTTTTAAATGGAAGCGATGGAATTTAATCTTTGGCTTATTCAGCTGATGGACAAAGATTTAAGATTATGTTTTGTTCCGTATTTGAAGTTTACAGTTGCCTTATTTTAAATTATTTACTGGCTATGGAATCTTCTTTTCTTCTTAACTAGGTTCTAAAATTTAATAAGAAAGTTGATATATAAGAGTAGGGTTCTTAGGAGAATAGTTTGCAAATATTAATAGTAATATCCAAGTTATAATGCTAGCTACAACTAAGTTTACTAAGTACTTATTTTATATACTTATAATACAATAGGTATTATTATTTTTAATCATTTTCAGCCTTTATTTGTGCCTTAAGAACTTGCCATGCTAGATGTCTAACATAAACAGTTTGAGGTTTACGAGAGCATTATTTTCCATAGTGTAAAAAGAGTAACATTGGTTATATTTTAGGTTTTAATAAATAAATAAATATAAACGTATATACTTTTAATAAAGCTTTGTTTTAACATATATAGATATAGATATAGATATAGATATAGATATATATATGTATGTATGTGTATATATATATGTGTGTGTGTGTGTGTGTGTGTGTGTGTGTGTATTTGAATTAAAATAGTCAAATAAGATGTAGACAAATTCAAAGAAAAACCACCAAATTTATCTATGTAAATTACAAGTCTATGTTTCAACATCATAAGAGATTTGAAATTAAAACACTTAGTCAAGACTTCAACACAACCAAGGAAATTTATCAATCTAAGAATATTGCGCTATAAACACATATTCACATAATAATTACCAAGATCTATCCCAATATATATATATATATATACAAAAAATTACACAAATCTGAAACCATGTACATAGTTAAACAGATATAAACAACACCCAAAAGATCTAAGGAAATATAATTGCAAATCGAATCATATCTAAGAACCAAATTGTCATCTCCAACTTGAATTTATATCCAAATGATATGAATTTTTATAATCCATGATGGTTGTGTTCCAATCGTCAAAATTTCCTACAATCTAATTTTCAAATCGCAAGGGTTTCCCAAATAGAATTACAATACCTATAAGGGTTCTTAATAAAAAACTTATCTTAAAGAATTCGTTAGAGGCTGTAAATCCCTTTCTTCCCCAAAAACCTCAAAAATACAGGAAGTGTGGAACTCAGCTTAACCACAACAATCATCAGAGGCATACCTGAAACTTAATATTTATTTAAGTGTAGAATGAAGGAGTTTTGTCATGCCAATGTATACATGAACAAAAACTTACAGTTGTTAGTATAAAAATAGCAGACACTTAATTTATAAAAACTTTCTTATTAACAAAGTTTAGGGTAGAAATCCTCACCTTGTGACAGAGACAGACAAAACTTGAGAGGAGATAACCCTATCTCCAGTCTCGCTTGGCCACACACCAATCCTACACCCACATTATTGTTCAAGAGTTCAGTTCTATTTGATTTAATTATCTATCCAACTATAACATGTTTTATAGACATACTGCGAAAGTTACCTGGATTGAGGGTTTGAGGTCTTAAAGGAAATGCCAGGCTTATCCCAATCCTTTAGGCACCCTTGTGTTGGCACCTTGGATTCACCTACAAAAAAAAGAGGCATGACATTAAATATTTCTCATTTCAGTAACTTAAAATCAATTTTATTTCAAATAAACCAGTTCACGGGCAAGGAGAAGTTATACATTCACTAATAAATGTGGAGGGTGAGGGGTTTTCTCCTCCTGGTTCCATTTCCTCCTTCTTTCTTGTACAAAAGACCTAATCCGAGTTAGATTATTTGGAAACCATGACAACTTGTTTTGATTCAAGAGTAAAAATAAAACTAAACCTTTGTATTTCATACCTATATAAACTTCGTGATTTGGAAAAACTTCGCCAGAATTTTGCAGGAAAGTATCCAAGATACCAGACACAAAACAAGGGTGCTTGCACGAAGTTGGTTCCACTTAAGAAATCAGAAACGCACTTCCGAAGTGTAAATCAAGAACGCATATGCGTTGTTGATGGTACATTCAGAATAAACCGAGCCCAAACACAAGGCGAAGGTTAGTAAGGAAGTATCGCATATGTGTTGTGTAAAATTTAAATATCGCATATGCAATATATATCGCAAGTGAGATATATCGCATGTGCGATATGGAAAACTGAAAAAAAAAAAAACAGAGGCCACAGGCCTCATTTCTCATTGGCACAATGAAGTTTCAGGAGAGCGATAAACCGCACAAGCGATTTGTGTTTCACCATTTGGAGGTTGATTTGGGGGTGGCTTGGCTCCAATGGCAAGTAACTTCTCATATCCATTACAATTTGTTTTCAATTCTTTATTGTTTTTCTTAATTTCATAGTTTTTATAATTGTTTAAAACAAATGTAATAAAAAAAATTGAATTAAATCAAAGAATGATAAATTAAAACAATTTGTATTTTTTTGTTTAAATCTTAACAGATAACAGAAATGAGCAAGATAATGTGGAAAATGAACCCACTAATAACCCATAACCTAACCCAAACATGAACCTAAACATGAACCCAAACCCAGACCTGAAGGGAGAAGAAGATCGAAACTCAAAGATTATGGCATGTTTCATGTCATTGAGGCGCCTTAGCTCATCTATTAGAGGGGGGGATCATTTCAGATAGTTTTTAGTCGATGCATTGGACACAATAACAAATACAATTGCTAATGCCCAAGGATCTTTGTACAACATTAGCTTGTACAGAGAATCCAGGAAGCAATACTACTCCGATGGATTGAGTTATAAAGACATGTCAAAGACCTAAAGATTACAAAAGACCAATAATTTTCATTAATCTGGGACCCTAGCACCGGATTGGTTCCACCCACTAGTTGAGCACACATTTCCATAGACTGGTGCATGGAAACAAATATAAAGGCCAATTGGATGGATCGTTGGTATATGGTCTTCGATGAAGACCCCACAACATAATTTGAGCCCAAAATCCGACGGTTTCCATGTCTGAAATTTGACAATAACCTGTCAGGTATTTGACAACCTCTATTTTTTTTGTCATTGGTGGTGTAACGTCGGATATTCAATGCCAAGCCAATACCATTGGATTTCCTACGGCACGACTGTCAGATTTCCTACGATAAGCATTAGAGAAAATTTCAATTTAAAATCAGCCTTCCAAAAATAATACAAATTCCATGTCATCATGTATTAGCCAATCAAAATACTTTAAAATTAAAAAGGGAACACCTCTTAAATCATTTTTTAATATAAATTGGGGGATAGGTATCATAAAAAAAAACTACTTTTTGTGTTCGTATTTTCGACATATCTCCCTATTTGTTTACTCAAATTTCGATCGGGAGAGCTCGTTGGATGTAGAATTAAATTCCACATCCAATGGGTATCCACTCGACATACTTTTGATGTGCCCCGCTAGCCCAAAAACAAGGAATACCTGAAAAAAATGTGATGATGTCATCATCATCACATTTTTTTTCAGTTATTTCTTATTTTTGGGCTAGCGGGGCCCATCAAAAGTATGCCGAGTGTGTACCCATTTGATGCGGAATTTAGTTCTGCATCCAACGAGCTCTCCCGATCGAAATTTGAGTAAAAACATAGGGATATATGTCGAAAATACAAACAAAAAAGGTGGTTTTTTCTTTTATTCCTCGAAAATTAATAAATATTATTTTAATATTTTAACTATTATTTTATTAATTTTTCTTAGGAGGCCCACTTTGAGTTTAAATTTCACCTAATGGCCGTCGGATTTCCTACGGCAAGGCCATCGGATTTCCTATGGCAAGGCCGTTGAATTTCCTATGGCAATCTACAGTTAGAGCCACATCAACTTTGTCAGATTGACATGAAATTCAACAATAGCTACTAGGAATTGAACATCAGATAACCGACGGGATATTGTATATTAATAAAAAAGTTTGTATTCATAGTTAAAACTTGTTCACCTATTCTTTCAATGACTATCATAATTCTATAGTGTGTGTTCCTAGTTCGAATTAAGGTTTTAATATGGCCTTACTGTGATTGGGTCAGGGTTTTTTATCAAATACTTCACAAACATATTGTTGTAGAATGCTGCTAAAATAAGTATGAATGTAAAATTCCATTGTTTGTAATAGTGTGTGTGCATATTTTATTGTCCACTTGATAACATCAATTATTACTACTGATTATTTCATATTACATTGGTTCTCAACTTGTAACTATCATATTTCAATGTGGTGACATTCAATAGTAATTTTGTCATAAACATTACAAAATTGCATAACCCTAAATGAAGAGAAAATACATATGAGCTACTATATTATCTAACCTATGGTCATGAGGAAGAAACATTGATCGATGATTTTTATGTCATTTTTGGAATTTCAATCCAACCTTTTGACATAATTTGAGAATAACCTATAGTCATGAAGATGTAGACTAGAAATGCAATTGCCATAAGTCATAAGTTGAAACAAAAGTTGTATATAAATGGACATGGAAAATGATTTAAGAGTAGCATATGTCTAAATGCAAAATTTGGAGCACTATCATCGAAATGAACTTATTTCATGGTAAATAAAACACTCAAATGATTAACCATTGTGACCACACTATTGCTGAAACAATGCATTTGCTTCCTTGCCTGCAATAATGAATAGTTTATTGAGCACAAAATTTTAGTAATTGATGTGGAAGAAATTCAATTTTTTGATTCTTGTCTACCTCTATTTTTCATTCATGACTTTTCCTTGAATTTTTGCTTGCCTTTGGCCATCAATCCCAAGTCCATGGAGTGTTGTCTATTTTTAACATTTTCTCTCCTCTCTTCTTCTTGGATGAGAATACCTGTCAAATCATCAAAAGATGGTACCTTTTTCCTAGCTGCAAGACTAGTGATAAAAACTTGGTATTTTTATAACATCCCATTTTATGTAACAGTAACCAAATCATTACTTGATTCATTACTGAATATTTTCTCCTACGTTACCATGTCCATCCATTGCTAACAAGCAGGGATCCTTCCAATTGACATAAATAACAACTTTAAGTGTACTACCCTCCATGGTATAATAGGAGTAAAGAACTCACAAAAAAATACCGTGCAGTAATAAAATCTTGCAAGGTAGCAGATTTAAGGGAAGAATTTGTTGAAAGATCCCCATTAGCACACAATCGTCCAGAAAACAAAAAAAAACACTTTAAAACCTCTAAACATATTTGACCATATTTGATGAATCTAACCTACTTGACATTCATTTAAGTATAAACAATGATGTTCATCACCATCAGCCATCCTACTTGATCTCATTTAAAGAAAAAGATGTCAATGCTCATCCCCTTCCTCTTTCTTTCGGGCTTATTTGATATCATCTCCTCCAGTCTCCTCCTAACAGGAATCACACACTCAGAAATCCTTATGCCAAACTCTTATAAATAAAATTAATTAAAAAACAACCTTTTGATTTCCAAAATTTGTTCAATCAAGAAGGGACGAGGAAGATGCAATTATGTAATCAGTTTAAAAGGAAAATACAACTTTATTTATAGAGAAGACTATTTTGCCACCATTTATAACTTTATGAAAGAGTTATGTCCTAGTATTTTGATCAAAATCACAAAGCATTTAGCAGGTCTTATTATAGCAAAAAATATACAAATGAATATGCCTAATTCATCAATTTTCACTTTTCATCCCTCATAAAGCATACCAGAAGAGAAAATAGACTACTTAAATATAGGCCTGCATGTCTGAAGTCCATAATTTGAGTTATCACAAAGCAGCTACATGATCATAGTGCTATGCTTGTAAGATTCTTCACCTAACATATCAAGCTCTGCAATTGCCTCATCAAAGGCCTTCATCATAAACAATTATGATTTTGCTGGTTAGACATAATTTCATTACATAAAGATGCGGTCATATTCCAATTGAGTTACAAAAATAACAAGGAAGAATTTACAGCACACCTGCTTGGCAAGTGCACAGGCACAATCTGGTGAGTTCAAAATTTCATAATAGAATACAAAAAAGTTTAGAATACCTTTCAATCTTAAGGTAGAATACCTTGGACTCACCAGATGTGGATGAAGGGATAAGATGTGTGTCCAAAATGTGTAGAATGACATCAGAAATATTACTGAGCTCAGACTGAACCTTGCCTCTGTAATCTCTTATCATAGTAACATGCTCTTCATTTCCCCTACTCTCTTCCTTTTGTTCAATGGAAGAAATTATCCTCCAAGAAGCCTTGTGAGCTCCAATTACATTTTTATAAGCCATTGACAGCAGATTATTTTCCTCAATGGTAAGTTCCTCCACATCTATTGTCTTGGAAACTTTCTCCATGTACTCTACAATCTCCTCATAGCGCTCTGCATGTTAAGCAAGATTGGCCATATAGACACTTTCTTCACGAGAAGACTCTATAGATGACATTTTCCCTACAATATTGAAACATGGATAACATAGGAACCATTCTAAGGTCCATAAGTAGAGACAAAATTACTGACAAGACACCATATAATCAATTTATCTCAGGAGCATAATTCAAGATCATAATATTTTAGTTCTTATCAAAATGTCAATATATAACACAATGGAACTAGTAACCAATTCCTGGGTCAAGTCAGTGCTGAGGTTCATAATTCAATCACCAAATTTGGTAAATAGATCACTGATGAAAGGATTTGGTTCCCATATATGCCTGACCAAGTTAACACAGGTTGTTGTAGGGCCTAAACTGTGGTGAAAAATTGTCACAACAAAGCTGCTAGATATAATTATGAGGCTTTTCAACTCTAAACTCAATTTTTCTAGAACATACAGTGAAGGTAGAGGCATCAACGAAATTAGTGGAGACTAAAGATTTATAGCTTCACCATACCTTTTGGGTCACACATGGTGACTATGATAATAATAGTAGTGATTGACTCCCTTCTCTAATCTATGAATTATTAGTTGTGATCGAAAACGTAAAAACCATCTTTAGATGATAAAGAAATAGGTTATTATTATTATTTAATATAATTATGATTATTATGATGATGACCAGATCACCTAAGGGGGTTATAAGGAACAATAAGTGCAAATGGCCAAGGACAACCTCTATGGACATACCAAAGCTCAATGGTGTAACTCACTATTACCTTAGTGAGGAGTCAGAAATGGTGGCTTTGCCATGATGTGATTAACCATATGTCCAACCAGTTATAAATGCCATACCCATATCACTCAATTATCACAAGTTCTTAATTGTTGGAGGTCATTAACGTATCACTCCAGACCATTGATTAAACAAAATACCAATGAACCATCCCCTCTCACATATTAGACGAGAACTAGGAAATTCACGATGACAAAGCAAAGAACCATACTGTTGACTGCTGGGTACAACCTAGAAAAGAAACTTAGTCACTCTAATACCTCTAATACATATACCTAAGAGAACCCAGTGGCTTGCGAATAAGCAATAGAAATGGGGGATGACAACTAGTGCCCTACCTTCAATTGATATATTTGTGCACTAATCATATGGATGGAAGTACAATGTGTGTGTAATCAAGCATCAAATACACAAGGAACCAGATCATCATAGCATTATTATAAGGTGGGGTTGGTGGTCTTTAGGTAAAGTAAATGTCATGGACATGTCTATACTCATCACATGAACTTGAACCTAAAGGAAATGACCATAGCCATTGAGGATTATTTGCAGAGGAATTTGTACCTGAGCAAGCACTGGAATGGGGGGACATGGATGATCTATTATCAATATACATATCGAGTAAGAAAAAGAAGTCACGATATTCCCACTTTATCTCCTCTGCCCCCAGCTCAACCTTTTTTATTGACCTTCCTATTATGTAATAAATTTGAAATTATGATCCATGATGCAGCTCTTAATGATCGTGGTCCATTATCATTATAGTGCCATGAAGAAGGCTCTACTTATGGAATATAGGAAGTTATTTGACAAGCAGAACCTGAGGTTAAAGAATGCTGTAGACTTATCTATATGCAAAGGTGTGCCCTAGAGCAGAAATTATGGGTATGTCAGTAATCCCTCATCATCATGTAGCAAACCTGGTCTTCCAATGTGTTGTAATGTGTTCTAATGTAAACAAACATATTTATCAGATGTAGCATTAAAATAAATGTAACCTCTCTTAGCCGGAGCCACTATATCACTAAACAAGAAGTCTTAGTGCAGACTATTGCAATGTAAACATATTTCTATAAACAACACCAAGTAGTCACTTTTGTCAAGCATGGTTAAGTTCCTTCTTATCACATTAAATACTTCAAATTTCTTGTAGAAAAACCAGTCTTTTACAAATATATAAGTGTCCACACGCACATTTTTTGGATGTCTTCACCTGGGATTTTGGCAAGTGTCATTTGTAGATGGATTGCTTTACATGTGGGATTATCTGCTTGTATTTAGGTTGTTTGTAGTGGACTAGGTTTAATTTGTATTGTTGGCCTCCCTCACCTCTCATATAAATAGAGTTATTTCCTTCATTCATTCATCACATTGTTCACTAGAGATGTGAGTAGTGGAGTGCACTAGTCTTTGTAGGATTATCCGCTTGTATTTAGGTTGTTTGTAGTGGACTAGGTCCACTTTGTATTGTTGGCCTCCCTCACCTCTCATATAAATAGAGTTCTTTGCTTCATTCATTCATCACATTGTTCACTAGATATGTGAGTAGTGGAGTGCACTAGTCTCTCTCTTGTACACTTCTTCATTTCTCTTTGTCTTAGGCCCAAGGTTTGTGAAGAAAGTTCAAGAGAATATATATGGTTAGGGTTTTACCTTTGAAGAAAAAGAATCTAGGGTTTGTGATAACTCCTAGAGGAGTAAGAGAAGCATCTTATCTTGTAGCTCTCGTGAGAGAAAAAAGACTAGAGTTTTGTGGAATTTGGAAACCCATGCTAATTGGAGTGCTTATTTAGGAAAGAAGAAATTTCCTTGTGCAATTGTGGGATGCAATTATAGGTGCCAAGGGGGATCTTTGGTAGAGTGACCAGCTTTTGTTAGGAGTGATTATTAGCTAGGATTTGGCGTCTAGGGTTTTCTGTGTTTTTACTAGCTATGGTTTGGACAGCTTGACTTGTAACAACTTAGTGATGAAAACTTGACTTGTACTACATCTCTTATATAGAAATGAAGTGTTTCAAATGTCCAAATATTGCGTACTAGAAGAATTGGTTTTCATTTTGTGTTATTTTCTTGTTTGCATGGATTCCAACACTTTTTCATGCTAATTTGACATATTATATTGCTGAAATTGTTAAGTGATTTTAGTGCACGCCTTGAACGTAAAGGAGCAGATATATTGCTTTGAAATCTATTGTAATAAATTCATTTTCACATCTTTTATATGATTGAAAATTGTGCCCCAAGGGATTTACTTTGTTGGTGTTGAAGTACACTTAAATGGTATTTATTCTCTTGAGTGGTTGGGTGCTAGTTTTTGCTGCTGTAATTGAATATTTCAGATCAGTCCTAAGGATGAATCTTCACACGGAATAGATCTAGGAAATATCATGTTTGAGGTGAAATTTTTGAATTTGCATGAAAAATCAGATTCACGGAATTTTTACACAACTAATGTAAGGTTATAAGATGCCAGGATGAATAAGATAATGGTAGAAACCTAGTATAAAGAAATACTTATTGAATAATTGATAGGAAAGGATGGTGAACAAAAACTAGGAACAAATCCATTTAATAATTTAGAAGTATATTATGATAAATTGCAATCATAAATGATATAAATGGGTATATAACTTCTTTGCTAAAATATATGTATTTTAGTATATATATATCAAAGGTAATTGGTGAAAATATTTTCTTTCAATTAGATTAAAAAATATCATTTCCTTTCAAATATGAATACTAGATTATTATAAGAAGTATTGTGTGTTAACATAAATAAAATTTTAAATAAATTAGGGATAAGTATTTTTTTTGAATGAATGTTAGTTTTTAGCATTGGAAAACAATAATAATATTGTATCTACAAGAGAGTTGTGTGAACCCTTTATTGAAACAACTAAAAACTAGGATGGTGGGATACTATTATTTTTCCATAAAGCATATTCAATATGCAATTGGTTCAACTTAACAGATAGTGAGTTGCTACTTTGTTGTTCACCCTCCCTCTTTAAAGAATAACAAAATTTGGAATTTGGGTTGCAAGGTAGGATTTCTATCATTCACTCCTGACCAATGGTTATTGTTCTTTCAGTACAAGTCATGGCTACCTTCACCCTCTGGAAATAAGCTTCATTAAATTTGTTGTACATATTAGTTGACACAACAAATTAAGGTGCCTGTGTATCAGGATGCCAATTATTTTATTCTTTTATTCTGATGTATTCCATAGAATAGACGTGTTGATTTCACCTCCTTATTCGTAAGTTATGTTTTGTTTTTCTTATGTACTAAACAACCCCATTGAAAATAAATTTTAAAATTTATTTTATCTTGATTTTTTTAATCATTAGGATGAAACTGTAGAGCCAATGTCGCATTATTTTCTAAATTCTATGTTTGTTATGCTATCTTTCTACTTGTTTTTTTGCTCTTAGTTAGGTGCACTTCAGAGAAGCTCAAGATGCTAGACTTACTAACAGTAAGTCTATCATCTCTAGCTTCTCTGAATTTATCTTATTCTCGTGCTAAAACCTATTTGACCATGACTGCTTTGTTTTTGATGACTCATAACTAGTGTTGTAAGGTGCATATGTGCTACTCACGAAAATATTTGTGAAAACAATATCTAATTACAATAGAAGGGTGACAAATGGGACACCCTAGAACAAGAGTTGTAAACTCATATTCCCTTTAAGAATGGGCAGAGATCATCAAAGTATCATATTTGATTTTTGGACCAAAATGTATTGTACAATGACCAACCCTACCATACTACTTTAATAATTAACAATTGTATAAATAAATTACAAGTATAATTAATGTGTTTCCTTTTGTTTGGTGAAAATCGAGATAAAATTGAATGAGATTTGGCCTCCAAAAGGTAAACAATAAAGGTTTTTATGAGGGAGATGAAATCAAAATATAAGGTCATTATTTAAAATTTATGGGTGAAAACCTAAAGAAACTATATAGTACTAATATTCACTTCTCCAGGTCAAATGGGTCTCTTTCAAAGTAAAAAAAAATCAACCAAGAAGGGGCCTAATTAATACACTTTGCTGGCTGGATTATTGACCAAAAAAAAATGGTTACTAGGATTTCTGGAAATTTCTTGGTTGAATCTTTGAGTTTAACCCTGTATATTTTTTCTGGCCTCAAAATCTGA
This sequence comes from Pseudotsuga menziesii, assembly GCA_001517045.1. Taxonomy (NCBI): domain Eukaryota; kingdom Viridiplantae; phylum Streptophyta; class Pinopsida; order Pinales; family Pinaceae; genus Pseudotsuga; species Pseudotsuga menziesii. The sequence goes on from LPNX010938663.1 coordinate 499,875, forward strand.
ATGAGGGAGATATGGAAATTTTGGTTTAGGCATTTTTTCAAACACTTAGTGGACAAGTACTTGGTTGAGGACTTTTGTCAAACAATTAGTAGATAGCCACCTACAACTCTTCCTTCTCTAAGTTCCTTTCAACATTTCAAAAGCTACCAGAAATGAAATCAGACCCATACACAGGGAAAGAAAAACACCCTAAGGGAATCTACGTTTTCATAAAAATACCCAAATCATGGGATTTGGTCTCACAAAAAATGTTTTTGAATCAAAATGGGGGTTCCAAGCCCATATGATATGGATACTTTCCTCCATGACATCTCAGTTGGGTATTTTATAAATAAAATTGGAATTCCTAATTGTTTATTCAACAAGGGTTGGAGAGGCCATATGCCCTTATTGGTGAGTTAATGTAAAAAAAAAGGAATCGTAAGTCGGTTCAATCTCAGAGGAGACAAAAATAATGTTTCCACCAAAGTCTAAATGAAAGGAAACTAGAAATGTAGTTTGGAAATGAGGGTGGGCTTCTTACCAGGCACGTTGTTGTAACACTAGTTCCTCATTCTGGAAACCCCATGTGAGTGTATTAGCCAATTTATTTTCCAAGTAAACTCCTAAACAATATGCAAACAATGAGTAATTTAGTGAATTGTTGAGTTCTTCAAAAGCCACTCAACACAGTCTACTCAATTCTTCGAAAGTCACATCTCAGCGAGTGGTCCAAAGTTTGTTTGCCATAGACACAAACGAACAATAAAATGAAAAAAAACAAGACATTAATTTGCTGAGAAAAGAGAAACAATTACTGCAAAATACCTGATCAAATACATCTCACTTAGCCATCTCATCCCAAAAGCGGAGGCAAGCAAGAGCTACTAAAGTTGTAAGAGTTGTTGCTATTATATCTTGTACAATCTGGTTCTGTGGGAAGCTAATAGGAATAGTGAACTCATGATTAAACCATGCCAAATCCATCAAAATCTTAGTTTTTGCAGAGCAAGTCCCATGTCTTCCATTCTGAGAGCATCCCACTTGAAAGCCATCCATAATAGGTTTGAAAGGACTGCCCTAATAAGTAAAAACCCACTAAAATATCTTGTAGATCCATTACTAGAATGGTTGATTGTAGAGGGACCCGAATGATTGTTTCCAACCAATTGAGATGAGGGATTTCATTGTAGAGAGACCTGAATGATTGTTTCAAACCAAACCCTCTTCTACCTCTGCAAACCCTGACCACTGCAAACCCTCCTCTACGTAAACACACTTGACCTTCGGCAGCACCTTCGATGACCTCCTCTGCATGACCTCCAGCAAACCTTCTCTGTGTGACCTCCAGATGTGGAGGTATATTGTGTCAGCTCGATTGTGAAATTATTGATTGGGTTCTTTGGGTTGCGAAGAAATGTTGTGTCTAGATGGTTGTGGTTTTATATTTTGTTTTTATTTTTATTTATTTTTCCTTAGTGTCAAAAATCCGACGACATAGCGCTAGTGTCGAAAATCCTACGCCATAGTGTTGTAATATCCCTAGTGTCAAAAATCCTATGCCATAGTGTCAGAATAGCCCTAGTGTCAAAAATCCTACGCCATAGTGTTGGAATAGCCCTAGTGTCAAAAATTCTATGCCCTAGTGTCAAAAATCCTACGCCATAGTGTCATAAATTTTATGGTGCTAAAATAATTTAAAAGGCTTAGTAATTTTCATCATTATTGTTCAACACATCCGTACAATATGTTGGATGTCGTCGGATTTCAGGTTCAAATCCTGTTTTTCCCTCATGGGAATAAGGACATTGCATTATATTTCCTTAGGAATTTGTATGCAGAATTCATCCTAGGGAAACATGTTAACTATTTTGATATCTTAGGCTTCCAAGTTGTTGGTGATGGGATTCCCCAAGATAGGGAAGGGGCCAGGACAGATTCTAACCGTGTGCCATTCCCTCCATGCACATGAAAACCCCCTCAACTATATCCTCCTGTGGGTCCTGTGATTGAGGATACACAGGAAGCCTTATTTGAATTGGCAGATACATTATTTCAACATGGGATTGATGTCCAAGGCAATGCAAGCCAAGGGGTTGGCACATCTAAGGCTGGCCCATCTATAGATCACATAGGAGACACAGAGCATTAAGAGCGTCATGTTTCTCCACACCCTTGCACATCGTGTGGACGCATATGCTATGGCCCTGCTTCAGACTTACGAGACGATGGATTACTTTGGTTTGTAAGTAAAACTCATTATTTTCATATTATATTTTGTTTCATATCACAATTTTTAATTGTTGCACAATTTATTTCTATTTAATTATCTAACAAATTATGAGAACAAATATATAGCTGGTGTCCCATGGCACACCAGAGTCACATAGTCCACCGATCAATGTTGAGAACATTGATATTGCTGTTAATATTGCATATGGGTTTGGTTCTTCACCATTAGTAGTAAGAGCTATACTTCTTAATTTGTCAACTTTATTTACATATTTATAGTAGATATTGTAACATTCAATACCTCCTAATTTTGATAAAACATTTCTTATGTAGGGTTATCAGGATGAGTACATTGAATCTTATCCTATTCCCTCTCATGCAGAGGTACATTCCCAGACACAGGTATTATTTTAAATATGCTTTTAATTATGTTTCGCCTTCTTTGGAAAAATCATTTTTCATCCATCATGTATATGTCTCGTTTTATTTGTATTATCTGACATTGACATATGTTATGTTATGCAAGCATACATTGATCCATTGGTGCTTGAAGAGCACCAAAGCGAGGTTGTTTGCCACCCACCTCTTCCCCCCCGCTAGGTACATGTATGTTCACTTTCTTTGAAAACATCATTTTCCATCCATGTAGTATATATGTCTATGATTCTTTTTATTATCTGAATTTGTCATATGTTATTTTATGTAGGCTTATATTGAGGGACCGGTGCTTGAAGAACACCAGATTGATGACCCACCTATGACGAGCCAGCAGGTACATTTATGTATCACTTTATTTTAATTGTGATTTTAATGATTCAACATTTACTTTTTTAATTTTTTAAAATTGTATAATTGTATCTTTATCCTTTTGTATGTAGGAACATGATTTTGATGATGCTATCCAACAAGCAAAATTCCTCACTAATGCATATAGAAATCCTTTTATCCCATTGACAGATGATCGAACCACTAGTTATACACCTCCTCACATCCCCTAGGTATATTTATATATTGCAACTCTTGCTTATATTTCTTTTTGTACATGCAAGTATCTTTTTTCATGTTTCCCCCATTGATATGTCTCTTTTTATTTGTATTATCTGACATTGACATATCAGTTACTTTATGCAGGAATCTATTGATACAGTGGTGCTTGAAGAGCAGCAAAGTGAGGTTTTTTTCGAACCACCTCTGTTGAGCTAGCAGGTAAGTTTATGCATCTCTTTCTTTGTACGTTTATGTATGGCTTTCCCTAATTTGGTGCTTTCTCTTTGTAATTTTTTGTAGGTTTATGTATCACTTTGAGATATGTTACTTTATGCAGGAATCTATTGAAACAGTGGTGCTTGAAGAGCACCAAAGCGAGGTTGTTATCGACCCACCTCTTCCCCCCTGCCAGGTACATGTATGTTTCACTTTCTTTGGAAACATTATTTTTCGTCCATGTAGTATATATGTCTCTGATTCTTTTTATTATCTGAAATTGACATATATGTTACTTTATGCAGGCTTCTAGTGAGGAACCGGTGCTTCAAGAGCACCAAATCGGTGACCCACCTCTGACGAGCCAGCAGGTACATTTATGTATCACTTTCTTTGTATGTTTGTGTATCACTTTCTCTAATTTGGTGCTTGAAGAGACCCAAATCGGTGACCCACCTCTTCCCCCCCAATGTACATGTATAGTTGTTGACATTGGCATATATATTTTTTTATGCAACTTGATAGTGAGCAAGTGGTGCTTTAAGAGCACCCAATCAGGGTCGTTGTTAGTGAGGCACCTCGACCCACCATTACTTACTCATGTACAGTAAGTAAAAATGTTATATTGGTTTTGGAATTTGAACAAATGTACATAGAATTTTTATAGGTTGGTAAACTAACTTACAAAATTTGGTTTTTCTGTAGTCTCCACTGATGCAACCTATCCCTCTTTTTCAGCAATGGGGATCACTAGTGAGCAGTCAAAAAATAAATCTAGACTTCTCTGAAGACATTGGCAGTGGTAGCGAAAAGGGGGATAACTAGAATGAATGTATAGGGGGGATACATAGATGTAAATTTTTGTTTTTATACAAAAACAAAAAGATGTACATTTTGATCCACTATTTTGTATTATGTCCATGTGGCATGCCAATTTTTGTAACATTATTTCTAAACATATATAATATAAAGCAAGGTTAAAATTTATACATATATGGTTGACTTGATATTGGAACATTATATGGTTGACTTGATCTTGGAACATGATATGTGTGGTTCACCTATGTGATATAATGATATGTGTGGTTCACATGTGTGCTAACTTATGAATTTCCAATACTTAAAGGAATAATTTATGACTCATTAACTTTTTAACATTATGGCTATCCTAAAATTTTTAACATCATAACCATACCATAGACTACCTAAATTACATACACTAACATCATAACACTAAGTCATGTGTTCTTGTGTAATATACCATATCATACCTTACAATACCCTATGATACTAACACCATACCATACTAACATACAATAACATACCCTACAACACCCTATGATACTAACATCATACCATACTACCATACAATAACATACCATAACATAACATACTAACATCATACCATACTAACATACCATACCATTGTAATATACCATACACTAACATCATAACACTAAGTCATGCATGCATGTGTAATATACCATATCATACGCTACAATACCCTATGATACTAACATACAATAACATACCATAACATAAGATACTAACATCATACCATACCATTGTAATATACCATACCATACCCTATAATACTAACATCATACCCTATAAACCCTAGTTGGTTTTCAATATGTACATACATTCATGTGTTTCTAATTCCATCTCATAACTTGTAAAGAGGTCACTAAACCATAGTTCTGTGTCATAACTTGTCAACCCTAGTGATAGCATGCAAATTGGTGTTCATGAGACCCTAGTTGGTTTTCAATTTGTACATGTCCATGTGTTTCTAGTTCCATCTCATAACTTGTAAAGACCTCACTAAACCCTAGTTCCATGTCATAACTTGTCAACCCCAGTGGTAGCATGCAAATTGGTGTTCATGAAACCCTAGTTGGTTTCCAATTTGTGCATGTCCATGTGTTTCTAGTTTCATCTCTTAACTTGTAAAGAGCTCACTAAACCCTAGTTCCATCTCATTATTTGTCAACCCTAGTGATAGCATGCAAATTGGTGTTCATGAAAGCCTAGCTAGTTTCCAATCTGCACATGTCCATCTGTTTCTAGTTTCCTCTCTTAACTTGTAAATTGCTCACTAAACCCTATTTCCATCTCATTATTTGTCAACCCTAGTTGGTTTCCAATTTCTAGTTCCCTCCCTTAACTTGTAAATTTCTCACTAAACCATAGTTCCATCTCATTATTTGTCAACCCATGAAAAGTTGTGTTCATGAAACCTTAGTTGGTTTCCAATTTGTACATGTCCATGTGCTTCTAGTTCCATCTCTTAACTTGAAAAGAGCTCACTAAACCCTAGTTCCATCTCATAACTTGTCAACCCTAGTGATAGCATGCAAATTGGTGTTCATGAAAGCCTAGCTGGTTTCCAACTTGTACATGTCCATGTGTTTCTATTTTCTTCTCTTAACTTGTAAATTGCTCACTAAACCCTAGTTCCATCTCATTATTTGTCAACCCTAGTTGGTTTCCAATTTCTAGTTCCCTCTCTTAACTTGTAAATTGCTCACTAAACCCTAGTTCCATCTCATAACTTGTCAACCCTAGTGATAGCATGCAAATTGGTGTTCATGAAAGCCTAGTTGGTTTCCAAGTTGTACATGTCCATGTGTTTCTAGTTACATCTCATAACTTGTAAGGAGCTCACTAAACCCTAGTTCCATGTCATTATTTGTCAACCCTAGTGATAGCATGCAAATTGGTGTTCATGAAAGCCTAGATGGTTTCAAATTTGTGCATGTCCATGTTTTTCTAGTTCCATCTCATAACTTGTAAAGAGCTCACTAAACCCTAGTTCCATCTTATTATTTGTCAACCCTAGTGATAGCATGCAAATTGGTGTCCATGAAAGCCTAGTTGGTTTGCAATTTGTACATGTCTATGTGTTTCTAGTTCCCTCTCTTAACTTGTAAATTGCTCACTAAACCCTAGCTCCATCTCATTATTTGTCAACCCTAGTGATAGCATGCAAATTAGTGTTCATGAAAGCCTAGTTGGTTTCCAATTTGTACATGTCCATGTGTTTCTAGTTCCGTCTCATAACTTGTAAAGAGCTCACTAAACCCTAGTTCCATCTCATTATTTTTCAACCCTGTTGATAGCATGCAAATTGGTGTTCATCAAAGCCTAGTTGGTTTCCAATTTGTACATGTCCATGTGTTTCTAGTTCCCTCTCTTAACTTGTAAATTGCTCACTAAACCCTAGTTCCATCTCATTATTTGTCAACCCTAGTTGGTTTCCAATTTCTAGTTCCCTCTCTTAACTTGTAAATTGCTCACTAAACCCTAGTTCCATCGCATTATTTGTCAACCCATGCAAAGTGGTGTTCATGAAACCCTAGTTGGTTTCCAATTTGTACATGTCCATGTGTTTCTAGTTCCCTCTCTTAACTTGTAAATTGCTCACTAAAGGCTAGTTCCATCTCATAACTTGTCAACCCTAGTGATAGCATGCAAAGTGGTGTTCATGAAACCCTAGTTGGTTTCCAATTTGTACATGTCCATGTGCTTTTAGTTCCATCTCTTAACTTGTAAAGAGCTCACTAAATGCTAACCCATCTCATAACTTGTAAATCCTAGTAATAGCATGCAAAGTGGTGTTCATGAAACCCTAGTTGGTTTCCAATTTGTACATGGCAATGTAATTAAATGTATATTAAACTAAAAACATCAAGAAATGTAAATTTAAACAACTTGAGAGCATGTTATTTTCGGAATTCTATTCATTGGTGTCTAAAGACACCATTCTTGGTGCCTTCAATGTGCTGTAGATGGTGTTTGTATCCTATGCACACGAAAGGCTAGACATTAGTAACATCATAAGAAAAAAAAGAGAACCCAATGAAAATGTGCAAACATGATTTATAGATAACCCACCTAAGGTTGTACGATCATGTTTATAGTGTCTGGTATCCTCTGAATAATATTATGTCTATGAATGGTATCGGTCAATCACAGGTTTATTACACTAGGAATAAACTAAGGCTAAATAATTGAAATTGTGCTTCAGAATTCACTTTAAAGGTTAAATAACGCACATGACAATGCACTCATACAAGTAGGCCATCTGGATCATCTCTGGTGCCGATGGTGTCCAACAATATTTCGTGCTCTATATGAGGTAGCAAGTATCATACATGTGACCTATTTTTGTGACTAAGTGTGTGTAGCTTGATGTTTATACCAACTACTAGGTTGGTGAAGTGGTATACAATAGCTCCTAGTCTATAATCCTGATATACATACCCACCCTTCCTTTTCTGTTATGTTGCAAGTGTCAAGTACTCCCCTTTTATAACCATCGATCCAATTGGGAATTCAATATTTTCATCATCGGTAACAAGATTGAGAATGTTTTGTTTCCCCTCTAAGTAACGTGCCAACCAATAGTCAGAATCCCATTCATTATTTTTTGGGGAAACCACTGCATATATCTGACCTGTGAAAGGAAATAGGTCGAGTTAACAATACATTTTTTAAATAAGGTCTTGAATTTATAATTTCTACATAAATTAAATTCTACATAGGTCAAGTAAACAATACATAAATGCATTTACTAATTTAGGTACTACTCATGTACCTTCTTCTATGAGATCTGATATGTGATCATAGTCTATAGAAATATGTGTTTGATCATCTTCCAAATGGTCTATTTCATTAACCCCATTGAAATTGGTTCCAAGTGCCACTCAATCCCATGTATCAATGGTATCTGTATACTCACAATCATCCCATTCATCGATGCTTTAGGAACTACAAAAGCAAGATTTCAATCTTGTCCAAATTTGTAGGGCTGAGTTGTTTGAGCATCTAATTGAATGAAACTGTCGATGATAAATCTTATTAATATATATATGCCATTTGATTGAATTTTGGCCATCTATAATTAATCAAAGATTAAAAGAACTGGACATCCTTATCAAGGATTAAAATAACATGATAACTATAACAATGTTGATTAAATTCACCTATGTCCTATCAACGAATCATCACTAGTGGTTTACAGTGAGAGCGTACGTGTAATGTCCCCAAAAATTGAAAAAAAAATTATAGGCTAGTGAAAACTACCCCAAAGAGCATCATTTTTACTCGTGCGGAATTACATGCGCTACTTATACTTTTGATCTCTTCAGAAACTTCCCATATTGTCTTGTTAATCACTTATCCATTCAATGATTATTAGGTCATTTACCTCTTATGTCTTAATTCTATTATTTAAACTATTTATACATCTTAGTTATTACTGTTGGTGAATTAATGAATTTTATAGATCATTGTTTTACTCTTGCACATGTGTACTTTGTTTATTTAATAAAAACTAACTTAACTTTGTTGACGGGAACAAAGTGGTGGAGTGGTGGGACTCGTTCTTCGATGACGGTCTGAGAGGTAAGGTCATTCTTTGTTATGCAAGCTTACTTAGTTCATTCGAAGTAAGGCACCTTATTTATTGACTTGCAGGTGACTTTTGCGACAATAGGATTATTTGGTTACTTGAAGCAATTCAGTTCCTAGTTATACTTCTAGTTCCACCTTGCACTTTTATTATTGTTCTGTTTTACGACTCCGATAAGCCCTATGTTCGTTAATTATATTTCTTAGTTAATTAACTAGATGTTGTGAATTAACTTACTGTCCTTACCATTATTAATTATCTATATCTTGGTTAATTAATTACACTTCTCTTGTTTCTATTTTGCAGGTCTGCCTTGGTTACGATTTTGGAAACTTAAGCTTGTTCTTCCTAGCGAGGGCATAATGGCATACTATGTTTGCCATGATTCCTAAATACTACAAAACCTAGACTAAAGAATTATGCACAAACGCTACCTATATGAACTAGCAAAGGGCATGTAATAACATAATACTTTGATACTAAGGGGATGACATTGTAAACACTATACAATAGTGTTAAGTTTTGCGCATACTTTAAAGTTGGGAGACTATGGTATAAATACCATGTCATTAGTATTATGTCTGCGTTGGCATTAGAAGGTGGCAAAACTATATGGTATAGTGTGCACCATGAAATATTAGGGTTTAAAATTATGGCTTGGTTGAATGTATTACAACGATGATTCATAAACTATGGTGAGGGTTTATGAATGCATTAATGGAAACCAGCTGGTGCCATTAATGCCATCGGGGTTTGTGGAAATGCTTGGAAAAGGGTTTGGGCATTCGTTGTTTATGCATTATGTGGTTTTGGAATTAGGGTTTCATCTGGCTTCTATGTAGTTGGAGAAAGGAGGCGACCTCCATCGACTTGCAAGTAAGCTAACCACTAGACTCTGTGTAAACACATTGTTTCATTGTTTTATCCATGGCATGGTCATGCTTCTAATTCTATCGTTGATTTGATTGCAGGTGAAAATGAAGGCACTCTGGGGTTTTCACAGAGCTATGCTTTCAATTTTGGGTTGCTACTTCATGTCCATGGTAATCTTGCTATCAAGATCTTACTTGCCTCCTCTCATTCTGGGCTTTCTGAGTTGGGATTGTTTATAGGGTTGGGGTTTTAGATGGCACTTGTCGACTCTGCCTTCAGGGTTTGTAATGTAGCTTTCTCTGGGTTTTGACTCTCGTTGGGAGGTTTGGAATTTTGAGCTGAGGCTGCATCATTACTTGTAATGGTGCCATAGCTCACAACTTTCCATTTAACATTACTAACACATTGACTCTTGTAAAAGAGGATTCATGCCTTACTATCTAAATATACTGCGCGTTGGCTTTTATGTGAATACTGTAATGTGTTTTGGTATAAGATGCATATGATTTTCGTTCAACATTTTTAATAGATTATACTGTGTAAATTCGGGACTATGTTGTTATTTTAATCCTTCGTTTAAAATGTTGACTTGCTGGGTTCGATCGTGGCTTTAAGCCTGTAGAATTTACTTTGTGTATAATGGTAACAGTTTGGGTTTTGGAAGTATGCACAACACTCCATTTATATTGTTTGTAATTTATGTTTGGGAAATCTTCTAGAGCTTGGGACGTTATTACATGGGCTACACCATTATTGCAATAGTGTTGTAGCCGATTGGCTTGCCACTGTAAGATTTGTGTTAGCGTTAATGGAAACTGTGTATTATACAGAGTGTTGTAATTTGGTTTTAATGGTTCAGCATCGGTGCAGGCCATGCCATGAATGGCATGTGCCTCTCCCAATGACTGCAATAGCTTAGTTGGCATTTTAATATGTAATTTGTTATTTAAAAAGATATGGTTGTAATAGCTAGGGTTATGAAAAACCCATGATATCCTTTTGGTTACTGTAGCATGACTATGTTATTATTACTGTGTGATTGGATTTGGAAACTTGGCCATGGTCGGTGTGACTGGGTATATGGCCTTCAGGATTTGGGCCTGGGCGATACCAAATTGTAAAACATTTTATATGTAATAATCGAAAGGATACTATGTATTAAGCTATGGATTTTGTAATGCATTTTGATTACACTAATGATTTATGTTAAGGTTATTATTGTGTTGGCCTTGGGTCATGAAAATCCATGGGATTCGATGTCGCGACCTGTGTTGGCATAAGATAGGGTTTTCTTCTTAAGAAGAACGATTCCTTGTTTAAATAAGAACTATAGAGATGTTTTTAATGTGGAGTTAAATTCTCCTTATGAATTATATTTGTAACCCATAAGGGTCGATACCACGACCTATGTTTATTAATACATAGTTATATGAATTTTTCACTTGGTAAAACTATAGGTGGATTTTTATGATGAATATTATATGGGAGCTTTAAAGATATAATGAATGTGATTTATGGTATTTTATTATAGATGTTAAGACTGTAGGTTTTATGGCAGAGTCTTGATAAGGACCACATCGGTGGTCATGATGTCCCTTTGATTAATTATAATGTTTGTTTCCAGTTATGTAAAGTAATTTGTTTTAATGATTATGTGAAATAGACCTTGGAATGTCTTTAATAATTTGATTATCTTTCTTATTATATGAAATCAGTTGTTCGTAGATCTAGTTTATAATATATACTTGTTATTAGTTAGCATAATTAATATTTTAATTAATTTCTACTGAACTAGTTTCTTTAAAGCAGGGTATTAAATACAAATAAAAAAGTATAAACATAATACTAATATGAAAAACTAGTTAATATAGGAACATTTATGAAAAACACAAACCCTGAACATAAACAACATATAATAAAAATTATCCAACCTATGATTAGTAAAGTACAAATACAAACCCTAGCAGGTTGCTAACCATAAAATGTAACCATTAGGGTTAGAAATTACATTGCAGCCATTACTTAACATAAACAGTAATGAATCTTTAGGAAAGAAATAGAATACACCATCAAGGGTTTCATACCTGAATTTTAAGCTTTGTCAATGGCTGCACCTGCACACTTAAATAACCAGCATTAACATTTCAATGCAGATCTGACCTCTGTTTGATGACCAAATCACTTGGGAACTACCACATTCCACCCAACCATGACCCAAAACCATTCTTGGTTTAAATTCGGATCCCCCCGAGCTGGAATCCAACATGCAAGTAGCTTAGATATCCTAAGGTAAGGTTTCCTAACTGGTAATCAGTTCTGAATCAATCCTCTTTTCCTTCCAGGAAAAGTTCTCCAAGAAAACACTTGAGAGCAAAAATAGGTAGAACAATAATTCTCCTAGATAAAAATTAGAACCCCAAGCCTTTTCTTGGCTTGAGTCTTTATAGACAGAATTTTCAGTCAAAGGGGCAGTTAAATCAAGAAATCCTTGATTTCTTGATTTAACCCTTTTTAATTTACTAGGGTAATTTTCAATTCTTAACCTAGGAACTTTTAACTAGTTCCTAGTAAATCTTTCATAGATATTTCACTATTTATTAATCCTTTAATAATAAATAATAATTGGTGGAGCTTCTCTTCTTTCTTTATTCAATTATATAATTAATCATAATAAATTCTTTATACATACTATGTATTAATACATAGTATTAAAATACTTGTTAGCATTTGTGTGCGGGCATCATTTATCATGATCCCTAGACTTAACGACACTTCTTTATGAAGGTCAAGTAGATAGATGGCTCAGGTCTACTAGGCTGAGAAACTCTAAACATCCTTGCATGTTGAATTTCCCTCATATAACGTGGTAGTTCTTCAGTACTTGATGAGAATACCGAAATTCAAAATTTCATTTAATCACTTAAAAATAAGTATGATGAGATCAATATTATTCTAGAGTCATTTTCACTTGGAGGTGATTTTAATCTTTTCAGTAACCCCTAGTGCTTACCAGATCCCATACTCAACGCTTATAACAGGGAGTTACAAACACAGTGCAATTCCAAAGCTCTTGCTCAACAATAAATGCTAGGATGTACTTGTATGATACACCTAGGGATACAATGGCCAAGGATCTGATGCTACAGAGCTTATGCTCAACATCAACATGGAATGCTCTAGTGCTTATGCCCAACATTTCCAATTATATTTTCATGTGTTCTAGAGCTTTATGGTCAACACAAATGTAAGTACTCGTGTGCTCCAGATCCTATGCCTCAACAAAAAACATCTCATCGATCATGTGCTTCAGGGTCCACACCCAACACAAAAAATTTCATCAATCATGTGCTTCAGGGTCCACTCCCAACACAACCAACATATATAGACATATATATCATCAACAATTGGAATACACCCAATATACAAAGCAAGTCATCATGTTCATATGTAGTGGGGTATTTAACCCAATATAAAAATAAAACATTAGTATAATCATCATGATCAATAGGCTCGTGCCTATAAATGGTAGGTCCAAAATTCAGGATATTAAATCCCTCCCCGCTTAGTACAACACCGTCCCTGGTGTTCTAGCGACTCTGAATGATATCATGAAACAAGGAGGGGTAATCCTTTCTCATGGTGGCCTCATTCTCCCAAGTAGCCTCATCTACCTCAAAGTGCTTCCACTGCACTTTCAGTTGGACTATAGTGCACTTCCAAAGCTGCACTTCTCTCTTGTCCAATATATGCAAAGGCTCAGGGGAAAATTCCCCCTCAGGTTCCACCTATAATAATGACCAATCAATGACATGCTTAGTGTCATAAACATATTTATTTAATAAAGATGCATGGAAAACATTATGAACTCTTACGTGCGCAAGTAATGCTAGTTCATAAGCCACTGGTCCTTTCTTGGGCAAAATTTTAAAAGGTCCACAAAATCTAGGTGCTAACTTACCACACCTACCCAAGGTCAATGAGCTCGATTTTGCTTTCACTTTCAAGTAGACATGCTCACCTACTTGATAGGATTTATCTTTTCTTTTCTTACCCACATAAATTTTCTGATGGTCTTGTGCCTCTTTAAGGTTTCCCTGGACCTTGGTAACTAATTGTTCCAAGTCCAATAATAGGTCAAGCCCTAACATGAGCCGATCCACTGGACTGTCCCAAGTAACTGGGGTCCTACACTTCCATCCATAGAGTACCTCGAAAGGACTCATATTGGCAAAAGCCTGATACCCGTTGTTATATGCAAACTCTGCAAGGTGCAGATAATCCTCCATTAGAGGAATTTTGAGGTCTAAAATGGGCCTCCTAAGGAAAATAATAAAATAATATTTATTAATTTTGGAGGAAGAAAGAAAAAAACTACTTTTTGTGTTCATATTTTTGACATATCTCCCTGTGCTTTTACTCAAATTTCTATCAGGAGAGATCGTTGGATGCGGAATTTGATTCTGCATCCTACAAGTACCCACACTTCATACTTTTGATGGAACCCTCTACCCCAAAAACAAGAAATACCTGAGAAAATGTGATGATGTCATCACATTTTGGGGTAGAGGGGTCTGTCAAAAGTATGAAGTGTGGGTACTCATAGGATGCAGAATCAAATTCCACATCCAACGAGCTCTCCCAATCGAAATTTGAGTAACACAGGGAGATATGTCGAAAATATGAACAAAAAAAGTAGTTTTGTTTTATGACAAATATGTCAATTCAACCATTATGGTTGACTCATTTTATTGAAATTATATAAGTTCTTGAATTCCAACTCACAAGAACTTATTGTTGGCAAGTTTTCTTATAAGTCCCATTTTACACCCAAAATTTCCTCTAATGCCACTTTGTGGGGTTGTTCATGACATACATTCGAAGCATGTCTTCAACAATTTGGTTTATTCTTTCAGTCTGCCCATCCGTCTGTGGGTGATAAGAAGTGCTAAAGTTCATCTACGTCTCTCATCCAGAAAATAAAGATCTCCAAAAGTTTCATGTAAACTTAACATCTCGATCTGAGATAATTGCTCTGGGTATCCCATGCAATCTAAATATCTCTTTTAGGAAGATATCGACAATGTTCGATTTTACAGGGATGAAGTGTGCTTCCTTTGACAGCTTGTCAATTACTACAAAGATGGAATCATTTTGCTTCTTGCTTTTCGATAAGCCAGTAATAAAATCCATACTGATAACCTCCCACTTCCATTCTGAAATGGGTAATGGCTGTAGAAATCCTGAAGGATGCTAATGATCAACTTTAACTAGCTTCCATTCCTAACATTTCACAATAAATATTGCAATGTCGGCCTTTAACTTAGGCTATAAAAAGTGTCTCTTGATGGCAGATATCATCTTTTGATATCCCGGGTGCCCCGAGTAGGGTGCCCTATGAAATTTTGTGAGGATGCTGGAGCAAATGTCCCCTCTATATGGAACATACAATCAATCCTTGGACCATAGTAGTCCAGATTCATCCACCTTGTATTCCTTCTGTTGTTAAAACAACTAGTCCTCTTAGACCTTCTTGAGGATTTCCACATAGAACGGGTCAAACTTGTTGGCCATTCTAATCTTTTCATGCAAATATGCATCAGTTTGACTCAGGGTCACCTCATATATCATATGATTTTGTCGACTCAAAGCATCGACAAATTTGTTCTCTTTTCCCTTAATATGCTTTAGTTCAAAGTGATACTCACTCAGGAAATCCAACCATCTGGATTTTCTTGCATTTATATCAGGTTGATCGAATAAATTTTTTAGACTCATATTGTCATTCTTTAGAAGGAACTTCCTCCCCATGAGGTAGTGCCTCCACATCTTCACAGCGTGGATAATGGTCGCTAGCTCAAGATCGTGCATGGGATAATTTTGCTGATGCTATTTTAATTTCTATGATTCATAACAGATTGCATGATCGTTTTGCAAAATAACTCCTCCAAGTCCTTCCTTTCTTGCATCTATGCATTCAACGAAATCCCCATTGGGATCCACAATCCGAAACACTAGTGTAGTTATCAAAAGCTGCTTAAGATTTTGAAAACTTTCTTCACACTTGTCGATCCATAAGAACTTATTTGCTTTCTTCTAAAAATCCAACATGGGGCAAGCGATTCTCAAGAATTTCTCAATGAACTTTCTAAAATACCTGGCTAAACCCAAAAAGGACCTAATGTCAATGACACTAGTCAGGTTAGGCCAATCCTTTATAGCTCAAATATTTTCTAGGTCCACAGCTATTCCTGCCTCGGATATGATGTGACCTAGGTACTGTATTTGTGGTTTGTAAAAATCACATTTACTAAACTTAGCGTAGAGCTGGTGTTCTCTCAACACTCGAAGTACTATGTGAAGGTGTTCTTCGTGTTCCTCTTTATTCTTGGAATAAACCAGAATGTCATCAATAAAGACTAGTACAAACTTATCTAGATATTTACTGAATATGTTGCTCATCATACACATAAAGTTTGTGGGTGCACTGGTCAACCCCAATAGCATGACTACAAAATCGTAGTGCCTGTACCTCATACAAAAGGCAGTCTTGGGAATATCTTCATCTTGGATTCATACCTGATGGTACCCAAATCATAGGTCAATCTTTGAAAATATTTTGGCTCCTCCCTCCTAGTCGAACAAATCATCGATCCTAGGGAGAGCGTAATGGTTCTTTATAGTCATTTTTTCAATTGATGTTAATTAACGCACATCCACATCATACCTTCCTTCTTATTTACAAACAAAATCGGTGCTCCCCAAGGGGACACACTCGATTGGATATGCCCTTTCTTTATTAACTCCTACAACTGCAGTTTGAGTTCCACCAATTCTAGTGCACTCATGTGGTAAGGGGATTTGGAGGCCGAAACTGAGTCAGTTCGATGGAAAATTCTAGGTCTCGTTTTAGAGGTAATCTGGGGATTTCCTCAGGAAACACATCCTTGAATTCTTCCAGAATAGGGAAGTCTTCTATGCATTGTTCTCTATCAGACTCTACGTCTCATATGTTCATCGCAAACAACTTGAAACCCTTCCTAATGCACTTCTTTGCTTGTAAGGTAGATATTTGTCTTACAGAAACTTTCTTTGGGATGCCTTGAACCTTCGCTTGGTTCCCTTGGCCATCAATACACAAGATAGATTTGTGTGGACAATTCAGCATGACATGGTACTGTTCCAACCATTCCATGCACATAAGAATATCGTACTATCCTAAAGGTAGGATGTTCAGGTTTACCTTAGTAAGGAAACCATTCAAGTTTACTTCACAAGGCTTTAACAATTTCTTAAACCTTCTGTTTCGTACTGGTGGCTAACTATACCAGCCAAGGTTTAACATGCTTTACTTAGCCTAACTTGCATAAATCAACAATCTTAGGTACAACATAGCTTTGGTAAGCACCGGGATCAATAAGTGTTGAAATAGAGGTGTTCAAGATCTTACCTTCAATCTTGACCATTATAGCTTGATGGTTTTCCTATCGGCCATCCAATGCTGCATAGATTCACGGGGTTCCCACTATATCCTCAGTGGTAGGTTCTTCTTGCAGGTTATGCAAGACTCCATTGTTCTTGTTCTTACATTCTCAGGAATAATGCAGCCCATTGCACTTCTATCACTTGATCGCTAAAGGGATAGCATTGGCTCCACTCGCCACTTGCTTATTACCATTAGGAGCTGGTACATAAGGCTTTGTACCAATTTTGTTGAAGTTCTTGTTCACTTGAAAGATTTTATTGTACTTTCTATAAGGCTTCAGGTTTGACCCAAGCTCACAGTTATCATAAAAGTTTATATACTTTTCTCTATTTCGGTTTTCTATCCTTAACTGCCCATGCTCATAGTAGAGTCGAGTCTTGTGTAGTGCAGTATCCAGAGTCTTTGGCATGTGAAATTCAATCCTGTCGCAAAAACTGGGAGGAAGACATCCTAGGAACTGTTGGATCTTCACCTTCTCTTCTTTGATATATGATACATAATGCAACAGATCTATAAATCTGTTTATAAATGCATCCATAGTCATGGACCCCATGCGCAGTTCATGGAACTCTTGTACCTTGCAGTCAAAGAACCTTTCTGACATGTATTTTTTTTTGAAAATATTTCAAAAATTTTCCCAGCTTATTTCTCGTAGCTCATCTTTCTTGGTGTTCTTTAAATATCACCACCATCTTGCTGCCTTACCATTCAAGTTGTAGATGGAAAGCCTAGCCTGCATCATACTTGAATAGTTATGAACCTGGAAATACTTACTCATTCCTAGCAACCGTTCTTCATCCTTTTATCCTGTATTTACTTCACCTTCATAGGTCGGGGGTCTTGTTTTTTGAAACCCCCCCCTGAAGACTGTCATCATTTCTTTGCCTCTTTCTTCGTGCAGAAAGTGAGTCATGACTAGCAGGACTGTGATGATCTCCTTTAGTTGCTTCTAGTGTAAATTCTTTTTCTACTTCTCTTGGGCTTCTAGCCCACTCATGGTACGGTTCTATTTTTGATCTATTGGTGGATAGGGTAGGTTTACCTTGTGGGCTCCTTCCCATCATGTTACGCAATAATGCTTCATTTATAGCTTGTTGTTCCTTTCTTTCATTTAGACTGTCTTCTATGAAACTTTTCGGTCCAACTTGAAGACTATGCAAAGTTTTCAGCACATAAGATTTTAGCTCGACCACCAAGTTCACTTCTGGAGTGGGGGTAGTCATTTCTTCCTGCCGGTTATTTTCTTCCTTAGTATTCATAAATTGAACAGCGCTGTACAAATTTTCCTGAAACACAAATTTTTTTAATAGCAGCAAAAATTTCTGTTAGTAACAAAAATTACTTATCATACTTTATTTTCTCTGTGTGAATTCCTGGTGCACCCATAAGTCTCTCAGTATTGAAATTGGGCTCTGATACCACTTGTAATGTCCCCAAAAATTGAAAAAAAAAATATAGGCTAGTGAAAACTACCCCAAAGGGAATCATTATTACTCATGTGGAATTACATCCGCTACGTATAATTTCGATCTCTTCAAAAACTTCCCATACTGTCTTGTTAATCTCTTATCCATTCAATGATTATTAGTTCATTTACTTCTTATGTCTTAATTATATTATTTAAACTATTTATACATCTTAGTTATTACTATCAGTGAATTAATGAATTGTATAGATCATTGTTTTACTCCTGCACATGTGTACTTTCCTTATTTAATAAAAACTAACTTAACTTTGTTGATGGGAACAAAGCGGTGGAGTGGCGGGACTCGTTCTCCCATGACAATATGAGAGGTAAGGTCATTCTTTGTTATGCAGGCTTACTTAGTTCATTCGAACTAAGGCACCTTACTTATTGACTTACAGGTTACTTTTGCAACATCAGGATTATTTGGTTACTTGAAGCAATTCAGTTCCTAGTTATACTTCTAGTTCCACCTTGCACTTTTATTATTGTTTCATTTTATGACTCAGGTAAGCCCTATGTTCGCTAATTATCATTCTTAGTTAATTAAATAGATGTTGTGAATTAACTTACCGTCCTTACCACTATTAATTATCTATCTCTTGGTTAATCAATTAAACTTCTCTTGATTCTATTTTGCAGGTCTGCCTTGGTTACGAGTTTGGAAACTTAATCTTGTTCTTCCTAGCAAGGGCATCATGGCATACTACGTTTTCCATGATTCCTAAATACTACAAAACCTAGACTAAAGACTTATGCACAAATGCTACCTATATGAACTAGCAAAGGGCATTTAATAACATAATACTTTCTTGCTAAGGGGATGACATTGTAAACACTATACAATAGTGTTAAGGTATGCACATACTTTAAAGTTGGGAGACTATGGTATAAATACCATGTCATTAGTATTATGTCTGAGTTGACATTAGAAGGTGGCTAAACTATAGGGTATAGTGTGCACCATGAAATATCAGGGTTTAAACTTATGACTTGGTTGAATGTATTACAACGATGATTCATAAACTTTGGTGGGGGTTTATGAATGCGTTAATGGCCACCAGTTGGTGCCATTAATGCCATCGAGGTTGTTGATGTATTTGTAACTTTGGAATGTATTTATCTATGTATCCTATCTATTGTAACCCAATTTTTATTCCGGGATGTATCTATTATGTATTTGAGTCATGTTGTCATGCCCTGATGTTCCGATCGGGAGGATCAATAATGTAAACAAGTCATGTCAATTCATAGTCGGTAACCCTCTGATTGTCTAAGTGTTAAAGTCCCCGCAGTTCTGGGGCACTACGGTTATTAGACTCTCATAGTAGAGGTTGGCCCTAGTAGGGTTTTATTCATGTCAGGATTAGTATAAATTGAGAACTGGAGTCTCTATTTATCACACAAGTCATACACACTCAAGTGTAGTGCATAGTTGAGGAAGGAGAAGACACTGGGGCTAGACAAAAAGAAGATTACTACTGTTGGGAGATCACTTATTGTTTTGGGGCTTTTACTATTTTTGGTGCTGATTCTATCTCTGAGGAAGTTGCGGGGTTTTCTCCTTTATCGTTTCCCCGAGGAAAAAACACTTTGTTCATTATCTCTTGTGTTTGATTTCTATACTTGTTATTCTCTCAGTTAAAGATCCTAACAATACTAGCTTAATGTTGAAAAACTAACATGGTATCAGAGCTAACCTGAGAAGAAGACACTATGTAGCTATGGGAACTAGGGATTCCTAGTTTGTGGATATTCCTCTGTAGACTTTCAGCAAAAGTAAGGTGGAATAAATCTCCTCTTTAGGGCACAGCAAATAGATTTTCTGAGGTTTTTCAGTTTTGGACCTGCCAATGCTGTCGAAAATTAGGGCTTTTCACAGAAGAGGAATCTTTTAGTGAGCCCAGGCCTAGATTGATATCCTCCCCAAAATCGAAGTTAGGGACAAATTTCAAGGCATTTGGGTGGATAGAACTCCAAAAAAGCAAAACCATAATTTTCTCCTAAACCAGCTCTGTAGGATTTCAGCTCAAGTCACAGATCCGACATTTTGACCTGGTAAGATCTAAGATCTCTTGTATTTCAATTTAAGATTCGCATTTTAAAGATGTCTCATCATACCAAGCTTGATGAAAAGCTTGAGGGAGCTGATAACTTCTGAGCCTAGAAGTATAGGATCTCCCTGGTCCTGGAAGAAAATGAATTAGACTCCTACATTCATGAGGAGGTTCTAGTTCCAGAGGGAGATGAGGCAAAGGCCTTACATAAGAAGAAGATGGTTATGGAAAAGAGGATGATTGCTGATTCTATCAAGGATCACCTTATCCCACAGGTGTCCTCTCTTAAGACACCTAAAGCCATGTTTGATGCCCTAACCAAATTGTTTGAAGGAAAGAACATAAACTGGAAGATGACTCTGAGGAATCAACTAAAGAATGTGAAGATTCAAAATGTAGAGACCATCCAGTCTTACTTCACAAGGGTTTCTCATATCAAGGAACAATTATAAGTTGTAGATGAAGAAGTGGAGAATGCAAATATTGTGATGACAACACTGAATGGCCTTCCTAGGTCATGGGATGCCTTCATCCAAGGAATCTATGCTAGAAAGAAGTTAGTAAAATTCAGTAGACTATGGGAAGAATGTTCTCAAGAAGAAGCACAGATAGCAGCTCGAGAAGAGAATATGGGAAGTGAAGACCAAGCCCTCATAGACCACTCCAAGAAAAGCAGAAGAAGACCTCATCACTCCAAAGGTAAGGATTCTCATCTCAGAGAGAATAGTAGAAGAGACATATCAAAATTGAAATGTTATACATGTGATGAAAGAGGACACCTTACAAAAGACTAACCTAAGAACAAGGGCCACTCTCATAAGAAGAAGGGGAACAAAAGAAGGCATCATGCTCATGCTGCAGAGGATGCTTAACCATTTAAGAAGAGATCCAGATATGAAAGTGAAGATTATTCAAGTGAGGATGAATATGTTCTGATCCTGGCTCTCACAGGTAACATTCCTCATGGAAGTGATGATTGGCTTATAGACAGTGGGGATTCCAAACACATGACTGGATTCAAGGAATCATTTATGAGACTGTCAGGACATGAATCACCTCACAAGGTGAAGCTAGGAGATGACTACCAATATCCAATAAAAGGTAGTGGGGAATATTCATATAAACTAGTCTCTGGTAAGTCTCTAACAATGAAAGAAGTATTGTTTGTGCCAGGACTCAAGAAGAACCTTATCTCCATATCAGCATTAGATGCAAAAGGGATGAGGGTTGTATTCATAGATGGTCAAGTCATCATGTGGCCAAGAGGTAAGACTATCAATGATGTAGTAGTGATTGGAGAACAAGAAGAAGGGTTGTACAAATTCAAGGGCCATCCAAAACAAGCCTTGGTCCATGACACAGTAGATCCAAATGAACTTTGGCATAGAAGGCTTGCACATGTGCATTACAGAGCACTACCTATTGCAAGCAAAGCTGTTGAAGGTCTTCCAAAATTCCAAGCAAAACATGATGGTGTTTGCAAAGGATGTGCGAAAGGGAAGAACACAAAGAAGACATTTTCCAGCAGCGAAAGCAAAGCCAAAGTCATACTAGAAATCATCCACTCCAATGTATGCAGTCCTATGTCATCAAACTAACTAAGCGGGTATGCATACTATGTTTCTTTTATTGATGATTTTTCTAGAAAGACATGGGTTTACTTCATGAAGAACAAAGACAAAGTATTTAGTAAGTTCAAGGAATTCAAATCCTTGATCGAGAACCATACTGAAAAGAAGATCAAAACAATTCTATCAGATAATGGCAGAGAATTCACTTCGAATGAATTCAGAGAGCTATGGAAAGAATCAGGGATTAAGAGGGAGTTGTCCACTCCTTATAATCCACAATAGAATGGGAATGCGGAATGGAAGAATAGAACCATCATGGAAGCTACAAGAGCAATGCTTCATGATCAAGATCTTCCTATGCATCTTTGGGCTAAAGCTGCCAGAACAACGGTGTATGTACATAACCGTACTCCACATAGAGTACTCGAGAACAAGACTCCTGAAAAATCCTTTTCTGGCAAGAAACCAGAATTCAACCATCTCAGAATATTCGTCTGTCCTATGTACATACACATTCCAAAAGAGAAGAGAACAAAATTGCATCCTTCAAGAAAGAAGGGCATATTTGTGGGATACTCTGAAAGCTCGAAATCTTACAGAATCTATTTCCCAGGATACAAGAATATTGACATTAATAGGGATGTGACATTTGATGAAGACACAGCTTATAACAAATCCAGAAAAAGACCTGCTAAAGAACCTGAAGAAGAAGAAGCAGAAGTACCCAGAATTCATGACATAACCATGAACGAAGAAGATCAAGAAGAAGATCAAGATTTCAAGGAACCAAAAAGACCTATAGATCCACCTCTAGAGAAGAATCCTCATAAGAGGAAACCTAATTGGGTACGTGAACTTATCCAAGGTGTGGAAAGATATGGGGCTCTAGAAGAGAATCACATAGAAAGAAAGAGGACCAGATCTTGCTCCGAACATGTAGCTTTACTATGCGATTTCATTGATAAAGAACCTTCCATTTATGAAGAAGCAACAGAACAGAAATAATGGAAGGATGCTATGATCAAAGAATATCAATCGATCATGAAGAATGATGTTTGGGATGTTGTCCCAAGACCAGAAGGAAAATCAGTTGTAACTTCCAAATGGATGTACAAGATCAAGCATGCTGCAGATGGTGGCATTGAAAAGTATAAGGAAAGATTTGTAGCTCGAGGTTTCTCTCAGAAAGAAGGAATAGACTATGAAGAAACCTTTGCACCTGTAGCCAGATACACTTCCATCAGATTAGTACTTGATCTGGCTACAGTGATGGAATGGAAGATACACCAAATGGATGTCAAGACCGCTTTCTTGAATGGTGTAGTGGAAGAGGAAGTGTATGTAGAATAGCCACTTGGTTTTGAGACACATAACAGAGAGTCTCATGTATGCAGATTGAAGAAAGCCCTGTACGGTTTGAAATAGGCACCCAGAACCTAGTACGGTAGAATTGAAAGCTTTCTATCCAGTTTGGGCTTTACCAAGAGTAAAGTAGATTCCAACCTTTACTATAAGGTTGAGGATGGCAACCCAGTGATGCTTCTACTATATGTAGATGATCTATTTGTGACAGGTACAAATGGTTTGATTGCTGATACGAAGAGAAAGCTTGCTGCTGAGTTCTAAATGAAGGACTTGGGGATGATACATTACTTTCTAGGAATGGAAGTGTGGCAGAGTATAGATGGAATCTTCCTTGGACAAGGGAAGTATGCAGTAGAGATCCTGAAGAGGTTTCGGATGATGGACTGCAAGGCTATGACCACACCTATGGCATCGAACCTAAAGCTATTGAGCGATGCTTCATTAGATTCGGTTGATGCTACGATGTATCGTCAGATGATTGGGTCATTGATGTACCTAACAAACACAAGACCAGACATTTGCTTTGCTGTGAACACCTTGAGCCAGTTCTTGACAGATCCAAGAAGTGTTCATTTGATTGCTGCAAAGCATATTCTGAGGTACCTAAAGGGTACAGTTGATTATGGTCTCAAGTACGATGTGAATCAAAATATTAGCCTGGAAGGTTATGTTGATTCAGATTGGGCAGGCAGTGCCATCAATAGGAAGAGTACTTCAGGATGTTGCTTCAGTATGGGATCAGGTGCGATCTCTTGGTTTAGCAGGAGGTAATCCTATGTGGCACTGAGTACAGCTGAAGCAGAGTATGCTACAGCTTGTTAAGCTAGTTGTCAGGTAGTATGGCTGCGAAAGCTACTATATGATATATTTGATCTCCAGTTGGATACTACTTGTTTACATTGTGACAACCAGAGTTGCATGAAGTTGTCAGAGAATCCAGTGTTCCATGACAAGTCGAAGCATATCGAGATCAAGTATCACTATATCAGGGATATGGTGTAGAGGGGAGTAGTGAAGCTCGAGTATGTTGCGATGGAGGAACAGATAGCCGATGTATTGATGAAGCCATTGGCAAGGCTGAAGTTCAAGTACTTCAGGGAGAATCTTGGTGTTCTCCAGATCGAGGCTTCCTCCAAGAGAAAGTGATGAGACCCATAGCCATTCGGACATGGTGAGAGGATTGGTTCCTTCCATGGTCAGAAGTAAGGGTTGAGCCATTCTGTCATGGTGAGAGGATTGGTTCCTTCCATTTTAGATATGAGTGCTGGCCATTCTGTCGAGTAGGATAGATGTAAGGGAAATTTCCATTCTAGGAATGGAGGCACTTGGTCAGTTACCAGGAACACTCAGTATAGGACTGAGTAGCCATTCTGATGTGATAGAGGGATGTGTTCCCACTTGATCAGATGTAAGGGCTAAACCATTCTGTCATGGCTAAAGGATTAAGTTCCTTCCATGTCAGATGTGAGTGTTTCCCATTCCAACGAGTAGGTCGGATGTAAGGGAAACTTCCATTCTCTAGGAGAATGGAAGCACCTGGTCAGTTACCAGGTAGCTCAGTCGAGGAGGACTGGGGGCCATTCTGATATGATTGTTGGGATGTGTTCCCTCGTGATCATATATGAGTGCATAGCCCTTTCATAAGTAATTTGATGTGTTCCCTCACTGGGTGGATATAAGTGCAGAGCCATTCTTCACATCATGTGTTGATCAGATGTAAGTGTTGAGCCATTCTTCGCATCATGTGTTGATCAGATGTAAGTGTTGTGCCATTCTTCGCATCATGTGTTGATTAGATGTAAGTGCAGTGCCATTCTTTACATCATGTGTTGATCAGATGTAAGTGCAGTATCTATCTTCGCATCATGTGTTGATCAAATAGAGATGTTGAAGCCTTTCTTCGATCATGTGTTGATCAGATGTAAGTGCTGGGCCTTTCTGATATGATTATAGGATTAGTTCCTACATGATCATATGTGAGTGATAGGCATGCCTTTTTGACGAGTAGGTCAGATGTAAGTGCTGGGAATGCCATTCTTTGTATCATGTGTTGATCAGATGTAAGTGTAGTATCTATCTTTGCATCATGTGTTGATCAGATAGAAATGATGAGCCATTCTTCGTATCATGTGTTGATCAGATATAAGTGCTGGAAAATACCTACATGGAGGCTAGGCCTACAACCAGCATGAAAAAGGGCTCGCTCTGTAGAAATTCCTATGACGAGAAGAATCATGAGATAGCACCCGTGATGATTCAGATCCAGTGATGATAGCCAATGATGATCCAAATTGAATGATGATCTAGATTCAGTGATGATGATCCAGCAGTGATGATCCAGATCTAGTGATGATCCAGATCCAGTGATGATAGGCAGTGATTATCCAAATCGAGTGATGATCCAGATCCAGTGATGATGTCCCATGATGATCTAGATCAAGAGATGATCCAGATCCAATGACAAAGATGACTTGAATACAAAGATGAATTGAAGATGAATATGACTTGAAGACTCAAAAGACTTGAGATGCAGAAGACGAGATGATCCAGCTGATATAGAGAAGAAGACCAGTGCTAAAAATTGTGTCGAAAGAATACCTTCCTATTTAAGAGGGATTGTTGATGTATTTGTAACTTCAGAATGTATTCATCTATCTATATTATTTATTGTAACCTGCTGTTTATTTCGGGATGTATCTATTATGTATTTGAGTCATGTTGTCATGCCCCGATGTTTCGATTGGGAGGATCAATAATGTAAACAAGTCATGTCAATTCATAGTGGGAAACCCTCCGATTGTCTAAGTGTTAAAGTCCCTGCAGTTTCGGGGCACTAGGGTTATTAGACTCTCCTAGTAGAGGTCGGCCTTGGTAGGGTTTTAGTAATGTCAAGATTAGTATAAATAGAGAACTAGAGTCTCTATTTAACACAAAAGTCATACACACTCAAGTGTAATGCATAGTTGAGGAAGGAGAAGACATTGGGGCTAGACAAGAAGAAGATTACTGCTGTTGGGAGATCACTTATTGTTTTGGGGCTTTTACTATTTTTGGTGCTGATTCTATCTCTAAGGAAGTTGTGGGGTTTTCTCCTTTATGGTTTCCCAAAGGAAAAACACTGTGTTCATTGTCTCTTGTGTTTGATTGCTGTAATTGTTATTCTCTCAGTTAAAGATCCTAACAACGCTAGCTTAATGTTGAAAAACTAATAGGGGTTTGTGAAAACGCTTGGAAAAGGATTTGGGCATTCCCTGTTTGTGCATTATGTGGTTTTGGCATTGGGGTTTCATGTGGCTTCTGCATAGTAGGATAAGGGAGGTGACCTCCATTGATTTGTAGGTAAGATAACCACCAGACTCTATGTAAAAACATTGTTTCGTTGTTTTATCCATGGTATGGTCATGCTTCTCATGCCATCATTGATTTGATTGTAGGTGAAAACGAAGGCACTCCGGGGTTTGCACAGAGCTATGCTTTCGATTTGGGGTTGCTACTTCATGGCCATGGTAAGCCTACTAGCGAGATCTTACTTTCCTCCTCTCGTTTTGGGAATTTATAAGTTGGGATTCTTTACAGGGTTGGGGTTTTAGATGGCACTTGTCGACTCTGCCTTCGGGGTTTGTAATGTAGCTTGATCTGGGTTTTGACTCTCGTTGGGAGGTTTGGAATTTTGAGCTATGGTTGCACCATTAATTGTAATGGTTCCATAGCTCACAACTTGCCATTTAACATTCTTAATATGTTGACTGTTGTAAAAGAGGATTCATGCCTTACTATGTAAATATACTGCGCGTTGGATTTTGTGTGAAAACTATAATGTGTTTTGGTATAATATGCATATGATTTTTGTTTAGCATTTTTAATAGATTATACTGTGTAAATTTGGGATTGTGTAGTTATTTTAATGTTGCATTTAAAATGTTGACTTGTTGGGATCGATCATGGCTTCAAGCCTGTAGAATTTACTCTGTGTATAATGGTAACAGTTTGGGTTTTGGAAGTATGCACAACACTCCATTTATATTGTTTTTAATTTATGTTTAGCAAAGATTCTATATCTCGGGGCGTTATTCCATGGGATGCACCATTATTGCAGTGGTGTCATAACCCATTGGCATGCCACCATAAGCTTTGTGTTAGCATTAATGGAAATTGTGTATTATACAAAGTGTTGTAATTTGGTTTTAATGGTTCAGCGTGAATGAAGGCCATGCCATGAATGGCATGTGCCTCTCCCAACGACTGCGATAGCTTAGTTGGAATTTTAATATGTAATTTGTTATTTAAAAAGATATGGCTATAATAGCCAGGGTTATGGAAAACCCATGATTTCATTTTGGTTATTGTAACGTGACTATGTGATTAGATTTGGAAACTTGGCTATGACCAGTGTGACTAGGTATACAACCTTAAGTATTTGGGCCTAGGTGATACCAAATTGTAAAACATTTTATATGTAATAATAGAAAGGATACTATGTATTAAGCTATGGATTTTGTTATCCATTTTGATTATAGTAATGATTTATGTTAAGGTTATTATTATGTTCGCCTTAGGTCACGGACATCCATGGGATTCGATGTCGCGACCTGTGTTGGCATAAGATAGGGTTTTCTTCTTAAGAGGAATGATTCCTTTTTTAAATAAGAACTATAGAGATGTTTTTAATGTGGGGTTTAATTCTTCTTATGAATTATATTTGTAACCCATAAGGGTCGATACCATGACCTCTATTTATTAATATAGAGTTATATGAATTGTTTACTTGGTAAAATTATAGGTGGATGTTTATGATGAATATTATACGGGACCTTTAAAGATATAATGCATGTGATTTATGGTATTTTATTATAGATGTTAAGACTGTAGGTTTTATGGAAGAGTCTTGATAAGGACCACATGGATGGTCATGACATCCCTCTGATTAATTATAATGTTTGTTTCTAGCTATGTAAAGTATTTTGTTTTAATGATCATGTGAAACAGACCTTGGAAGGTCTTTAATAATTTGACTAGCTTGTTTATTATATGAAATTTTTTCTTAGTAGATCTAGTTTATAATATATACTTGTTATTAGTTAGCATAATTAATATTTTAATTAATTACTACTGAACTAGCTTGTTTAAAGCTTAGGGAAAGCCTCTGACAAATGGAATACGTCAGCGGGGTATTAAATACAGAGAACAAAGTATAAACATAATACTAAGATCAAAACCTAGTTAATAGAGGAATATTTATGAAAGATACAAACCCTAAACATAAACAACATATAATAAAAATTCTCCAGCCTATGATTAGTAAATTACAAATACAAACCCTAGCAGGTTGTTAAAAATAAAACTTAACCATTAGGGTTAGAAATTACATTGTAGCCATTACTTAACATAAATAGTAATGAATCTTTAGGAAAGAAATAGAATAGGCCTTCAAGGGTTTCATACCCCAATTTTAAGCTTTGTTAATGGCTGCACCTGCACACTTAAATAACCAACATTAACAATTCAATGCATATTTGACCTCTGTTTGATGACCAAATCACTTGGGAACTACCATGTTCCACCCAACCATGACCTGAAACCATTCTTGGTTAAAATATGGATCCCCCCAAGCTAGACTCCAACATGCAAGTAGCTTAGATCTCCTAAGGTAGGGTTTCCTAAGTGGTAACCAGTTCTGAATCAATCCTCTTTTCCTTGCAGGAAAAGTTCTCCAAGAAAACACTTGAGAGCAAAAACAGGCAAAATAATAATTCTCCTAGATAAAAATCATAACCTCAAGCCTTTCCTTAGCTTGAGTCTTTATAGACAGAATTTTCAGTTAAAGGGGCAGTTAAATCAAGAAATCCCTGATTTCTTGATTTAACCCTTTTTAATTTACTTGGGTAATTTTCAATTTTTAACCTAGGAACTTTTAACTAGTTCCTAGTAAATCTTTCATAGATATTTCACTATTTATTAATCCTTTAATAATAAATAATAATTGGTGGAGCTTCTCTTCTTTATTTATTCAATTATATAATTAATCATAATTAATTATTTATACATACTATATATAAAATACATAGTACTAAAATACTTGTTAGCATTTGTCTTCGGGCATCAGGTATCATGATCCCTAGACTTAATGACACTTCTTGATGAAGTTCAAGTAGATAGATGGCTTAGGTCTACTAGGATAGGAAAATCTAAACATCCTTGCATGTTGGATTTCCCTCGTATAATGTGGTAGTTCTTCAGTACTTGATGAGAATGCAGAAATTTGAAATTTCATTTAATCACTTAAAAATAAGTATGATGATATCAATACTATTCTCGAGTCATTTTCACTCAGAGGTGATTTTAATATTTTTAGTAACCCCTAGTGCTTACCAGAGCCCATACTCAACGCTTATAATAGGGAGTTAGTTACACCGTGCAATTCCATATCTCTCGCTCAACACTATATGCTAGGATGTACTTGTATGATACACCTAAGGATACAATGGCCAAGGATCCGATGCTCCAAAGCTTATCCTCAACATCAACATGGAATGCTCCAGAGCTTATGCCCAACATTTCCAATTATATTTTCATGTGTTCCAGAGATTTGTGCTCAACACAAATGTAAGTACTCATGTGCTCCAGAGCCTCTCTCTCAACACAAAACATCTCATCAATCATGTGCTTCAGGGTCCACACCCAACACAAAACATTTCATCAATCATGTGCTTCAGGCTCCATGACCAACACAACCAACATATATATACATATATATCATGAACAATTGGCTTATGCCCAATATACAAAGAAAATCATCATGTTCATATGCAGTGGGGTATTTGACCCAATATAAAAATAAAACATCAATATAATCATCATGATCGATAGGCTCATGCCTATAAATGGTAGGTCCAAATTTTTGGATATTATAGTATGTTGATCCATCGGTACATGTTTTGGGTTTTTTACATCCAAAAGAGCTACCAAAAAAGCATTCCAACATCTTTATAATTTCCTTTGAGCACTGAAATAAATCAATCTTCAATCTCTCTATGAATGTTACAAATTTTCCCTTGAAGCTGAATAGATCGAAGGACGTGAGGAATTATTGTTTTCTTGGATGCATAACCCATGGCTTCATTCACTGCCCTTGTTTACAGGTATTTATGACTTCTTGTTTTCTTGGTGCTTAAACACAGTGGTATAAATCCATGTTTCTACCACTATTCTATTTATTTAATCAATTGTCCAAGGATGTATGTTTCTTTCTCAATTTGGTTTTGATTTTCCACATTTTATATTTATTCAATTCTGGTAGATATAGACCATTCTAATTCTCATTGTATTTTTGTGTTTTCTTTACACAATACTCCAAGGATATATATTTCTTTCTTAGTTTTTCTTTGGTATTTTGCACTTTATACTAATTCGACTCTGTCAGCATCCAAATTCTCATTGTATTCTTTTGTTTTCTTTCCACTATCTTGTTGTATCAACATTTCTTGTATCAAGAATGATATTTTATTTTTTCTTTTAAATCTCTTAATTGCTCATAGATTTCGGTAGCCATGCCAACGCGAAGTCCAGCGTTCAATTCTGGTAATTTTTAAGCTAGCAACAAATTTATATTATTGTCATGAGCGTAAAGTCTGAGACCGTCTTAAAAAATCTAGCAGCATTGGAATGCCTATATACATACGTTGAGGGTTAAAACCCTATTTCCTAATTTTTATTTCTTTGAAATGTCTGTGTACATACATTTAGATTTAAATCCTTATATCTTAATGTTTCTTTGCTTTCTCTAGCATTTGTGTCCATCATAGTGTTGTCTTGTTAATGAAGAAAGAGAGAAAATGATCTGCCCATAGTGTTGTCTTGTGATGATGATGATGATGATGATGATGATGATGACGATGACGATGATGATGAACAATGATGGTTATGAGGAGGAGGATGATGACTATGATGATGATGATGACGATGAGGGTGATGATGATGATAATGATGATGATGATGATGATGACCATGATCATGATGATGAGCATGAGGGTGATGATGATGATGATGAGGATGAGGATGAGGATTATGATGGTGATGATGATGATGATGAGGATGGTGATAATGATGATGATGATGATGATGACGATGATGATGATGATGATGATGAGGATGAGGGTGATGATGGTGATGATGATGATGATGATGACATTGACGATGAACAATGATGGTGATGATGATTAGGAGGAGGAGGATGACTATGATGAGGATGATGAGGATGAGGGTGGTGATGATGACGACGACGACGACGATGATGACGATGACGATGATGATAATGAAAAACAATGATGGTGATGATGAGGAGGAGGAGGATGACTATGATGATGATGATGAGGATGAGGGTGATGATGATGATAATGACCATGATGATGATGAGGATGATGATGGTGATGATGAGGATGGTGATGATGAGGAGGATGATGATGATGATGAACAATGATGGTGATGATGAGGAGGAAGAGGATGATGACTATGATGATGATGATGAGGATGAGGGTCATGATGATGAGGAGGAGGAGGAGGATGATGATGATGATGATGCACAATGATGGTGATGATGATGACGATGACAGTGATGATGATGATGATGATGATGAGGATGATGATGATAATGATCACCATCATCATCATCATCCTCATCATGCTCATCATCATCACAATTGTTGTTCATCATCATCGTCATCATCATCATCATCATCCTCATCATCATCATCGTCATCATGAGGATGATGATGATGATGACTATGTCAATGATGATGAACAATGATGGTGATGATGAGGAGGAGGAGGATGATGACTATGATGATGATGAGGAGGATGAGGGTGATGATGATGTTGATGATGATGACCATGATGATGATGAGGATGATGATGGTGATGATCACCATGATGATGATGATGAGGATGAGGATGAGGGTGATCATGAGGATGATGAGGATGATGATGAGGATGAGGATGGTGATGATGATGATGATGATGATGATAAGGATGGTGATGATGATGATGATGATGACGATGATTATGATGATGATGATGATGATGATGATGATTATTATTATTATGACGATGACAATGAAAATGAACAATGATGGGGAGGAGGAGGAGGAGGATGAGGGTAATGATGATGATGATGATGATGACAATGATGACAATGATGATGAACAATAATGGTGATGGATGAGGAGGAGGAGGATGATGACTATGATGATGATGATGAGGATGAGGGTGATGATGATGATGATGATGACAGTGGCGATGATGATTAGGATGAGGGTGCCGATGATGATGATGATGATGAGGATGATGATGATGATGATGATGATGATGACTATGATGATGAACAATGATGGTGATGATGATGAGGAGGAGGAGGATGACTATGATGATGATGATGAGGTTGAAGGTGATGATGATGATGATGTTGATGATGATGACCATGATGATGTTGAGGATGATGATGGTGATGATGAGTATGATGATGGTAATGATGAGTATGATGATGACGATGATGATGAACAGTGATGGTGATGATGATGAGGAGGATGATGAGGATAATGATGAGGATGATGGTTATGATGATGATGAGGATGATGATGATGATGATGATGATGATAACGATGATGATGAAAATGATGAACAATGATGGTGATGATGATGATGATGATGAGAATGAGGATGAGGATGATGATGATGATGATGATGATGAGGAACAATGATGATAGTTTTAGTTGAAACTTTGCTTTGATTTTATTTTCAAGCATTTGCAATGCAATGGTGATGATGAACAATGATGAGGAGGAGGAGGAGGAGGAGGACAATGATTATGATGAGGATGATGACTATGATGATGATGAGGATGATGATGATGATGATCACGATGATGATGATCATGATAATGATGATGATCACAATGACTATGGATATGATGATGATTATGATGATGATGGCGATGATAGAAATGATATTTCACCAGCTTACTATAAAAAATAATTACTAAATCTTGAAAACCATTGAAATATTTAATACACATATAAACACTCATTACACTGATGGCCACACACTTATTTGAATATTCCTGGTACCAGAGGATCTATTCTATTCTATGGACTGTACATTTATAGACATTGATGAACAACCATCCACCCTTCATATCTCTCCCACCACCCCGCCTCATATATCTCCCATAACCATCGCTCCCTTCCCCTTATATTTCTCCTCCCTTCATTCCCCCATATATGTCCCCTAACCATCCCTCCCTCCCATGATTCCCTCTACGCCTTTCTCTCCCCCCTTTGACTCCCCCCCCTCTTAACCAATATAATTTCAGGCCATGAGCCACCCCATAGACTATCTAGATGGAATATTGGGAGTCTAAATGGTATTATAATGGGATAAGGATGCCACTACAATTTTTTACTCTTGTACCAAATTAGTTAAGCAAAAATGCATATGTGTTATAATGCATATGCATTTTTTTAAAATTAAAAAAATCGACGGGAAAAAGGTTTGGCATTATGTTCGGAAATAGATTTGGACTACCAAACCTATTGTCTAGGACAAATAAACCAGGGCTATTGCTTGTCTTTTATAACTCTATCAAATTGCTCAATTTAGATGGCATGTTTTGCTATGATAGACACAATATTGTTTTATGAAAATTTAGAATATTGTAGCTCGTATGATCTTACGATTCTGAATATGTAATTTTTTCCTTCAAACTATGTTTTATTATTTATAATTATTTTTCTAAATGACACACGTCAGTTTTTGAAAATAGATACATTGATTGTTTTTTATATAACTTTTTATTTCCATCACCATTTCCCAAGAAAACTATATGGTGCACTAGACAAGATCAAGCTCTACGATCTTATATATAGAAATCAAGGATTTCATTAATTTTTCCCCTAAAGTGTTGCACCCACACATAACATTTTCATTTCAAGCTTTTGTGACTTCAATAATTAATAATAATAAAAATTAATTCATGAAAAATTCTGAATAAATAGCGTTGCACTAGGCCCATATGTCCTTTATATGTCTGCAAGATTTTATCCCAAATTGACATCATTTATCTCATATATTTCTACACCCACACAAACATATATGTTAAGATGTGATGAAAATTTGAAAACCCAATTTCACAGAAACTAATTTTATAATCATTTACACACATTTTGTCTACATAAATGCTATATATTATGACAGCTGATTCAATTACCTATATTTTGTCTTTTTACTTCATCTTCAAATAAGTTAGGGAAGTACCTACCCCTAATTGTCACCTAAAGTCAAAGTTTCCAGGTTTTTCCAGTATTATGTGGCATCTAAAGTGTCTTTAAATGAGTCCATGATTATGCATCATCCCACAAGTGATGGCTGAGATTGTGCATAGAAGAAATGGAATCCACACATCCATTTAAACACTAATAGAAAACATTTAAACAACTCAAAAAATTCATAGTGTATAAACCAAGAAAACTATTGTAGGCTGTCAAAGGGAAAGCATGACTGCAGCGCAACACCATGGAGCAGCTGAGCAAAACATCCAACAACCATAACAAAAAAAATAGACAAGAATCATCACAACCAAATGAATGAAAAGTTAAAACCCTACAAAACCTCTTCAACGACAAAAAGAGAATCATGTATAAATGGACAACCAAGATCAATCCTCTCCACAAAGAGCATGTTGGTCATTTAATATGTTTGGTTGCACTGTCAACTTGCATTCAGGGGTTATGACAAAGTTTAAATATGTCATTAAAAATTCATTTAAACTCTTCTTTATCATAGCTGGCGTTCACCTTGTATCTCCCATGGACGCATGCCATTTCTTGATATAAAATTTTTATAACATAGCTAGCTTTACACTATCACCCTCTTCACATATAAAGCCCACAGGGATAGCACCTTATGCAAGTACCTTATGTAGGTAAGATAAGAACATTATTACAATGCATAAAACTTATGTCCAAGAATCTTATGTCTTATGGCGTATTATACCATATAATCATCACCTCCATCATCGCTTACAAATACCACAAGCTATTATGCCAAATCATATGCGGGGTAAGGTCAAAACATAAGCTTGAACACATAAACCTTATGTATAAAAAATATAGTTAGGAGTAGGTCCAAAAGCCTAGGATTAAATCCTAGATAAGAAAATCCAATATATTAATGATTTTAAACATCAACATCACCTTACCAAGGGTTGTGAGCAAATTTCGTTACAGTTGGAGTCAATGTTGAGTGGACATTAAGACTATCATCAAACATTTTAAAAATGTCTAGTTAATATTATCCTTGCAAACAAATAAGAACATGTTATGACTAAGAAATACATTTATGACAAGTAAGAATGGTAATTTATAAACAAATTTTGTTTTTAATTTTATGGTTTTTTAACAGAATGATATTAGAAACACCCAACACTCAAATTGATATAAAATGGAAAACTAATTTTATTGTTATGGTTTAACTCTCTTCACAAACAGGAAGATAAGATTAACCTTGTTTTTGCAGGAATCATGGAAGATGTCAGAATGTTTGCTGAAGTAGAATCACATTTTAAAGATGTAGAAAAATGAAGAAAGTAACATTAGATACGGTGAAATCTGGGTAAATCTTAATGAAAGTGGGAATGATAACCCATGCATTAGAGGAAATTTCAACTCAAAATGGGCCATTTAACTCTAATTCAAATTTTGGATGTCATCATGTGTTAGAAAATGAAATTAATTTAAATTTTAAATACCGTTTAGGTCTTAAACAAATTTTTAATATAAATTTTGGGGTAGGTATCATAAAAAAACTACTTTTTTATTAGTATTTTCGGCATATCTCCCTCTTTTTTTACTCAAATTTTGATTGGGAGAGCTCGTTGGATGTGGAATTAAACTCCACATCCAACGAGTACCCACTCGACATACTTTTGACAGACCCCTCTACCCCAAAACTAAGAAATACCTGAAAAAATGTGATGATCACATCATCATCACGTTTTTTCAGGTATTTCTTGTTTTTGGGGTAGCCGGGTTCGTAAAAAATATTCCAAGTGGGTACTCGTTGGATGCATAATCTCTCACGATCGAAATTTGAGTAAAAGCACAAGGAGATATGTTGAAAATACAAACAAAAAAGTAGTTTTTTTCTTTTCTTCCTCCAAAATTAATAAAAATTATTTTATTAATTTTTTTTAGGAGGCCCATTTTGAGTTGAAATTTCCTCTAATGTGAACTGGAACAAAGAATAAAATATTTAAGGGTAGAACTTAAATGATTAAAGGAAGATCATTAACACATTTTAAAAGCACAAGAAGAATTAAATAATGTTATGCTAACTAAACTTCATAGTAACGAAGAAGAAAAGAACAAAGGACCTGAATTAAATATGGCAAGAAATGCACCTTGTAAACGTAAGGTAAGAAGACTATAATTTTCTACTCATGAGACTGAATCTTCAAGTGAAGAATCAACTAGACATAGTGATGAAAGGTATAAAGATTCTAGTGAAAGTAACGATAGTAATCAATGGAAAAACAAATACAAATTGTATGAAGAAATTTTCGATGAATTTAAAAAGATCAAACCTCCTATATTCAAAGGAGAAATCGAAAAAGGAGAAGAATAATAAGCTTGGTTATCTTGGATGAAAAATACCTTCCATTTTTGTAATTATTTTGATGAACTAAAATAAAAAATGGCAATTTATAACTTGAAAAAAAAGGTCAATATCTGGTGGCAAGATACAAAGAAAGTAAAAAGAATTAAAGAACATTATGTAACTTGGAAAACTTTTAAGAAATACTTTAAAAGAAATGATTTATTAGAACAGTATTACGAATAGAAAGCTAAAGAATTTTGTGAATTACGATTAGGTGGAGTGACTATGAAGAAACTTTGTAGCAAACTTTTAAGTTTATTACGCTATGTACCAGACATTATTGATGAGAAACCAAAAATTTAGCGTTTTCTTAACTTTTTACCTCTTATGTTTAAAGAGAGAATCAAATATGATAATCCAAAAAACTTTGGAAGAGGCAATGAGAAAAGAAAATTTCTGCTATGATCAGAATAAAAACAAATGAGAAAACACACCTAATTGGAAAAATAAAAGACGCGAAAATTTTGAACAGAAAAGAAAGGTCCTAAGTTTTATAAGAACTCTAGGAATAATTATCACGGATACCAAGGAAATAATTTTAAAAACTATAAACAACAAAATCTTGCAGCAATAAAATAAAGGGAAACAACCACTCCTTTTTATAAAAATATTGCACAAAGGAAACCATTAAAATGTTGGGAATGTGGTGAACCACATTACTTTAAAGATTGTCCTATAAAAATAAATATCTTAATAACATACATACAATTCAAGAAGCTAATATAGTGGGAGATATAACAAGAGTCATGCCTAGAAATCAGTGCAACATTGGAGAATAGGAAATTAGTTCATCAAACATCTATGTTCGAAATCGATGGTATGTTAAAAGATAAACCAATTTCTATAATGATTGATCTAGGTATAAGTTTAATTTATGTATCACCAATTATTATAGAACTATACAAGTTACAACAAGACAATTTTGAGAAGTCTTGGTTAGTTCAACTTACTACATGCATAAAATGAAAGGTCACTAGCTTCGAGAAAAAGTGTTATTTTATTATGAATGACTTAAAAACACATGTTGATTTGCTTACCTCTAGGATGTTATGATTTATTGATAGGAATGGATTGGTTAGATAAGCATAGAGTTATCCCAAAATGTTATGATAAAAAATTCTCATGTTTGGATGATAAAGGTAATACCATTGTTGTAAAAGGGATTCCTAGGAAAGTTACCATAAGAGAAATTCCAGCCTTACAAATGAAAAGGTATGTTCATAAAGGATGAAAAGTTTTTGCAGTTTACATAATGGACTCGACAAAGAGAAAGATAATCAACTTAATATAGAAGACATACCGATTTTAAAATACTTTAAATATATATATTTCTGGAAGAAATTCCTGGAATACCTTTGAAAATAGATATAGATTTTACAATTGATTTGGTACCAGTGGAAGTATCAACATCAAAGGATCCCTATTGGATGAATATAGTAGAGCTTACTGAATTAAAATCACAAATATATAAATTAATCGATATAACTACATTTGACCTAATGTTTCCCCTTGGGGAGCATTGGTTTTATTTGTAAAGAAAAAAAATGACACTCTATGGTTGTGTATAGATTCTAGATAGTTAAAAAAAATGATAATTAAAAATCGATATCCTTTTCCTCGTATTAATGACCTGTTTGATTAGTTTCGAGGGGAAAATATATTCTCAAAAACATACTTTAGATATGGATACCCTAAAGTACAGATCAAGGAAAATGACATATATAAAACTACTTTTAGAACTAGATACGGTCATTATGAGTTTGGGGCCTAATGCCCTTTCGGTTAGAAAATGGCCCAACAAATTTTATGTGTTTAAAGAATAGTATAGTAAGTAAATACTTTGATAAATTTGTAGTCATGTTTATCGACGACATATTAATCTATTCTGAAAAACAAGAGCATGAGGAACACTTATAGATTATCCTACAAGTATTAAGGGAACAACTATTATTTTCCAAGTTTAGCAAATGTGACTTCTTCAAACACAAAGTTCAGTATGGGATATCCGTCGATCCCAATAAAATCAATGCTATCACTGAATGGCATGTTTCAAAGAATGTACCTAATATAATATCATTTATGGGGATTATTGGATACTACCATAAACACATTGAAGGATTTTCCAAGATAGAATATCATGTAACTTCATTACAAAAGAAAGTTAAGAAATTTTATTGGAACAAAAAAATGTGAAGAGAGTTTTAATAAATTAAAACACTTATTAACAATGACTCCTATTCTAAAAATTGTTGACCCATTTAAAGATCTTTTTGTGTGCACAAATGCATGCAAAGAAGGTCTAGGTGGATTACTAATTCAGGAAAATTTTGTCATAGCTTGTGAGTCTTGGAAGCTAAATGAACACGAAAATAATTATGCTACTCATGGCCTAGAATTATTTCTTATTATTCATGCACTTAAAATTTGGTGACGCTATCTCATTGGAAGGAGATTCTTACTAATGTCTAATAATATAATTTTGAAATTATTCGATCAACAAAATCTTAATGCTAGACAAGCTAGTTGGTTATCATTTCTAAGAGAATAAGATTTTGAAATAAAACATATAAAATGGAAAAGAGAATAAAGTTGTAGACGCCCTAAGTCATCATGCGAACTTGATTTATGCATAAAAAGGCAACAAGTATGAAACAAATTTAGAAGATAAAATTAAAAATGTAGAAAATTTTGATAAGGAGTATCAGAAATTAGAAGAAAAGACTGCAACAAATGAAGTAAATCGAGTAAAAACAAATTTTAGTTTGAATGAAAGGGGGTTATTATTACACAAAAGCAGATTATATATACCTAATTCATAAGATATTAAATTAATTATTATGGACAAATTACATAAAAGACCTTATTTAGGACATCCTAGATATCAAAAAATGATTACCATGACAGGGAAGGATTTCTTTTGGCCTAATATGAAAAAGGAAGAAGCGGAATATTTAGCACATTGTATTGAATGTCAACAAGTAAAGGCTAGACATCAACATCAATTCATATTATTACATCCATTACCTATTCTGGAATGGAAATGGAAAATTGTCAGTATGGAATTCATAACTAGGTTACCCCAAAATGTTAAGAAACACGACTCAATCATGGTCGTGGCAGATAAACTATGTAAAGAAAATCAGTTCATTCCAGTAAATTCTATGTATAAGTCTATTAACATTGCTAATATATTCCTAAAAGAAACATTTAGGTTGCATGGTGTACCTAAAATAGTAATCTTGGTAAGAGATGCAAAATTTACAAGAAATTTTTTGGAAGGTTTTATGTATAGCATTAGGCACACATATAAATTTTAGCATTGGATATCATCCTCAAATTGACAAGAAAATAGAAAGAGTAAATCAAGTTTTGGAAGACGTGCTTAGAATGTATGTAATGGATAAACTAGGTAAGTGGGAGGATTATTTGCATTTGGTATAATTTTTGTATAACAATTATTTCCAAGATTCAGCTGGATTAAGTCCATTTGAGATACTGTATGGATGAAATTTTAATACTCCAATTTCTTGGAGCAACCCCATTGACAGACTAATGTTACGAGCTAGAATATTAAAGGATATGGAACTAACATCGAAATAGGTACAACATAATTTGAAAGTTGCACAAGATAAGTAAAAAAGTTATGGCGACTTAAAAATAACTCCATAAGAGTTCCAAGTAGGAGAACATGTTTATGTAAAGGTAAAACATAGAAAAAGCTCC
Source organism: Pseudotsuga menziesii (assembly GCA_001517045.1). Lineage (NCBI taxonomy): Eukaryota > Viridiplantae > Streptophyta > Pinopsida > Pinales > Pinaceae > Pseudotsuga > Pseudotsuga menziesii. Next base: position 540,946 of record LPNX010938663.1, read on the forward strand.
TTAAGGTTGGCAAAATAATCAAAATTGACACCCATGTATTGTGGACCATTTGAAATTTTAGCAAAAATTGGACAGGTGGTATATCAATTAGCATTACCACCTACAATAAAAGTAGATGTTGTTTTTCATGTTTCAATTTTTAAGAAATACGTTCAGGATTCTACTCATGTGATTGACTCAAATGTGATTTAGGTGGAACCCGAAGGAGAATTTCAAGTGGAACTAGAATGTATTCTCGACATGGGAGAACTTTTACTCCATAACCATACCATTGAACAAGTCAAGGATCAATGGAAGTACCTTAGTTTAGAGGAGTCCACTTGGGAATTGGAAAGTAATATGCGGGAGGCATATCTAGTTCTATTTCAAGATGAAATACTAGAAGAATAAAATGATAAAGAAATAATAAAATCAACGATGGTGTTATCCTTTAAGAGGAGGTTTATGTAATACACCTAACAATTGTTAATTTGTTTATTTACTTCGAATATTTTTTTTATATTTTAAGAATAAAGTCAAAATTAAGGTAATGGATTATTATTATTTGAGTAATTAAATAACTGAGAGGAATCATATCTGAAGTAGCTATTAAAAGAGTGTTTGTTGACCCTAAAGAAAAGGAGGCTCATAAATTACCAAGTCCTATGCAAAATAATATAAAATACTATGTCCATCGAATAGGGAGGAGGGTGCAAATGGATGGGGAAATAATTTATTGATGCAAAGAGTTTATGCATTGATCATAATTTTCCCTTTTAGTTCAGCAAACAAGATCGCAGTTTTTGGAGCAAGTATGTTTTGGCTACTGTAGGAGTTGGTTGGGAGGAACAAAAATTTCAGTTCTATTTTCCCAATACTGGTGACAAGTTCTTACTAAAATTTGTCTACTATTTTAGTATTGGGAATTACAGTCCAATAGTATATTTTAATTCCAAATGTATTCTAAGATGATAATTTACAATGTGTCAACTAGTATTATTTTTATCTTGTTTATTATAAATTATTTCTTTATATGTTGTTTGTAGTCATTTACTTTTCCCACAAATAGAGAAATCGAGATTACTCTACCTACTAATTACTCCAAAATTTTTAACTATAAACCATACAATTTGTTGTAGAATGGCCCAATATTATATTATAAACCAAAACCCTTCATTCTTCAAGCAAACTTATAGATACACTAAGTAGACTCGAGAGTCTTTCCTTTATAATTTTAATTCTGTATAAATAAATAGAAAACTATATATTGTTAATAAACCTTATTTCAATAGTATATATGAAATAAAAACCACCAAATAAAATGTAGACAGATTCAAAGAAATACCACCAAATTCATCTATGTAAATTAAAAGTCTTTATTTCAGCATCATAATAGATCTAAAATTAAAACACTTAGTTAAGATTTAAATGAAATTAGGGAAATTTATTAAACTCAGAATATTGTGATCTAAACACTTATTCACATACTAATTACCAGGATCTGTCCCAATATATAAATAAAATTACACAGATTTGAAGCTATGTACATAGATAAGCATATCTAAACAAAACCCAAAAGATCCAAGGAAATATAATCACAAATCGAATTAGACCTAAGAACCAGTTTTTCATCTCCAACTTAGATTTATATCCAAATCCTAACCATTTTTATAATCCACGATGGTTGTGTGCCAATTGTCAAACTTTCCTACAATCTAATTTTCAAATTGCAAGGGTTTCCCAAATTTAATTACAGACCATATAAGGGTTACTAATCAAAAACTTATCTTAAAAAATTCATTAGAGACTGTAACTCCCTTTCTTCCCCCAAATCCTCAAAAACAGAGTAACTCTGGAACTCGAGTTAACCGCAACAACCAATGGAGGCATACCTGGAACTGAACAATTATCCAAGTGTAGAGTTAAGGAGTCAAGCTATGCCAATGTATACATGCTCAAAAACCTGTGTTTGTTAGTATAAAAACCGCAGACACTTAATTTATAAAACTTTTCTTATTAACAAAGTTAAGGGTAGAATTCCTCGCCTTGTGACAGAGAAGGAAAAAAATTGAGAGGAGGTAACCTTGTCTCCACTCTCGCATGGCCACACACCAATTTTGCACTCACATTACTATTCAAGAGTTAAAATCTATTCGATTTAATTATTTATTCAACTGTAACATTTTTTACAAACTTACTCCGAAATTTACCTGGATTGAGGGTTTGAGGCCGTAAAGGAAATGCCAAGATTATGCCAAGCCTTTAAGCACTCTTGTGTTGGCACCTTGGCTTCACTTGCCAAAAATAAAGGCATGACGTGAAATATTTCTCATTTCAGTAACTTAAAATCAATTTTCTTTCAAATAGACTAGTTCATGACCAAGGAGAAGTTATACCAACACTAATAAACACAGAGGGGCATGGATCATCTCCTCTTGGATTCCCTCTCCTCCTTCTTCCTTGTAAAAACAAACTAAGACGAGTTAGCTTAAATGAAAACCATGAAAACTTGTATCGATTCAAGAGTAAATATAAAATTGGACCTTAGTAGTTCATACATGTATAATGTTGTGGTTTGGAAAACCTCTAGAAAAATTGTGTAGACAAGTATCCAAGATACTGCACGCAAAACAAGTGATGGATGAGACTGTGCAAAGAAGAAATGGAATCCACACAACCATTTAAACACTAACAGAAAAACTTTAAAAAACTCAAAAGAATCACAGTGTATAAACCAAGAAAATTATTGCAGACCCCTGAAGGAAAAGCATGGCTACAACACAGCACCATCGACCAACTGAGAAAAACCTCCAACAACCATTAAAAAAAACCAAACAAGAACCCTCACAACCAAATGAATGTGAAGTTAAAACTCTACAAAACCTCTTCAATGACAAAAACCGGATCAAGGTCTAATGGAGGGCCAAAGAGCACACTCATCATTTAATACGCTTGGTTACGTTGTCAACTTACACCCAAGGTTTATGTCAAATTTTGAACACATCATTAAAATGCATTTAAACACTCTGTTATCATAGCTGACCTCCACCTTGTATCTCCGATGGTTGCATTCCATTTCTTCACATAAAACTTTTATAACATAGCCAGAATTTACACTATCATGCTCTTCACATGTAAAGCTTGTGGGGCTATCACCTTATGCAAGTACCTTATGTAGGTAAGCTAAGAACATTATTACAATGCATAAAACGCATGTCCAAGCATATTATGGCTTATGTCCTATTAATATAATCATACAATATAATTATCAGCCCCCCTTGTCGCTTGCAAATCCCACAAGCTATTATGTCGAATCATGTGCAGGGTAAGGTCAAAACATAAGCTTGAACACATAAACCTTATGTATACAAATTATAGTTAGGACTAGTCCTAAAAGTCTAGGATTAAATCCTAGATAAGCAAATCCAATATCTTAATGATTTTAAACATTGACATCACCTTGGAAAGGGTTGTGACCAAGCTGTCGTTACAATTGGAGTCAACATTGAGAAAATGTTAATACTATCATCAAACATTTTAAAAAGGTCTAGTTAACGTTATCCTTGAAAACAAATAAGAACATGTTACAAATAATAAATACATTTGCTACTGGTAAGAATGGTAATTTATAATAAAAAAAATCTGAATTTTACAGGTTTGTGACAACCTCAAAGCCTAGGTTGTCAACTGAAGAAGACAAGAAATAGAAGACATAAACCCTTCAAATTTTGGATACATAAAACCTTGAATCCATGTGGAGTATTGCATGCACAATGCAATTGGACTGCATGCAACATCCACCTAGACTGCATGCACCTTGCACATGGACTGCTGGACTGTAACTAGTTTATTAAATTTGCAAATCTCTGTCATGACTTTAGAGGAAGGAGGGAATCATAAATTCATAGGTAAAAATACTAGTCAAATCATTTAAAGAGGCTAACCTCTTCCCGTTTCCATGTGGTGGGAAACACAAAACGAGGCAGACGTCAACATCAAAAAACCAATTACAAACCAAAATATTGCGATTTTAAAAATTGTTTTTCTAAATAAAATTTCCTTTCGTATGTTCATACTATACTTTGTTGTGAAAATTTGACAATCTTGGGTAAACTAATGCATTCGACCGAAAACTATATGTTGAGGACATAATAATAAAAGAGATTAAATATTTAAAAATATGAAACTTCATTTTAATTGTTTTGAGTTAGAGTGATTTAAATTGTGGAGACATTCAATATTTAAGTGAAATATTTTTGGGTTCCCAAAGTGTTTCAATGAAAAATGATGAATCCTACTAATTACTTATTTTGGTTAATTCCTTATATGTAGGTGGTATCCACATGCTGGCATGTGGGATCCATGCAAGTTGTTAACCCACGCAACAATACATGGATAGGAGATAAGGTGATTTAATTTTCATTTGTTTGATTTTGCAATTCTCTTAATAGTGTCTAAGGCTACGGGTCCTCGCGTGATGGGAATGATGGCTCATAGGGAGAACTGCATTCATGGTGAGAGAATGGTTGGTCTGCCCCTGCATGTGAGGGGAAGTATTTATATGCAACAAAGATAGGTTATGGTGCCAGTTTGGAATTGCTTAGTTCTATGTCTGCATTTTTGGATTTTTATGGGTTAGAATTTAGCTAGTGTTGATCAGGATACTATGGCTTCTTGCTAGAGAGGAAAGACAAGGAGGGGTAGCAGTGGTGGGGGTGCCTTGGTTCATTGTGGGTCTAGGAGTTTTGGAAGCAAATGTTATATTAATTCAATATCAGTTTCAATTTTTGGCCTTATAGATGATTCGGAGATGGGTACTGTCTCACACCATCTTGCTTCGACGTGTTTGATGCACAAAGTCATCCATTATTGGGTGGTTAAGAACATGTCAGGCCCTTTTGATGGAGGATTTCTAGGCATAGTGGAGGAATTCCAATGTTACCTCCATGGACATAATAGTTATTATGGAGAAAATTGTTGAAATCCTGGACAATGATGAGGAGAATTTCAAATGGGCGCAAACTTTGTTTGAAAAAGGTTTGAAGTAGTGGGTGTAAAGAATCCCAACTAGGGATAACATCACTATGGATTCTCCACCCAATGTTTCTATGGAATAGTTGAAGCACATTGACCAGTGCAGCAAGCCTCGGTCCCAAAAGAAAAAGTAGCCAAGGAATCCCTATTTCCAGTTGAACCTACTACTGAACCCACTCGCAAGATTCGTCGTTAGGAGATGTAAGACATGGTCATATCACGCAAGATAAATTCATTTCCTATGAATCTTGTAGCTAACAATTCTTCGAGCTCAGAATAAAATTCTTTCCCCATTATTGAAAAATGCACTGAGTCTGTCCATGGTGCACACTCACGCTAGAAGAGGTTCCTCTATTCCTGGAAAAAATTGCTCTGTCTTTCATTTTGTTTTTTTGTTTTTGTTTTTTATGTTATTCTGATAAACTATAGGTATTTTAGTACTGAGATGATGTATAAAAAATTAATGCTCTTCGGATGGCTTTGGGTGAATTTTCCCTCGGTTGGGAGGTCCATTTTTTGCTTAAAACTGATAGTATCTTTGCATGGTTGGGATAGTGTTTTCACTTTCTCATAGAACCTTGAAGTCGAGTGGAAAACATATCTATAATTTGGATTATTTGATTATATAATATACTTCATGTGAAGCATGATTAATTAACTTATTTAGATCGACGATTTTAAATAATGAAGAAGCATAAACTTATTCTCATTAAAGAGTTTTAAATAATGAAAAACCATTTACTTATTGACTTTTTGAGGGTTTTAAATAATGAAGAATCATTATAGAAAGTTTCATGTTAATTCATAAATGATAAACATGTCATCTTTAAAATAAAATAAAATTTTCATATATAAATAATAACACCACCCCAAAGTTTACAAACCTTCTATAATGTTAGAGGTCAACAAATTACTTTTTTAAGATAAAATTATGTATATAAATAAGGAGTAGTCTAACGGGTTGATGATTTCGCCCGGTGTTAGACTACTCCATCTACCCACCATCACCGTCAACTCCTACCGACATCTGGAGTTTGGCACATCGGCCCAGCACATTAGCCAAGAGGTGGGTCCATCCCGAATCAGCTTATGAACGTGATCAACGATTTCCTAATTCTCACCGTATTGTCACCACAGCCAGCGCCCCCAGCAATTACTCCACCACCCCGTGGGTTGGTGGCTACTCCCTCATTGACCCAAGTTGCATCCATCCCCTGCTCCCTCCAACAATACTCTACTTCCATCCCCTGCTCCCTCCTAGCTTCGAACCATACCTTCCAGCTGCTGCATCCATACTCTGGTTCCCACACAGCTTCCTGCAAAATGGATTCAAAATAGTTCTGCACATACACAAGATCGTAGGCCTCTGAAAGTAGAATCGATGCAGTATCAGATGACAGATTTTCTTACACAGACTGGAGTAGTCTAATACATACTGGCCTTTCTTTAAAAAAACAGAAATCAAGGTTTGTCAATATTTGCTGAACCCACTCTTTACAATTAGAATTACTTGTGTTCTAGTCATCACAGACACATTAGGGTGAAATTCCCTCTTTTCTATAGAGATCTTCTGAATATTCTGTCGTTGATTTTTATTTGGACTAAAATGAGTTATGTGATCCAAATTGGGTTATTTCTTGGGGGCATTTGTTCAACTATATTGCATGTTGCATCTTTCATGAGAGTTACGGTACATCTTAGATGTGTTCATGAGGATGTTGTGATTATGACATTTTCATTGGCCTTAGATGATGGGGCATTAAAATAGTATGAAAATATTGTTGCAAAGGGAATCACATCCAACCCCTTCTTCACAAAAGAATCACATCATGAGGACGACATTGTTGAAAGCATACAAACATCCATTTCATACAGTCAAGATATCAAGGGTTTGGTAAGCTGTAGTGTTCTTCAAAGTTCTGAATTATGTTATAAATCATTTGATGATTTGGAAAAAGAAGAATATGGAGAGGAACCCTTGGATCTGGTCACCTCCTCATTTAAAGAGCATGGCAGCGATGAGATTGAAAATATTGATGCTCTTTTCCATACTAAAAAACTTGTATGGGATAGAAAGATTTTTTGTTTTGAGGGGGATCCTATCTATGATATTTATGATATGGATTCTAGGGCTAACAGTGCAGATTTTGGGGCTCTTGGATAGCATTGTACAATAGATATTTTTGGAAATCGTCTTATGATGCATGAACATCCATATTATTTCACTGATTGAACTGATTTGGTAATGCACAAAAGAAAGTTTTATGGCCACACAGCTTAAGCGATTTTCCAACCATTGATATCCCCAAACTTCCCCTCTCTTATGTAAGAAAACGTAGTAGGAAATGATATTTTCGGAACTGTCATACATTCTAGACAGTAGCATCTTCAAGCCTACATTTATTGTAGGGAGCTTAAGCCTCATATGCAAGGGCAACAAGCCCTAGGCCATGGATTTTTGTATCCTTCCAATCTGATTTGTACTCTCATATTTCATATTTTTTTTTGACTGAAGACAACAAAGAGAGGCAGCAAAATTCTTGCAAATATCTATTGAAACTGCCCTCAAAACTGTCCTTGCTTGAGGCATGATGAATAATGTTGAACCATTGATGGGATACCATATGCCTGTGTCAAAAATGGTGATTACATCGGCACCATCCAGCAGTAGATAGGACAAGCTTGCAGCAGTACAAATCCACCTTGGCATGACTTTGATCTTCTCTCTCATGTGCATGATCCTACTTCAGCATTTAGCTAAAGAGTAATGCAGTCCCCAGTCAATTTTTTATTGATGATGGATGTGTCCTTGTTTTGGTTTGTCAGCAAGCACAGGGGAAAGTTTCATGGTCTTGATGAGCTCATCAAGTGGTTGCATTGGTTGTATGATTTCACCTAGCATCATTTTCTCTTCCTATAATAGGGTGGGATGAATAAGTTCTTTGAGAGCACTAGAGAGGAGGAATAAGCTCAAACATTATCAGCAGTAGATTTCATTTCATGTTCTTTTTGCAATCTTTCATGCCCTTTCATATAAAGCCAATTATGGGCAATTTTGACATATAGGGCATTTTATGTGATGTTTAGGGATGGAGGCATATCCATCCCACCACATGGATTTCTTCTTTATTGAGATCTTATTCACAAGCACAATTAAGAGATTAACCTTAAGCTTGACCCGGGTGTCTTACAGAGAGGGTTCGGGGTTCTTTTTGTAAGCTTGTCATTTTTGCTGTGGTAAAAATGAATGATCTATTAGGCCTTTGCAAACAACAATAACCTTTCAGCATTATGTGTTATGGACCAAATAGCCAAATAAGCATAAAAAAGACCAAATTCACTAATGTCAAGCCTAAATCAAGTGAATTTGGTTGTACTAAAATGTCAAGCCTATTCAGTTTTCAATTTCTCTTTATGTTGTACTAAAATTTTCAGTGCGGCTCATAGAGACATTTAATATAGTTGTAAGTCTTATTTTCTCTTTGTTATGTTGTTTAGATTGCTTGCTTGGGAATATGTATTGAAGCTATTTATTCTTATTTTCATGAAATGGAGGATCAACTGGCATTTACTTGTGTTTTACGTGTGTTATTCTTATGTTCTACATTATGATTTCTTGTGACATTTTTAAGGAATTTGATTTAATTGTTTAATTACCATCTCATCAAAAATTGTTTGTGTTTGTTTTTGTCTTTTCAGGTTATTGAAAAGGAGAACATACATGATGGTGAATAAATGGACAATGTGCATTGATGTGTCATGTTACCCCAATCCAGGACGAGCAACCATGGCTTATGTCATAGTCAACAATGCTTCTAATGATGTTTTTCATAGAAAGTGGGATATATCTGCTAGGACAACAAACAATGAAGCATACTATATTGCACTTATTGAAGGGCTAAAATCAGCCCAAAACTATGGTGCAAATGACATTTTGGTCTTCACCAACTTAGAACTTGTGTGTAATCATAGGAAAGGGGAGTATGAAGTTCAAAAAGTCAATTTAAAACCCCTCTATAAAGAGGCAAAAAACATTGCTATTAAATTTCAATCATTTACGATAAATCACCACTTAGATATTAAAAGGATGTTGAGTGGTCTATTGTCCGGGACAATGTCTACTTTAGGGGAGAGTGTGAAAGATAAAGTGGTGTCAAAGTCTATTCCATCAAAATATACTGCCAGACATTGTTACAGCTCTAGAATATGTATATGTTTGTTTGTTATATTTTTTTTAGTGTCTGTCATGGTGTGGCTAATTCATTAAAGAAGAATCCAATATGTGCCTTATCTTGTAATGACATTGGATCATACAAATATTTTTTTTTTGGACAACAAGTTCTTTTTTTCTCTTTTAATGGGAAAATGTAATGATAGAGAGATCTTGTTATAAATCTGATTTCGTATGAGTGACAATGGTCTTTTGCAATTTGAGGTATTTTGTTATTGAAACATAACTATAAATTCTAAATTCTGACTCAGTTTATCTAGAATTGTCTTTATAGATGTGCTATGTGGTAAATTGGAAAAAATGATGTTGTCTTCTATTGTGATAGATCAAATTCTCACTTTCCCACTGAAATTGTAGAGTGACATAAATTCTATATCTACAAACATCAAACTAAAAATTATGACAGTAAGCACAAATCTACAGCACTGAATCAAAACCAACAATTCCATCATTTGAAGACCTCTCTAAGATTTCTTCATCACCTCCAAAGTCTTCCAGCTAAAATGTTAATTATCTTACTTGGCATAGATAGGAAAGCACACCCCCCTCCCAATTTGCTGTTACATTTTTAGTGACAGAGGATTACATATTTGATGACTGAATAGTTTCTCCTTACTTCAGAGTAGAAATTCTATAGCATGTCTTTAAATGAGAAATTTATTTGTTTTATAGGCAACTAATTTTATCCCTGATACGATATTCTATAGCTTATGTATAAATTTGAGGCCCTTACTAAATATATAATTTCAGATATGAAGATCCTTTTATTGTCAAAGTGTGATTTATAAATCTTGATTTGCATCTTTTTTTAGTCACCCAAGGTCTTCAATAACCACATAACTTGTTTTCATATCTATATAACCTTGCAAAGAATCAAGCTTCAAATGTTCTCAACGTGGCTTGCATGAGAGATCACATGTATCTGTAGCCTATTTTAAGACGATAATTGAAGGGTAATAGGGATGGTTATTGGGAATGAGCTCATGGTGTAAGGGATAAATGGTTAATTGGATTACCTTTTTAGCTAAGGCTGTCTCAATGTGGTGAGCAGTCGAAACCAAAATAATGGTTTTTATATGGTTAAGCATGCATTCGAGAAGGATATGATTTTAGTGTGATTTTACAACTACTTTTAAAGGGTTATAAAATTAATATGGTTTATTAAATTTTATGGTCATTATTATTATTGTTTTTTCTTATTTATTTATTTGGACTAAAATTATTATTGTTTTTCTTATAATGTTTATTTGAACTAAAAAACGGATTGTAAAGAAAACATATAAAATCTTTTTAAAAGAATGTTATTGTAAAAAAAACATATAAAAATCCTTTATTGTATAATGAAAAACAAAAATACATCCAATAAATCATCCATGGATTAAAATTTTAAAAGATGATCTATGCCTTTTACAAAGTGCACTCATGGAGTTATAGCTCTCAATTCTACACTATACTAAGCTTGCATATTGTATCCTGTATTTCAAAAGAAAAAGAAAAAAAACCAGTAGAGAATTTCATCAGCAAACTAGAGTTTGAGTATGTCGAGATAGGCTGACCCCTACCTTTTCTGTGATCATACTCTCCACCTTTTTCTGTGCTAAATATATAGCCCCAACCCTCTACCTTTAATGTGATCATTATATATCCCTTCAAGGTAACATGCCTGTTTTGCATTCTCATTAGCTCTCCCGTTACTTTCCATGTAAACTTGCCTTTTAAGGAAGGATATACTTTAAAATGGAGAAGGTAGATCCATGCTCCTTTATCGAGATCCTCAAAGAGATGTTTCTTACATGATAGGAGCTTGATAGCCACTAACATGCTAGTAGAGATTCAAAAATAGCCAAGAGGACCATTTCATCCTCCTTATAGTCCTCTGCAACTGCCATGAGGATATTGCTACTTGCTCTCATCTCTGCCATGTTGTTTGTGCATATCCCCATACCAAGATGAAATGTTATCTTGTGCTTGCTCAACAAGAGGATGAGGAGGATGCTCTCTATTCCACCATTCCATGTTTTGCTTGTGGATGGCCCATTGACAAAACCCTATGGGGAATGGGAAAAATAATCATAGGGTCAACATTTTTGTTCTTGAAATAAGATCCTCTGGGTGTTTTGCAGTATCAATTGTTTGTGTTGACAATTCAAATCCAAACCAAGATTCATCTTCAGAACAATGAGTCATTACAGAAATCTCAGAATTGAAATTTATATTCTCTTTTATTACAAATGCAGTTAAAGGATATTGAACTTGTCTATGTTTAGTTGGTAGGAAACTTGAGCTCGTTGCAAACAAATCCCTTTCAAAAATGCATCAATACAACTTAGTCGTATGGACCATTAAAATTTGAGAAGTAGATTGTTTGTCTTGGAGTGCATAGTGGAGGCCTAATTTGGTTTAGAGCTCCTGTTGAGTGCACTACACTCTTATAGTGTATTGTAATCATTTGTTAGCGGTTAAATGATACATTCAAGAGTGTGCTTTGAAGTGTGGTGTTTTTCTCTTGGAAATTTCTTTCCAAAGAAATCATGTTGTCTTAATTTAATTGCAATTGTTCTGATTAATGTTTATGCACATTCTTCTCTCATGGATCTTCTGCATGCATACAACACTGGTATGAAGAAGGTATGTGATATCACATAACAGAGTGAAATTCAGACATTGATCTTCTAGGATAAAAATGTTCAGAACTTGAGGTCTGCAAAGCTTCCTTCTTTGTGAATTGGATTTCAAAATTTTTAGCTTTTGATTTGTACACTCAGGTTTGATTTTATCTTGAAAGAAGAATATCATGCAATTACTAGATCATATCCTTGACTAAAACCACATGCCTATATTTGAAATCTTGCAACTAGATTTCATGATGTAGAATATGTCTGAAGTTATTATCTAACAGTCTGGAAGTTGTATTAATGTGTCTATAGACCATTCCATGATGAACAAATTGTTTGTTTTTGTTAAGGAAAAATGATTTGGAAAATGAATCTCACAGATTAATGCAGTCACTGCATTTAAATTGTCTGTCCAAGAGTACAAATGTGAACAGTTTCAGAGAATATTCAATCTCTGGATATTATCATGGATTCCATTCCAAACAATACATAAATTGTCCTGCATCTACTGGCCATACTCGGTATGTTACTAAGGTGAATACTTGTGTCTTTAAGTATGTGTCTCTAAGATTTTGTCTATACACTGCTGGTATAATACAAGCCATTTGCTCACAAAGGATACATGAATTACTATTTGGAAAATGATATGGTCCAAAATATTGCCTGTCTGAGCCAAGTTCCTTGACCATGTGATGAGATTTTCCATCTCAAAATCCTTCATGGGTGAAGCCAGAATATGCAGAGGCCTTCTTCCTTCTGCTATTTCCTTTGCTTAGATCTCCACTAAAACAACCATCCCTCCAGGTCTCAAATTTATTTCCCCTCTTCCACTTCTTTTCTAGCTTCAACTTCCTTCTTTTTTTGTTAAGCTCTGCAAAATACTCTTCTTGCTCATTGGGTTTTAACCTATTGAAATATCTTGGTTGCTATTTTTGGCTTGGAGGTGTAAATACCCTATCGGTTCTCCCTGCTTTAAAAGGGAAAATGATTTTGGAATGTTGAATCCATATGGGATTAGAAGATCTTTCTCTGGAAGTACTTGCAAAATCAAAGCAAGGTAGAGGCCATGCCAAGACCAGGACCAAGACTTGGAATCATGTTATTTGAAATTTTTTTGGAACATGAGGCTTTTAGGTAAAGGGGGGATATCAAGATGAAATGGAAGGTTCATTAGATTGTTGTGGTGAGGGTGATCTATCTAGTATGTAACACTATTATTCTCTTTACACAACTTGTTTGTAAAATAACTGAATATAACATGAAATACTTCTATAAAATGGAGTGGAATTAGATAACCATCAAATATACTATACACCTGGCACAACTTATTGTAAAACTGCTGAAAACAATATGAAATGTCAAAATAGAATGGAGTAGAAATGCTTCTACATCGTCTAACAACCTGTGACTTAAAAAAAAAGTAACTCTATTATGCACTTCCTGTGACTTTAAAAGAAGTAACTCTGTTATGCACCTGGCACAAGTTATTTGTAAAATGGTTTGAAAATGATATGAAATACCAAAATAAAATTAGTGAAGATACTAGAGAAACTTCTACATGGTCTAACTTCTTCAACGATCTGTTATTTGTAAAATGGCTGAAAATAATATGAAATACCAAAATAAATGTTTGAGAAGATATGGTGTACCACTTAGGAAGGCTCCTATGTTCATTGCAATTGTGGCCATCGTGGACTTGTATTAATCCAGTGTCCTTAAAAATGTTAAATCAGTGTCCTTCAAAAAATAGTCTTTAAATATTTAGTCCAAGAACTTCCTCTGTAATTTCTAAATTAGAAAGCCATCTAAAGCCCAGTATGATTTATTAGGACCTATATCAAATACAGGCTTGAATGAATCTAAATTAATGTTCATATTCAATGCAACCAATCCAAGAAGGAAACCCTTGCGATGGAGTATGAATTTCCCATCCCAGCTCATGTTTCTCAATAAATGAGAGGAAGATGACAACTGTTGCCACTGGCTTCTTCATTCCTGTAAAGAAATCAACCCAATATGAGGCCATTGTAGACACCTACAGTGCCCCAAGTCTACCACGGGAGGAAGGTGGAGAAAGAAGTACATAAATCCCAAATGAACTACAAGCCTCCCGTCGATTAACAGAAAGAAAAGAATAAATATCAAAGTGCAAACACAATATTAGAGAAATGCAGTGTAGAATCTGGATTTTGGATCAAGTTTCTTTCCATTATAATGTACCAATTAGTGAACTGGAACCACTTCAAGCCTGAATATAGCTCTAACAGCCAGAAAAGTATTGTGTTTCATCCAAGTCCCAAACAAAAATTTCAGAACTTTTTCTAGTTAAGTTCTCAATGAGGTTGCCATCCATCAGTAGTAATTTATATTTATATTTTGTATGAGTTAGAATGCATTGTAGCCTATGGAAATTTTCTAGCAAAGTAACATGATTAATATTTCTTATGCCTTTTAAAACTGGTACTAATAAGGGGTATAAAAGTATAGTTGGTAAAGAGTCAAGACCTAGTTGAAGCCTTACTAAATTTGCAAAATAGGATCACTTCATTTAAAATCTTAAGCCAAAATATATGCAAGTCTCTAGGAGGGATGTTATTTCAAGAAATCTGAACAACATAATTATGGCAAGCACAACTTGGAAGCCTTTGCAATTGTTTCCCTGATCCTAAAATTGACCATGGCAAGTTTGCTTATCGGTATCTTGTAACAATGAGAGAGATCGCTCTCTTGGTAGCATACCAAGTCTTAACAAGCCTCACAGCAATTTCCATAGGTGTCATATCTTTTCCAAGGGGCCAGCAATTCTCTGCCGAATGAAATTGTTTGGCAGCTAAGCAAACTCCTAGATCTCAGTGCCTTGAGACTGAAAAAAAGTGAGTGCCCAAAAAGGGGCAGACTTCTAATACATTGCGTGACATGTAAATATATTCAAGGCAGTCCCGTCAACATTTTTAAAATGAAAAGAAAATGCAAAAATACATCATCAGAAAATTTTAAAATGCATGACATGTAGTATTTACAGTGCCTTGTTGCAGTTTTTAAGACATCTTGAAGAATCCACTTGTGCCATGTTTTCTGTTTGAAATGTTACTGGGTTTTCAAGAGTTTATTTAAAAAAAACAATACATAGCATTATATGGATATTGCACATGGACAATGAATAGAGTCCCAGCATGGTTTGAAAGAAACAACAAGAAAGTGTCCACTATAAATGGATAAGATGCCATTTTAATATATGAGAAAATTTAATTCACACTCACACTCACAATTCTTTAATTAATAAAATTGTAAAGGCAATCACATTTAATAAGAAATTTAATTTAATTTATATGAGAATCCATGATGCCATACATAACTACATAGGTCATCCTCCCAAGGATCAAGCCCTTCTCAATATTAATGGGATCTTCCTTCATAAACAAAGTTCATAGCTAATTGGTCATTACTAAAGTTGAATCCCTTCCATGATGGGTTTCTGATGCCAGAAGATGATGCTCCAGCTAATTGGTTAAGTTTTGAAGGAGGACGATCATTTGGAAAATTTCTACAATCTGTAATTAAAAAAAATGAAATAGTCATTATAAAATGCATTCACATGTAGAAAAACATAGGCATTCAACCTTTAACTACATAATATGAAAGTCCCATCAAACATACATGGTAAAGCAGGTGAATTTAGATTCCCTTGCATCTCCCTATGACCTTGGATTGCCACAAAGGCCATGCATGGTTGCTTCTCTGCATACATAGGAGGAAGATGACTACGGCAACATCCTACAAATTAAATATAGCAAGCAATTTTCACTGTCAACCATTTTTTCGTGTAATACACAAGTTAAATAATGACGATGCCTAGAAAAGAGTAAATGTCAAAGAGATGATATCATAGCATTGTGCAAACCTTGCGGGTCACCAACTGGAGACTTGTCGACCAATTGGTCATGTTCCGAAGGAGGATGATCACTTGGAAAATTTCTACAATCTGTAATTAAAAGAAATGAAATAGTCAATATAAAATGCATTCTCATGTAGAAAAACATAGACATTCAAACTTTAACTACAAAATACGAAAGTCCCATCAAACATACTTGGAAATGTAGTTGAAGTTAGATGCCCTTGCATCTCCCTATGGCCTTGGACTGACACAACATTTGTGCGCTGTTGCTTCTGTGCACACATCAACACAATACACATTAAAAAATAAACTTATTTAGAATTTAGAACTGAGCCAGTGATTCATAATTCTAAATTCAATGAACAATGAACATCCACAATATCCAAGTTGAAACATAAAATTTGATAACTCATAGACTCATTGGATATCAATTAAAGACTAGAAGATACATAAAGAATATACTCATTTATTTATGCCTTTAAGAGTGAGTTAAGGACATTTAATATAAAGTTGGATAGCCCAATCAAGTATACCTGGTATAGCAAGAAATGTTGGTTTCCCTTACATATCCCTATGGCCTTGGACTGGTGCCATAGTTGTGGAGTGTTGCACCTCTACACACATCAACCAAATACAAGTTAGAGACTGTTAATGTATGAGAAAATGTAATTGACAAAGTGTTAGTAATGTATCATTGCCCAAACCTTGTAGATCGCTAGATATAAAATTCTCCATTATGTGGTCATGTTGGAACTCCCCATGGCTTCGAATTGATGCCATGGTTATGGATTATTGTACCTCTACAAACATGAACACCATATACATATGAAACATAAAACAATTAAAATACATTTCTATCACGACTTATGAAAAGTATAATTAAATGTACCTAGCATGTCAGAAAAAGATTGATGGTGTTGCATCTCCCTTTGGCTTTGGCTTGATGCAACTGTTGTGGATTGTTGCACCTCTACAAATAACAACACACCACCTCTTAAAGAACGACAATGACTAAATACACTAATCTATAACCCATAACTCACTAGAATCTATGAAACTAACCTGAGTCCATATGCAATGCATTCTTTGCTCGAGGACGCCCCTGCTCTTTGAGGTATTGAAACTGGAATGGTTCAAATTCAGATGCATGGATATTCAAATCAATTTCCAAACCATTATTTTGATTTTTCCTTCTTTTTTTCTTTGTAGGGCTAAGGAAACTCTTCTTTCTCTTCAAAGACAAATCAAGAGCATCTAACCCACCTGTGAAGTCAAAATCCATGATGTTTAAATTGTTGGCCTCATCCAACATTTTTTTAACCATTTCAGTCAATTGCTTGGTCTTGCTCAAAGTAGTAGGGGGGTTGTTTTGAATCAGCTGCAAGTAGCTAAACAACTCCGATCTAGCCAAATTAAGAGCATCAACATCTACATGAAGACTGCCAGTGACCATAACAGTGGTGTTAGTATCTACATTAAGGTTTTGAGGATCCACACTTATTTCAGGGGGGTCATTGAATGTGTTAGCCAATGTATCTTGATGAAGTAACAGGTATGATTCACTTGAGTGGAAAAATAACCAGTTGACTTTTATGGTGTGCTTGCAGATATTCCCATGAATATACCATGGGAATTCACACACTGTAAAACTTGTGGTATACCAGTTGACAAGGTATTCCTTATCATGATTTGTTTGGCTCCTCAACCAATAAGCATGTGGTGTGCTCTCATGAGGACAACAATCGGTATCTGGGATTCTTCTAGCTCTTTCCATTGATGATTCAACTTGTTTTTCTCTCCTGTAGTTATTTAGGTATCCTTCTTCTTTTAAAATTTCCTTGTACCAATAGCAAGGTTCAACACTCGTTAGGAGCATGTACAATAACCAGTCCATCCTACGCGCACATTTCTTCCTTCGATCGGATAGGAAGTTTGTCTTCAAATAACAATGATATGACTCAACTGTGTTGTTGGTCTCTTGATTTGCATGAGGGAACTCTCGACAACCTTTCACCCACATCCCTACATGTAAAAATGAAGTTAGTAAAAGTATATCAAATTTATGAAAGACGAGATAGAAGCATCAACAACAATTTGTCTACTTACGAATCTTGTCACCAGCAACCCAATTATTGTGAAAATAGTCTAGGAACATCTTCTCATCTGCAAATTTGCTAACAAATTTATGGATTGCTGCATCAACATCATCATTTGAAGTGTATTTCATGATGAAACCTAAGTCTTTGAAGATCTCATTTTCCTTTTCTAGATTTTTGACCAACCGGTGCACATTTTTCTTCCATGCTCTCCACACATGCCAAACACACAAGATCACATCACAACCTGTGACCCTCCTGCCATATTTAGAGCATTTAAGTGTGACACTATAAAAATAAATGCAAGATATATTGTTGCATAACAAAAGATAAGTTACCTCAAACCAGCAATCTCAGCCAATGCATCATCAACCATGAATGCATTAACTTTCCAATCAGGATGGATATTGTAACACCTAACCATGAGTTGCTCCAACCATAGAGAAATATCTCCTGATGTATTTCTGGATGCCAGAACCCATGCAACTGGAACCCCACTCTGTTGGGCATCAAAAACCACTAGTGTATATAGCTGATACTGCCATATGCAAATGAATATGTAATGTCAAATTTATTCTATGTACTATATTGAATGGCTACATCTAAAATAATCATATTACATCCCTCATTGACATTCGACTTACCCCATATTTATTTGTACTAAATGTTGAGTCCATGGCTATTATGCTATTATGAGATAGCTTAACCATAGTCTCCAACATCCAGTTTGTTTGGATTCCAATTATAAAAGGGACATTTGCACTGGTGGGCCTTTGGAAGAAGAAGAAATCCTCTTGTCTCTTTTGCTGCCAAAGGTTGACACTCATTTCATCCTTTTGGTGGAGTTGATAGTTTCCTTTCGACAACCGATTGTATATGTTTACAATATCTTTCCTAGATAGGAAAAAATCCCTATCTCGGGTTGCCACATCCATGTCAACATGTCTCTTGACATGCATTTTATAAACTGAATCAGGAGGCACTCCCAAAAAGTAACAACTCTCCACATATGAAACAATTTCCCTCGAAAGCTTAGGCTTATGCAATGTCCTAGCATTACCTGAAGTGTCAAGTTGGCCATGACAAGGCCATCCTTGCTCGCCTTCATGCTCATACATATTGTATGTCAGTATTGCTATGTGAGGACTCTGAACCATAACCTTCACAATGAAATTGCATTGGGAACCTCTCTTCTTTGCAAATAGAGTCCTTCGTTTAGTCGACTGTTCTCCTCGTTTGTCCTTAGGTCCATATGAACAATGATAACTACATAGGAAATTTTAGAGTGTTAGTAAACACAATGAATGATAAATGTGGTGTTAATGCTAATATGTATACATTGCACTTTCAAAAATACTTACAATTCATATTGTAAGGTGGCACTACCCCTTTTTCCTGGCTGTTTGCTTTGTTTTTCGTACAAAAGTACATGGAGCATCGGGGTTTTCTCCCTCCCCTTTGATAAAATCAGGAACTCTACTTGAAGGGATTAAAGCAATGCGATCAATGCTCATGTTTTCTCGATGTATTTTAGACCAAACTAGGTCTCTACTAGAAAAGATGACCATGTTTTTGGGATCTTGCACCTCAAGATCCATGATAGCCTCCCATTTTCCTCGCTTTCCCATTTTGTATGGTTTCCTATAGAACAATATGAAAACAAATTAGCAATTTGTACTAGGTGGAGACATGCAAGCAACACATCCTTTCATACTTGGGTAAATTCACAAAAGCTATAAGATGCATTTAGACATTTACTTGCAATGTAATGTAATATAAAAAGCATAAGAAAAAAAAGAAAGAAGTGACTTTTATTGATAACTCAAGATGACAGCTGTTCGATAACACCATTATATATTCAATGAATGCATCCACATGCCTAGTGTTAGATTTCAAGCAAACCCTAGTCCCAAACCATAATTCAAGCTTATATTACCTAAAAATGGCCCATGTTGAGTGGGTAACACTAGTGTTGATGTCCCTAAATGATCAAGGCTAGTGGATGAGACAGAGCATGACCAAAAACTGGTGTATCAAACCAATATATCAATATACATACCCCTATCGCATCAAGTATTGTTCATCGATGTTTAAATAAAGTGCTTCAAGGTGAGTATCATTTGAAATTTGATAAGCTAAACCAAGACGATTGATAATTCATAAGCAGCTAGTGTGGACCTCCCAAGCCACTGTAAGAATATATATGGGGTTATGTTTGACCCTTAAGGAATGAGTAATGTGAATAGAGCCGACTAGGGATAGCATTCGTCACTATGATAAAAAAATTTACGTTTTCCTTGGTGTGGTACATGCAAAAAAGACGGTCACCATAAGCATGAACGCCAAATAATTACATAGTATTGGGATACATGAGATCTGAATCCTATACACTCAGGCGGAGGTGTTAGCCTTGGTGTTAGCACGGATATAGCCGCTAAATCAACTTGATAAAATGGATCAATTTCCTCAAGAACCATATTTGTAATTGTATATATATAACCGAGGGAGATGTCACAAGATATGGGTTTGGAACTGCTAAAATACCGGGTTATAAAACTAAATAATGCAAGCAGTTTCATGAGGAACAAACTATTTCCAACATTGTCATGAGTGGTGAACTAACTTTGTCTATGCCAGCGTGTGAGCCAGGCAGTTTGTTGGGTTCTTTTCTATCACCTTCCCTTTTTGCATTCTAGCTAATCCTTGGATATAGTTACTAGTATTCTAAAATGATCTAAAGGCTTCACCTGAGGCTAAGATTGTGTTATGTTTGAGCCTTGAGCTTTGCCAGAACAAAATCCAAAACAATATCTGTTATACTAAAGTTCTTCATTATTAAACACTTCAATGAATTCTCTATCTTCTCTAAGTTGTCACATGAAATAGGTTGTATGGGGTGCCTGTGCATTGAAAAAAGCATTAATGTACATGGTGTTATTAAGATATAAGTTTTCAGATACACATTGTTAGGTATGCAATTGTTAGAATACATACAAGATTGCTTAAGAGGATGTGATCTGATGTAGCCAGATCAGCACAGGCATCTTGGGGGTTAGGTAGCAGAGTCTACACCACTAATAGATCGTTGATATAGAAAATATCTATGAATTTTCCATAATCCATGGGTATGATGTTAGATACACTGACAGAGTCTAACTCACATTAGATATTCTCATTCACACTATGATTAACATTCCAAAGCCTGCCAGCAATTCTCCTATCCAAACTTATCTTTATTTTCCAGGCAGGAAAAAGCAAATCAGAATCCACCTCAAAATAAAAATAAGAATCAGCGTCCAAATAAAAATCAGCTACAGAATATTCAAATGATCTCTGCAAAAAAGAGGGAAGTTCACCCAAGGTCATTTTCAACATGGTGTCCATCAATTCCAATAGCGCTTACCAAAAGTATCTTATGAATCTGCTCTTGAAGTCAAAGATGATTGATGATGATAAACCAAAATGCTCCAAACTCTATCGAAGAGCTATGTTTCATGTAGTGCTAAAATTATCTTCTTGAAAGGTGTCAAAATTGTTATTTTCCTAAAGCAACCCACTGCTAACATAACTAATGTCCA
The DNA here is from genome assembly GCA_001517045.1 of Pseudotsuga menziesii. Taxonomy (NCBI): domain Eukaryota; kingdom Viridiplantae; phylum Streptophyta; class Pinopsida; order Pinales; family Pinaceae; genus Pseudotsuga; species Pseudotsuga menziesii. Next base: position 562,374 of record LPNX010938663.1, read on the forward strand.
TGGTTTCGTCTACACTCGAAGTACAGTGTACATTCTTGGGTTCCAATTTGGTTGCTTTGATATGCCATTCTTGGCCAGTAGAAATACATCTACAAACTAGCAATTGTCTATTTCACTCCAAAATATTTTGCAACCCTGGAACATTGCAACCTTCATAATATCTTAAGACTGTGATCTCTACAACCTTCATTTTGAATCCATTTTATAGGAAGCTGTGCGGGAACCAGAGTATGCATGCAGCAGCCAGAACGTCTGGTTCGAAGCCAGGAGGGAGCAGGGGATGGATGTAGAGTATTGTTGGAGGGAGGAGGGGATGGATGCAACTCGGGTCAACGAGGGAGTAGCCACCAACCCGCGAGGTGGTGAAGTAATTGCTGGGGGCGCTGGCTGCGGCGACAAGACGACGAGAAGCAGAGGACGTCGATCGCATTCAGAAGCTGATTCGAGATGGACCCACTTCTTCGCTGATGTGCTGGGCTAATGTGCCAGACTCCGGACGCTGGGAGGAGTTGACGGTGACGGTGGGTAGACGGAGTAGTCTAACGCTGGGCGAAATCGTCGACCCGTTAGACTACTCCTATAAATAATGCAACACCTTAGTCTTAACTTCACCCACCTTCAAATCCTTTTTGATTAATTTGCTTTTTATATTTCTATATAAAATATAGATTCATCTTAATATTAAGTTTAGTAAATTGTAAAAAAAAAATGATAATTGCACAACATGAAATAGGAGATGTTGTCATATAATGTAATCTAAATTAATTTAATGTTTAAAAAATAAAAATAAGTAATTTTTATGTTTCAAAAATAAAAATAAATAATAAAAATTATTAGTAAGTTTAAAAGGTAAATATCTTGGGGTGTAATTTTTTTTTTATCTTAAAAACTTTAACCTCTTTTTTATGTTCGATAAATCCTCATTTAAGATGAATCTATGCTAATCATAAAAACAATAAAGTAATCTAAAAATGATGTAATATGACTTTTTCAAATCGATCATTTTCCCCTTGATTTCAAAATTCACTACTTTAAAAAAACTTAAAAAATCAATGTGTTCTCTATAAAAAAAAATAGATTTTTCCCTTGATTTCAAAATTCACTACTTTAAAAAAACTTAAAAAATCAATCTGTTCTCTATAAAAAAAATAGAGTGTTTTCTATAGGAAAAAGCTAACCAATGGTTTATAGAAAAATGTGTGCATTTGAAGAGAGATCATTTTCCAAGGAAAGCCTAAAAATATTATGCGAATTTATCTTTTATTTCTAACCATTTGTTTCAAACTGCGACACGATAAAAAGGCAGGAATTATATACACTACTGACTATTGTATCGTGTTATTAAAATGGAGGACTGCTAAGTGGCAATGACTTGGGTTTTTGGCTTCCTCTTATTTTCTGTTGGTAGAGGCTTTTGTGACTGTACTTACGTTGCATGTAAAGAGTAAGCTTTGCAGTGTGGTTGGCTGGCTATTTTAATGCATGAAGATTTTGAAAAGGTGTGCATTTTTTATATATAATTGAAAAAAGTTTAAAATGAAATTCAATTATATTATCATATAAAATAGGATAAAAAGTTTATTGCTTCTACCATTTAATCATGAAACTCCTATGAAAGTGACCGTTCTAGCCCAAATTGTATTGAATTGCTTTAATGGATGTCAATGCAGCTGTCTAAAGATTTAGGGTGTGTTTCGTTTTTTATATATAAGTTAAAGAAAATAATTCATATAAATGAATGTGAAAATAATTAATATATATATATATATATAAAAGCAGAATGAGAAGTTTATTACTTTACTTCTCATTTTTACAATCTAATCATGAAGTTCCTATAAAGGTGGCATAAAGATCTTATAAAAGTGGCAGTTGATAACCCAAATTGTAATTAATTACTTTAATAAATGACAATGTAAATGACAATGTTGTGGAATATATTGTGCTTTGATGAATTTGAAGATGGAATATAATCCAATATCAATTTCTTTTTAATAATATAGGACGTGTTCACATTTTTAATAACATAGGACGTGTTCACATCCTTTATAAGATAGGTAGTAAGTGTAATTTGTACATTTCATTTTTAGTTTTTTATGTTTTTAATAATTATTTTAAAATAGATAATAAGTATAATTTTTATAATTCATTTTTTTTATTTTATGTATTTAATAATTTTTTAAATATAAAAAATAAAATTTAACTAAACATTTAAATTTTTTTTTAGTTATTTTAATTATTATTTTATGATTTTAATAATTATTTTAGATATAAATAATAATAATAATAATTAAACATCTTAAAATGTATTTTTTAGTTATAATTAATGAGAATGCAATTTGGTTTTGGATTTTTTTTGTCATAATTAGTAAGAATGCAATTTGGTAACAATTTTGTTAGATTTTAACCAAATTAAAAATAAAAAAAATCCAAAACTTGAAAGTTTTAATATAGATTTAATTAATTGATTTGATTATGAAGTTTTTGGATATTCAGTACAAAACTTTAATCTTTAATTTCATATATATATATATATATATTCCAAACGGTAACCAACGGGAGGGCACGCGATTCGCCATCGAGTTTTAAAATTTTGAAATTGCTTCTGTGGCACGTGATTCAGTTTTGCAAATTTCGAAAAGGCAATAACGGGCGCCAGCCTGGAAGACGAAAGCGGATTTGAAAATAAAATAAGCCTAAATAAAATGAATTGAAATCCGTGTTTCTGGTATTAAGTACGGGCAGGAGAAAGCAGTTCTTTCATTTCCAAAGACGATCGACGAGCGCTGAGCGGCGAACGGAGTGCAGAATTTAGGCAGTGCAAGTTTTAGAGACGGTTTTCTGTCTGTTTCTATGTGTTTTTTGTGTTTTTAATTCTCTGGAGCATGGCCATGCTCAACTCTTTGCTGTTATTTTTTTTCATTTGGATTTGTGTTTTTTTATACTCTTTTAGATTTGTTTTCTTCTTTTTAGTCTCGAGATTGAGAGAGCCTGCAGCCTGAAACAATGGTGCCTCTGTTTGTATGAGCATGAACAGCAAAGAAGGTATGCATGGTGCTCGTTTCTTTTCTTTATTTCTTATTTAATTTTTATTCTTAATTTGTTAACATCGGCAAATTGTTTTATATTGAATATAGATAGGCAAAGGCCGAGGCCGAGGCCGAGGGAGATCTACATCGTTAATCGCAGAGGCAGATTGATATTCAGAGGCAGACGCATAGGTATAGAAATCTCTTTTATTATGAGGGTTTGTCCAAGAACCCTCTGCTTTAATTCATGCCCACCCTTCGGTCATTGCTTTTTTGCTTCTGGCTAATCGGACGCAAGTAAGAGCTGTTTTTCATGAAATTACTTATGTTTGATGTCTTCTTATGTTTTTCTTGTTGCTCTCTTATTCCATCTAATTTGTTGCCATTCTTTGAACATTCATAGAGTTTATGCCTTAGAACATCGTGATCCTTTAATTAAAATGTATTCTACCAATTTATTCATATGATTTTGTTGTTTCCTTATTCCATATCATTTTAAGAGATTTTATTTTCTTAATTCAAACCCTCGTTGTCATTTTCAAAGTTATTTTGCATATTTCCATGGTTTTACCTTCTATGAAGGTAGATTATGTGTTGACAAGAGAACTAGAGCCACATATCTTCTGCATTGGTTGTCATCCTTTGATTGATCTCAGTAATGAGTTTTTGCCCATGCTTTGAACATTATAATCCTTCAATGCAGCAAATGGACCTGGCTGGAGAGCCTCCTTTCCTTTTCTTCTTCATTTGCAGTTTATTCGTTTTCTAAGATTCCAGTCTCCTACCCTGCACTTGCCCCTGTTTTGATACCAGTTCCATTATTTCTTTGTTTCTATTTCAACTCATTTTCGAATTTTCAAAGTTTTTCTGTTTCTGTGGTTTTTTCGGCATGTTGCGGTTCTTAAAATTTTCGAACAAAAACTCGAACACGAAGTCTAACCGTATTCCTACCTCGCAACAAGACCACGGGAATGGACCTCGAGGAATCCTTTCCTTTTATTTTTATCCTTCATCAGCATTTTATCGGTTTAATTGTTTCCCTGTTTCGGTCTAAACTGATTTTCGAATGTTTCGGTCTCCACTCATTTTCGACTTTGCAAGTAATGTTTCTGGGTTTTTTTAAAATGCCACTCCGCTTTACAAGCTGAGGTTATGTTCATGTTCAGTGTTTTTTTTAAATACATATGTAGTTTTTATCTTTCTTTTAAATATAGTTATATATTATTAGTTTTTAAGTGCCAACTTTATACGTTCACGTTATGTTTCTGTTTGGTGTTTTTATTCAAATATATATGTAAACTTGTTGTGCCTTTGGATATAAAGTAGTTTTTTTCTTTATTTTAAACTTAGTTTTGGATACACATAGTTTTTTTCTTTATTTTAAATATAGTTTTATATTATTAGTTAGGTTTAAGATTTTAAAGTATAGTTTCAATATACATGCAAACTTGTTGTGGCTTTTGGATATATATAGTATTTTTTTTCTTTATTTTAAATATAGTTTTATATTATTAGTTATATTTAAGATTTTAGAGTAGTTTGTTGTTTTCTTAAATGTATTGTTTTTTGTTTCATCATATACATATTTATATTATTTATAATGTTTATTGATAATTTATTTTTATTTTATTATTTAATTTTTTAAAATATTTTTTTATTATTTTATTATTAGTTTATATTTTTTAACTTATAAATAAAATTTTGTGAATTTTTTAAAATCTGTTTGGTGGATTTCTCAAAGCCTTATTGAAAGAAATTTAAAAACAATTTTATTTGTACTTTGATACATTATTTTAATATATTTTGTATATATTATTTTCTTTTTTATTTGAGTAATTTTTATTTTTTATTTGTAATTATCTAAATGTATATGTATGTTGTAATGTTAATCATTATCATTGTTTGATTTGTGTTAATGAAATAGAATTTAATGGAAACATTGGAAAAATGTAGTTGTGACGTAGAGGTATTTTCTCTCTCTTCTTTTTATAATTTAATGGAATATTCATTAAGTTAGACTTTGTCTCTTCTTTTTACAATTTAATGGAATATTCATTAAATTAGACTTTGTTAATTTAATTGTTTTTCAATATTTATTGATTATTTTTTATTTTCTTGAAATATAATGTTGATGATTACTTTTTAACTTGTGACAACAGCATTCAATTCAAATGTGCTGAAAACATGCAAATGGCCAAGCTGCAACACTTTGCATGTTGTTATTCATTTTTATGGGAGCTTCTTCTTATTCTGCTCTTTTGATGAATAATGTGAAGATTATCTTCATGTAAATTAAACTATTATTTTTCATATAAAAACTAGAAATATATATATATTAATAAAAGTGTTATTATTTTTTTTGGGGGAAAGGGCCATCCTTGGTTCTTTTGGCCTTTTCCCAAAATCCTCAAAATGGCTATGGACAAAGCTATTTTTGAAGAGTGCCAATGTATGTGATTGTGTTTGTTTCCTATTTCTATTTTTTTGTATAATATGTTAGGAAAAGAGATAATAATAAAAATAATAATTCTCTAATTTAAAATCAATATGTAAACTATTAATCTTTTAAGTAAACTATTAATCTTTTTTTAATATGTAAACTATTACATTTGCATTTAATTTTAAGTAATTATTTTTAATTAGAGCTTTATTTTTATTGAGTCTAACTTACACTATAGGTTTAATTTTTAACTTTTATTTTCACTTCAAACATCAACTTTATTTCATTTCAACTTTAATATTTAATTTTTATTTCTTACTTGTATATGTATGCATTTAGTATTAACATTAGCTTTCACTTTTTTTAACATAATTTAAACTTCAAACATATTACAATTTACATTTCACTATATTACTTCAACACAAACTTTTACTCTAGTTTATAATTTCAATTTCATTTTTATTTCACTTTAAGTTTAATATTTAATTTGCATATTTTACTTGTATATGTATGCATTTAGTATTAACATTAATTTTTAATTTTTGTTTAACTTAAATTGGCTTCAACAATATTATAATATAAATTTCACTGTTACTCCAATACTAACTTTATTTTTTGCTTATAATTTCAATTTTATTTTTATTTATTGTTTATGGATGCATTTAATATTAATTTTGTTCCACTCAATGTTAATATTTAATATTTTAATTTTATTTACTTGTAAATGTATGTTTATAAATTTTAATTTTCACTTCAACTATAATTTTTAACTTTGACTTTCACTACAAATATCAACTCTAACTTTTAGCCTTGATTTGAGTTTTAACTTTAATTTAATTTAGTGTGTATATATGTATTTAACAATAATTTTGACTTACATCAAATTAGCCTCTAATTTTAATTTACTTTATAGATGCATTGAATAATAATACTCACTAAAACTTTAATTGTTAATTGGTAATTTTATTTTCCAATTCAATTCTAAGTATTTCTTCTTAATTAAAACTTCATTTTTACTCACTTTAACTTACATTATAGCTTTAATTTTTAACTTTCATTTTCACTTCAAACATCAACTTTATTTCACTTCACTTGAACATTTAATTTTTATTTTTTACTTGTATATGTATGCATTTAGTATTTTCATTTTTTTAACTTAATTTAGACATCAAACATATTACAATTTACTTTTCACTATTACTTCAACACAAATTTTAACTATGATTTATAATTTCAATTTCATATGTATTTAGTATTTTCATTTTTTTTACCTTAATTTAAACTTCAAACATTACAATTTACATTTCACTATTACTTCAAGAGAAACTTTTACTATGATTTTTAATTTGAATTTCATTTTTATTTCACTTCGAGTTTAACATTTAATTTTTCTTTTTACTTGTATATGTATGCATTTAGTATTAACATTAATTTTCAGTTTTTTTAACTTCAACAATATTATAATATACATTTCACTATTATTCCAACACAAACTCTAACTTTTGTTGTTAATTTTCACTTTCTTCTTTTGTAACTTAACTTATACTTCAACAATATTTTAATATACATTTCACTATTACTCCAACATAAAGTGTAACTTTTGTTGTTAATTTTCATTTTTTTAAACTTAACTTAGACTTCAGCCATATTATAATATACATTTCAGTATTACTTCAACACAATCTCTTAACTTTTGTTGTTATTTTTCACCTTTTTTTTAAACGTAACTTAGACTTCAACAATATTATAATATACATTTCACTATTCCTTCAACACAAACTCTAACTTTTGTTTATAATTTCAATTTCATTTTTATTTATCATGTAAATATGTATTTAATATTAATTTTATTTTACTTTAATATTAATATTTAATTTTAATTTTATTCTTTATTTACTTGTAAATATATGTTTATGATTTTTAACTTTCTCTTCAAATATCAATTCTAACTTTTAGCCTTAATTTGAGCTTAGCTTTAATTTAATTTACTATGTGTATGTATACATTTAACAACAATTTTGACTTACATCAAATTAGCCTCTAATTTTAATTTACTTTACACATGCATTTAATATTAATACTCACTCAAACATTAATTGTTAATTGTTAATTTTATTTTTCATCTCAATTCCAAGTAATTCTTCTATATCAAAAATTAATTTTTATTCACTTTAACTTACCCTATAACTTCAATTTTTCATTTTCATTTTCACTCCAAACATCAACTTTAACTCATATCTAACCTCCACATTTAACTTTAAAACTTTAATTTTCACTCCAATTCTAACTTTTTCTCTAGCCCCAACTAAACTTTAAATTTAACATTAACTCAACTTTTATATTTACTAATTCTATGTAGGTGTATTAATTTTTAAATGTGTATTTGGGTGTTTGTGTTTATATGTGTATTTGTGTTTGTGTTTATATGTTTGAGTTTGTGTGTTTGTATGTTATAATATTACAAACACATCCCACTAGTTCTTAAAGGTTGTGTAACATATTACAATTTATATTTCACTATTACTTCAACACAAATTTTAACTCTTGTTTATAATTTGAATTTCATTTTTATTTCACTTCAAGTTTAGCATTTAATTTTTATTTTTTACTAGCATATGTATGCATTTGGTATTAACATTAATTTTTAGTTTTTTTTAACTTCAACAATATTATAATATACATTTCACTATTACTCCAACACAAATTCTAACTTTTATTGTTAATTTTCACGTTTTTTTTAACTTAACTTAGTCCTCACCAATATTATAATATACATTTCACTATTACTCCAACACAAATTCTAACTTTTGTTGTTAATTTTCATTTTTTTAAACTTAACTTAGACTTCAACAATATTATAATATACATTTCAGTATTACTTCAATACAAACTCTTAACTTTTGTTTTAATTTTTTTTTTTTTTTTAACTTAACTTAGACTTCAACAAAATTATAATATCCATTTCACTATTATTCCAAAACAAACTCTAACTTTTATTTATTATTTCAATTTCATTTTTATTTACCATGTAGGAATGCATTTAATATTAATTTTATTTCACTTTAATGTTAATATTTAATTTTAATTTTATTCTTTATTTACATGTAAATGTATGTTTATAATTTTTTAACTTTCAGTGAACTATAATTTTTAACTTTCACTTCAAATATCAACTCTAACTTTTAGCTTTAATTTGAGCTTAACTTTAATTTAATTTACTATGTGTATGTATACATTTAACAATAATTTTGACTTACGTCAAATTAACCTCTAATTTTAATTTACTTTACACATGCATTTAATATTAATACTCACTCAAAATTTAATTGTTAATTGTTAATTTTATTTTTCATCTCAATTCCAAGTAATTCTTTTAAATTAGAAATTAATTTTTATTCACTTTAACTTACCCTATAAATTTAATTTTTATTTTGATTTTCACTCCAAACATCAACTTTAACTCATATCTAAGTTCCACATTTAACTTTAAAACTTTAATTTTCACTCCAATTCTAACTTTTTCTCTAGCCCCAACCTTATTAACCTTAAACTTTAAATTTAAGGTTTTAAGTCAACTTTTATATTTACTAATTCTATGTATGTGTATTAATTTTTAAATGTGTATTTGGGTGTTTGTATTTGTGTGTTTGTATGTTATAATATTACAAACACATCACATATACTAGTTCTTAAAGGTTTGTGTAAACACAAACTTTAACTCTGGTTTATAATTTCAATTTCATTTTTATTTCATTTCAAGTTTAACATTCAATTTTTATTTTTTACTTGTATATTTATGCATTTAGTATTAGGATTAATTTTCAGTTTTTTTAACTTCCACTATATTATAATATACATTTCACTATTACTCCAACACAAACTCTAACTTGTGTCGTTAATTTTCATTTTTTTAAAAGTTAACTTAGACTTCAACAATATTATAATATACATTTCACTATTAGTCCAACATAAACTCTAAATTTTGTTGTTAATTTTCATTTTTTTTAACTTAACTTAGACTTCAACAATATTGTAATATACATTTCACTATTACTTCAACACACACTCTTAACTTTTGTTGTTAATTTCTACTTTTTTTTAACTTAACTTAAACTTCTACAATATTATAATATACATTTCATTATTACTCCAACACAAACTCTAACTTTTGTTTATAATTTCAATTTCATTTTTATTTACCATGTAGGTATGCATTTAATATTAATTTTATTTCACTTTAATGTTAATATTTAATTTAATTTTATTCATTATTTACTTATGTTTATAATTTTTAACTTTCACTCAACTATAATTTTTAACTTTCACTTCAAATATCAACTCTAACTTTTAGTCTTAATTTGAGCTTAGCTTTAATTTAATTTACTATGTGTATGTAAACATTTAACAATAATTTTGACTTACATCAAATTAGCCTCTAATTTTAATTTACTTTACAAGTGCATTTAATATTAATACTCACACAAACTTTAATTGTTAATTGTTAATTTTATTTTTCACCTCAATTCCAAGTAATTCTTCTAAATTAAAAATTAATTTTTATTCACTTTAACTTACCCTATAAATTTAATTTTTAATTTTTATTTTCACTCCAAACGTCAACTTTAACTCATATGTAACCTCCACATTTAACTTTAAAACTTTAATTTTTACTCCAATTCTAACTTTTTCTCTAGAGCCAACCTTATTGACCTTAAACTTAAATTTTAAATTTAACATTAAGTCAACTTTTATATTTACTAATTCTATGTATGTGTATTAATTTTTAAATGTGTATTTGTGTTTGTGTATTTGTATGTTATAATAATACAAAAACATCACATATCCAAGTAATGATCCTCTTTAATAACCATCCCTTTTAGATCCTGTTTGATATCCATCCCTTTGAGATCCTCTTTACTAGCCATCTTATTTTCAAATTTAACTAAGTGATCCATTTACACATTTCTTTTAATAATATCTTCCAACTTGTACACTCTAAAACATATGTATTCCAAGATGAATCCTCTAGGGGTTTGAGTGGAGTGTGAGTTTTTCCACTTCCTTTTGGTGTAATTTTGAAAAATAAATATATATCTCACCCTAGGGTTTATCACAAACAGAAGATTTTTTTATGGACGACTTGTAATTGAGGTAAAATTTGAATTTCGAAGTCTGGTACCCTGATTTTTACTCTTTCCAATGTTGTAGGTTTTACCTAATTTGGATGTGCCAATTTTTTTTATTGCAAGTCTCCGAGAACTTCTTATTTTTACCTTATCCAGAAGAGAAAACTTGTATGATATGCCACGTGTCCAATATTGCATTTCTACATCTAAAACTCCTACCACATATACCCTTATCCATATTCTTTCATATACAATTGGTCTCACTCAATTTGGATATAGGATGCTTCATATATGACCTTTTTCCCTAGAACAATTGTTTTATACTATTTTTGACTAGTTAAAAACCCTATATTCCTCAAAAAATATCTCTGAACTTGTAATGGATCAGGATCTAAATTTTGAAATGGAGATATATTGTCTTGTTTTAGAAGTGGATTTTTAACCTTGATTTTTGACTCCATATAGAAGAAAAAGTTGTAATGAAAATTCCAAGATGACTCATTTTGCATAAGCCATTCCTGAAGAAAGAGTTATGATACCAAATGTTATGCAAGAAAGTCCTAGAAATAGCATAAAAAGAGAAGAAATAGACAAGAATAGAGTAATCCATTCCTTAATAATAAATAAAATAGATAAATAGAAATCATCTTTGAAGGAGGAACCTCTTTACACAATGTATTGATTACACAATACAAGACAAGATTAAATGATGACTAAAATGAGAAGATATCCTTCCTATATATAGGAAACCAAGGTGAACAATAAAAATTAAAGTAGCCTATTTTTTGCACGACCAACAACTGAGAGCAACAGAGATAATAATGATTCCTAAATAGTTTCGCTTGACAAATTTCTTACACTTTGTAGGTAGTTATGTCTTCTGCTTGCTTGAGAACTTGCTTGCAATTCGCAGTTGGTGAGTCACCATCATGACATCTGGGCACATGCACATCATGAAGGAGAAATTAAATGAATGGTGCTTTCCTTTTTGGGTGCCTACTTGCAAGAAAAAGATGGCTTAGATTCCATATGCAATTATGACCATGTCCTATGATAGATAGGGGTTATAGATGCTTCCAAAGTACAATGACAATGCAACTACTCAACAATACGTACCTATATGAAACTTATTTTCTCTACCTACCCCTTATGTTTATGCACATCCGCAACCATGGCCTAGTTCATGAACAAACTGTGATTAATTTTCTTGTCGCAAGCATGATAGAGTATGAGTCATGCATAATGAAAAAGGTACACCATGCATAGAAATAACTTGTGAAATAGATTGGAAGAGTTAGAGGTTCCTTTCAAGTTGAGATTTGTTGAGATAACATTGTACAACACTTTGACTACAAATTAGAGACCACCGGGAGGTGGTATAAAGATATTAACTGTAATATTAAAGTTAAACAAAATTTCCTCCTCTCCCCTACTCTTTTCAGCATATATATTGACAAGGCTAGAAATTTGTTTAGAAGAAGTACGCTGCGCTCGCACGACCTTAGGTGGAATAGTCGTCATCCTCTTGCTCTATGTGGACGATATCGTTCTTATGGAAAGGTGCCTCTTTGATATTGATATACTACTAAGAATTCTCATGGATTTTTTCTCTAATTTATGCATGACTAATAACATTGACAAAAAAAAAATTATGATTATAAAGTCCAAGAAGGTCACTCACACTAATTTTGTTTATGAGTATATCATCTTAGAGGAGGTGTCTTCCTACAAATATTTCAGAATTGGTATTCATCACAAGCTCAACTAAAACTGTAGCATTGAGAAAGGGATTAATGGAGGGTGGAAAGCTTATTTTGGTCTTGAAAACGGCTGTAAATCAACAAACCTTATAATGTGCGTTAAAAAGAAAATTTTCTTCTTGAAACTCTTGTCCCATTATCTTGTACGGTTGTGAAGTTTGGTGCTCCAACATCTCTAGAGAATCTTAGAGAAATATTGAGCTAATCCAAAAGTGTTTCATAACGTATAAAATCAAAATTAAAAGTAATAGACCTTACCCTATTCTCCTTCTAGAAGTAGGTCTTCCCCCCATCAAGAGAATTGATATGACGAGATACCCAATATACAATGACATGGTAAATACCATGGGAGACCAAAGACTTCCTAAAATTTCCTCCAAATATAGTCAAGATGAACTATGGCTAAAGAGAGACTAGTATAAAAGCATCATTGCTCAGTTGAACCATAGGGGGATTGACAAAAATGCCACTTTTCAAGATATCAATAACATCTAAAATATTATCACATCTAAGTTTAAAGAGAAAATATGGGGCGAGAAAGAATTAGAGGCTAAAGGAAAATTAAGATACTATAAGGATGTCATTAACCATAATTTGGAAGATGAAAATTCTCTCTCTGTTTTAACTAGTGCAAAGAAGAAAATTAATATAGCTAAGATAAAAAAAACTTTCCTGATCTTTTTAGTGAAACCAAATGCTAAACAATTCCCAAAATAGCATGGGTGGAAAGGATTTACCATCTCGGTGAGATTACATGCGTTGAGGATGAAAGTCACTTTCTCTTATAATGCCATGCCTACATCCACATTAAATTGAAGTTTCATAATACAAAATTTCCTAGCCTTCTAAAATGTCAAAACTATGATGCCCTAGAAGCACTTCTTTCTCAACTTTTTGAGTATAGAAATAAAATCTTACATCAATCCAAGTAATCTTATGAAGGTTTTATAGACTATAGATTACCTAAATAAATCATAACTATCATCATTGGTCATTGAAGGGTTCAATTTACTTATAAAGATGCACCAAAAAAAGGTTGATTAAAGGCATTAAGGTATCCTCGAGCCTTCCTCTAACACAACTGCTATTTGTTGATTATGTGGTACTCTTTGGGGTGGGGACACTTGAGGAATGGAAGGATTTTGATGAGATACTTGTTGTATTTAGTTCAGCTTCAGGCATGTGTATTAGCATGGAAAAATACTCCTTTCTTTACAGTGAAGTGGAAGAAGAGATTTTAAGTGGCATCTCTAGATTTATTCCCTATAAAATGGATCCTATCATGGCTAACTTCAAATATCTAGGATACTTCCTAAAGCCCCTAGGATATGGCATAAAGGATTGGCATTGGATTTTTAAAATATTTGAAAATAGAATTAGTCATTGGACTTTCAAACTCTTATCCATGGGAGGAAGACTCATCCTCATTAGAGTTGTCTTAACTAGATTTTGGGTGTACTATTTTGCATTGGTTCCTGTGCCCAAATCTATTCTCAATAGACTCAGACAGTTCATCTTCTCTTTTCTATGGGGAAGCAAACGAGATACCCACCATCTTCACCTGTCAAAATGGTAGTCTCTTTATAGACTATTGGAGTATGGGGTTTGGAACATTAAGCATTTGGACTGGTTATGTACTTCTCTTAGGTTGAAGATCCTATGGATGGCCCTTTTAGGTTTTGGTATATGGAACCATCTCATAAGGAAAAAATATCTCAAGGACCTTATAGTTGAAGAATGAATGCGAAACAAATATTTTACTGTTAGAGGTACGTCCTTGTTTTGGAATGGTTTTTTAAGAACCCTCATTTGGATCACTAGAATGCTTAGTTGGAAAGTGGGTGATGGTTTGTCCATAAAATTGGGCATCGACCCAGTAATTGTGATGGACTCTCATTGTGTCCTTTCAGATAATCTTAGGGAATACTTAACTGATTATGGATTAACTACACTTCATCATATCCAAAACATGGGTGAAGGCACTATTAGGAAGTCTTACTAGCTTTCTGCAGAATATTTAGACCTTGGAGGTAGATGGAAAATAGAATGGGATTGCTACATTAAAGTTTTTACTCAGGGGGGCTTCAAGTTATCGAGTCACATGGATAAGCTCCTCTAGACCCATAATCCTAACAATGGTGTAGTTACTGCCAGTCTAGCATATGATCTCATTGTCTCTTCTGTATTGCTCCTAGATAAGAATATAGCCATGTCAAAAATTTGGGCTTGCACTATTCTTCTTAAAATCAAAAGTTTTATGTGGCTCGTTGTAGAGAATCGGATCTCATTCTAGGACAATTTAAGAAGAAAAGGTTGACTTATACAAAGGGGAAGAGGAATTTGTAAGACACTTATTCACTGACTGTCCTTATACCCTACACATATTCAACTATGTAAACAATAGATTCAATATGGTGATTTCTTGATCTAACATTTCTCTCCTTAAAAATCTTGAGAAGTGGTTCTCCCTTGAATCGGTAAACACTCATCTTCCTTTATTTGTCATTTGGGTCATTTGGATCACCATAAACCTGGATATTTTTTATAACAGATATGCTGCTATCTCATCGACCTGTCAACATGTGCTGTCGCTAATGAATGAATATTCATCCTCATGCAAAACCAGGAAGGTTAGAATGGTGGGGTCAACCCTTGTCTTAAAATTTACTTATGGTTTCTTCAATGGGGCTGCTGCAAAATCAATTGGGGGAGCAGGTATTCACCTGGTTATCAGTCCACTATATTATTTCTATATGAAGTTGGGATGTGGTCTCAACACCAGTACCAGGAATGAGTTACTTGCACTTTGATATTTTCTCTTATTTGCTGATGCCATTGGACTTCATTTTCTCCACATCTTTGGAGACTCTGTTGTTGTGATCAACTGGGAAAATAACAAGTCAGCTCTTTATGCCCTAAATCTAGTATATTGGTGTACTAATATATCAAAATTGAAAGACATTTTCCTCTTCCTAGTTTTTCAACACGTGTATAGGAAGCACAATGTGAGGGCATACAGCTTATTAAAGGAGGCACTAACTATGGCCCCAAGCCTCTTTACTTTCACAGAAATCTATGATGGTGAGATCATTGAAGAAAGAAATTTACAACTCTTTTAGAGATTTTTTTATTGGAGCTCTGTCTCCTTGAATAGTTGACTTGTGGCTCTATCTCAATTTTTTTTCTGATAGTTTACTAGTTTTTTCTTTTGTCATTCTGTGAGGTGCCCCCTTGGATAAGCAGCTTGGGCTCTACTTGTGCTCCCCATTGCAATGTAGTTGACTAGCTGGTGGAATGTATATTTTTGGATCTGGCTCTCATGATACATTAGTGATTTTATCCCTCTCTATTTTCTCTCATTTTTGGCTCAAGCTTGTCTATGGTGTATTGTTGATCGAACAAGTTATGGTATGATTAATTTATAAGCAAGAGATGTAACCATTTTCTTTGATTCATATGAACAACAAGGAATAGTTTTTTTCTTCTGAAAAAAATTATCATCATCATTATCAATTAATTATTAAAAAATTTATAAAAAAATTTAATTAAATTTTTTTTTTGTAAGTCAATTAATCGAAGGAAAAAAAATTGATTTATAGTCAATTAGTCGGAGGAAAAAATTAAAAGTAATAAAACAAAGAAATAAAGTGGGTTTATCTTAAAAACCAAATGTCATTAACAACATGATTGATTCACTTGAGATTGTGGTGGAAGCTAACTTAGCTAGCATGTCCCATGAATTTGTGTTTCCCATGACAATAAAGATAGGTCCAGCTAAAAAAAATGTATTCGACCAAATAATAATAATAATAGGTAATAGTTTATGTGGAGCAATATATATCAAACTCTCAAAAGATAAATAAAATATTTTATTACTAAACCTAAACCTAAGAGCATATAATAATAAAATATATTAACTTAATAATAATAAAAATATATATTGACTTAATAATAAAAGTAATGACACATAATATTTCAAAGGGGTAGGTAAGAATTTAAAGTGAGTAATTAGAACCTAAAAGACAACAAGTTAATAAGCACTTAAAAGAAAATATATTACACTTAGAATTAAAAGTCCCTTATAATAGCATGATTTCCTAGTTATTTGGTCCTTGTTTCTATGATTTGTTCAGGTTCCCATAGGATTTGTGCTTCTTCAAAACTCCTTTAATGATGATGTTGATCGACCTGTAGTTTCATCTTGTTTTCTGACATCGTTGGGATTTGGAGAACTTCTTGTTAGTTCTCTATGTGATCTTCCACTGCTTGAACTGTAGATTTTCCTATCACTACTTAAACCATGTGCTCCATTTCATTCTTCTTTCATAGGGGTATTTGTAAGGTTTGATGCTAGAAGGAATGATTCCCAGCTTTAAGTTAATAGCATTGTCTAAATCTCGAATAGGTGGCTGACTTATTGGAATGTCTTCAAATACCTTGGAAGAATTTTTAAGAACCCTCTAGATATATGGAAAGATAGGAGCATTACATGTTTGAAAATCTAGTGAGTATAATTGTGTAATTACACCTTGTTTTCCTTTTTTTTTTAACAATGTTGTCATACCATTAGAGTTGATCACCTTGCACATGATTTCCCTGTGATACCACTTAACACAAATTCTTTTTCTTTCCAAGAAAATTTCATGAAAAGCGTGTGAAAATTAAAAACCATCATTCCCAATGATTGTAACCATTGAACTCCTAATACAACATCAACACCCCCCATTGGGATAACAATCTTGGCACTATTCAATACATATTTCCCCACAGTAAGATTGATATTATAGAATTTCCTTTAACAGTTGATGTTTCCTCCATATGCAATCATTACTTGAAATTATAGTGTTGGATATACAAAGCAATTGAGATCTTTGGCTACTTTATAGTGAATGAAATAATGAGTACTACTAGAATCAATCAACAATTTTACCTTTTTATTTTTGATATATCCTTTGATCTTGAGAGTTTAAGCAGTGTTATTTCCATCCAAAGCATGACAAGATATGGTGGGAGTAGTCACTTCTATTTCATCCCCTTGAGGTGGTTCATGTTCCTTTTGTTCTTACTCTTTACATTCTATGTAGAATAATTTATTTTCTCCACATGTTTGTCCCTTACTGTACTTGTTGTCATAATTAAAGCATAGAACTTTCACTCTTCTTTCCTCTAGTTGTTGAGGTGTGAACCTCTAAGATTGGTTAGAAGGAACATAATTCTCTTTATATGTGTTGAAACCGGTATTTCTAGTAGTCATCGCCATATTTTTACTTTAAATATTCCTTGCCATCATGAAATCCTTCTCTAGGGATGATGGTTCAAAGAGATGCAACTCATGTTGAATGTTATCCTTCAAGGTTCCAATAAAAAGGTCTAACAAATTATGTTATGAAATATTCTTCTCTAAGACTTAGATGTTGAAATTGCTTGATGTGTTATGTAAGTGGACCTTTTTGCTTGAGATTTACCAACTGGATAAATAAATTGTTGCTATTTGTATCCCCATGATGTGCAATCAATTCTTCTATGAATATAGACCAAGAGATAGTCAAGTCCTTTTTACAGTCACAAAGCCATTGGTACCATACGAATTGATGAGGTTCTAAATATAAGGATGTAATAGTTACCTTTTACAATGTTGGCACCTGGTGTAAATCAAATAATTGATCCATTTGAAAAATCCATGTGATTGGATCCTTTCCATCAAACTTTATCATGTCAATGTTGGGGATAAAGTAGTTCCTCATACCTGAGTTGAACCCATGATGTTGTAGTGAATAATCATGAGGACTTCACTTAGTGAACCTCTCACATAGCACGTGCAATCGTGGGATATTAAAAAATACCCTTAATTTCGAGAGATATTGACCCAAACTCTTTTTGTTGAAACCCCCTCCCAATACTTTAAACCTCCTCCCCACCCCTTTTTATACCTCAATCCTTATAAACCACCGTACCCACCCCCACCTTAAAACCCTCATCCCCCCATTACCTACAATATATTGGTTCGATTTTTGATAATTTTAAAACCCACAATATGAACTAACATGATAGGATATTGGCCAACAAGTGAAGCCCCCGTGTGAATAATCAACTTTTGAGGAATCAAACTTCTTACTCTTAAATTGTTTTTAATTTTTCTTAAGACGTGACTAGAATAAGTCCCTTTTTTCCTCTATATGCTTTTTTTGAGTAGATACATGAAGAATAAATCTATATGTTTGATATCCTTCATCAATTCCTTCAATTCTAGAAGATCTTGTTTTTTGGTCATCCCTATGAGATCCTCTTTACTATCCATCCCTTTGAGATCCTCTTTAATAGCCATCTTATTTTCCAATTTAACTAAGCCATCCATTTTCACATTTCCTTTAATAATATCTTCCAGCTTGGACACTCTAAAAGATATGTCTTCCATTTTATCATATGTTGGGGATGAATCCTCTGGGGGTTTGAGCGGAGTGTGATTTTTTCTACTCCCTTTTGGTGTCATTTTGAACAATAAATATATATCTCACCCTAGGTTTCATCACAAATAGATCCTTCTACTCAAAGTTATTCAAATTCAAAATAGCATACCTTTTTAAAACCTTGATTAGAATATTGTTTTATGGACGACTTGCAACTGAGGTAAAATGTGAATTTTGAATCCTCTCAGTCTGAAACTTTGTCCTTTTGTACCTTGATGTTTCCTCTTTCCAATGTTGTATGTATTACCTAATTTGGATGTGACAAAAAAAAATATTGCAAATCTCCCAAAACTTCTTATTTTTAGCTTATCCAAAAGAGAAAACTTGTATGATATGCCACGTGTCCAATATTTCATTTCTGCCACTAAAAATCCTACCACATATACCCTTATCCATATTCTTTCAGATACAACTTGTCTCACTGAATTTGGAACTAGGATGCCTTAGATATGACCTTTTTCCCTAGAACACCTATTTTATACTAGAGTTTTGGACTAGTAAAAAACCCTATATTCCTCAACAAATATCTTCGAACATGTAATGGGCCAGGATCTAAATTTTGAAATGAAGATATCTTGGCTTGTTTTAGAAGTGGTTTTTAACCTCGATCTCTGACTCCTTATAGAAAAAAAGTTGTAATAGAATTTCAAGATGACTCGTTTTGCATAAGCCATTCTTGAAGAAAGAACTATGATACCAAATGTTATGCAAGAAAGTCCAAGAAATAGCATAAAAAGAGAAGAAATATACAAGAATAGAGTAATCCATGCCTTAATAATAAATAAAAGAGATAAATAGAAATCCTCTTCAAGGGAGGAACCTCCTTACACAATGTACTGAGTACATAAGAAAAGACAAGATATAATGATCATGAATAAAATGAAAATATCTCCTTCCTATATATATAGAAAACCAAGGTGTACAATAACAACTAATATACCCAACCTGACATGAATAATATGTAATACACCACAACAGAGTGGGTTATGCAGCACCCTATATGGGGAAATGTGCCCAACATTTAGGGATTAACATAGACCCATAAAGGCAACACTGAAGAGGAAGGAAACATGGAGGAGCCCAGACAGGAAGCACCCAGGGATGAAATGCGAGAAGATTAGGAGAATCATTTGGCTTCGTGGATCAAAAATATTGGCGAAGTCAAATAATTTTCTACTCATTATGAAAGATCAACAACTTTGCACTATATTTTGCGTACTCTCACTAACAACCTGCTATACCAAGAAATCTCCAATGATAGTCTACGAGATGAAATCCTCTCGATGGTTGAAGAAAACAAATGCCTCAACCGAATGATGGCCACCAAAATGAGAATCATGACTGAGCACATTGAAGCAAGAATCGCAAGAGTAGTTTCCAACCTCCAAGCCTCCATGGAAACACCCATGATCATCACGGATGGTGTTGGTACCAACTAGGGTTAATTGGGTTCATGGAAATCAGTTTTTTTGTTCTCTCTATAATATCATACAGAAGAAAATTAGTGTTTTTCCATCCATAAAGGAGAACTTTACAGTATTTACAATAGTTATCTTAGGAAAAATATTAGGGTAGAAGGAATCATTAAGAACTTTTTTGATAGTTTGGGGATTTAAGATCTCTTCTTTAGTTTAGTTTCTCCAAGGGGAAGCATTACCACTGTCTATCATTTTGATATATGTAACTTCAAATTTTTATTATAATAATGTTCTCTTCTTATTTACAAAAAATAATATGTAATTTGTTTAGGATATTCTTTCAGTTATAATGTATGGGAAAACTATCAAGCATTTCCTCTCATTTCAAGGATGGTACCTAGGGTAAGCCATATATTTTTTAGTGCACAAGGCTTGGTCAACAACATGGATGGAATTCATTACAACAATATAATCATCTTGAGCTCAATATTCCAATTATAGAAATAGAATTTGGGTGGAGGGATAGCACTACATTCTACAACCACTTGAGATATACCTCATTCACAATGTTTGTAAGACATATTTATACACCATTTTTGTGATAACATGATGCCATCCACCTTTTGCTGTAATTTTATTTGTTTTTTAACATTTATCATATTTCCCCTTGTGTAGGTTTAGACATTTTTTAATGTCTGGTACATTAACTGAAGCCCTTATCCATTTGGTTTTGATCATTATTTATCCTTGTTAGAACTTTATGATTATACTTTCGTTATCTTCACTTGTAAACTTATTGAATGAATTTCAACATTTATTCCTAGATTTGATCATTTTTTAGTTTTAGATGCCTTTGAGTGGTCTCCAATTCTATCACAATATTTTTGTTTTCTTGTGACAATGAATTCAAAGACAAGAAAAATTGGCATTAGTCACCACTTAGAAGCTCAAACCTATGGAGATAGTATAAATTGATAACAGAGGATTGAAAAAACCTTTAGTTTAACTATAATGAAAAACTACACAACCCTCCTTTGCAAGATTTGTGTAGATACACAAGAATTTTTTTAGACATATGTATTTCCTATTATAGAAAAAACATATTAAATTTAATGCTTCATTCAATTCCATATTTACTTCAAAAAATGGGTTAGTCAAGCAAACCATAATAGACAATTTTCTTCACTCAATGAATATGCACATGGCCATCCTTGGAGTAATAAATTAGACCAAAATTTAACATAGACATTGATCTCCCTTCAGTTTTACTCCAACAAAGTCTATAAATGAAATCCTCTTCCTACCATTTTCACAAGTTCATTTGTAAGCTTATGTTGCTAATTTTTTCCAAGTTATAAATACCATATGCTTTCATCCTTCTTATTATGATTTATGAGTGGTTTTGTTGCATGAATTTTATCTAAAATGTGTTGGGACCTTAAACCCCATTCACCATTAGTACATCATCTATATAGTTAGTTTGGACTAGAGTGTAGAATACAACATACCCCTTTATCTCATATTTGAAACAAATAAAATTGATTTGAATTATGATTTTGTATTTTGTATTAGTTATATTGTAAAATGAGGCTTCCCGCTCCAAAATACTTCTTATTCACTAACTCTATATTGTTTTCAATATTTGTAATTACTTAAACTTTCTATATTTATGCAACTTGAAGCATTAAGTTCATAACATTTGGTATTAAGAGCTTACCATTGTTTGTTGGATCCATAAAGAAGAGTCTTTCCATTTTTACCATAATATTTTTTTGGAAAGTTATAAATAGTGGTTTTTTTTGGACATAGAGAAGACATACTAAAGTATCCATGATAAAATTTTATATCCTAGTTACTCTATTTTTCAATCTATATGATATAGAATTTAATGTTTTTAATAGTCTTAAAACTAGTCTTAAATAGGTGTTCCTAGCAAAAGAGTTGAATATATAATGCTAGAAAGATCTAAATTGAGCTCAATAGTTACACTAGAAAGAAGATAAATTATAGTATCATTGGATAAAATTTTGGAAACAAATCTAAAATTTTAGAGACATGAAAATTTGTACAAGTTGTCTCTCTTAAGAGGGAAAAAAATAAACAAGTTTTGGAAAAGTTATCATAACTTTCGACTAAAAGATTAGAATTTGATTAAACTTGTTCCATTTTAGAGAAGGCATGTCACACTAGTGTAGGCACATATTTCAAATGCAGAGGGGTCAAAACTATATAGAAACATTCATAAAGGTTATCTAGTAGGACATCTCCAAATAAAGGTTTAAAAGGAATTTTATCTTGAAATTATCAAAAATTTCAAGTGGAAGTTCTATTTTGGGTGATTAAAAAAAGTGTGATGAAACAAAAATTAATAATTATAGATGAATATTATTTTTGTTTCAAAAGGAAAGAATTATTGGAACATATTCTACAACAACTTATCTTCTTCAGACCACATCAATGACATATGAAAAAAATGACGAGTTTGACAGCCAAATAACTAATTTGCAGATCCACATTTAGGAAGATGATGATATAATGTTGAAAAAGGGTGACTATTTTTTATTCCAATTGTTGGATTAATTTCAGCCGACCCAGGTTTAGATCCTTAGTTATCAATAAGACCCAAGATATATTCCTAATAGAGAAGGACTCTATTGGTAACACCTGTGATGCAGATGACGTCTCACCCAAGATATCTTATGGGGACTGCTAGAATGAGGTTTCTGCAGTTATGTCAGGGAAGCTGAGAATTATAGTTATGTTACTATTCATTCATTCAAGTTAATTATCTACCATTCTGTCGACATAGATAGAAACATATAACATAAATCATTACCATATATTTACTTAGTACAGATGCAGTAAAAATATATGTTTATTCATCATTAAGTATGCGCAACACATTCAAATAATATCATCTATATCAATTATGCATTCAAAATAATATCATCTTGTCAACTCTGTTTGTCTTTTATCCATTTTTCTGCAGCTTTCATTGGAAATTTTTGCCATTGTTTCTGCTAAAAGGGTGTAATAATCATTGGTGATGCCAACGCCACCAAATCATTGGTCGGCCTTCCTCCTTTTCTGACTTTTTTCTGATTTTTTTGAATGCTTTCCCTTATCCTCTAACTTTGGATCTATCAAGGTTGTGCTGGATTCATCGGGACTATGAGAGATTCTTTGGGTTTATATGACTGGTGGATCACCCCCTTGATCTCCATTCCTCTTTTTCAATGGACTTCTATAGATAGTTGATCATCTTTGACGACCACTCTATAGGCCAATCTTGAACATTGGCATCAATTTCAAGAGTAAATAGGTGAAACTGGATTTCCAAATACTGCTTTTGTGGGTCTTGTCATAGCTCCAAAAATATGTGATGAACCCCAAGTGAAAAATGTATAATATTATGAAAATACTTGATGGCTTCCGTAGTAATTATGGCTTTCTTCTTGATATAGTATCGAAGTTACTCTCCTTGTAAAAAGAACTCGACGTTATTATCTTTATGTTTCTTAGGTTTTTCCTTTTCAAACCAGATATTCTGATATCGATCTCCTCAACACTAGACTGGAACATCTACCCCTTGGTATTTTGGTGGTTCCTCTCATGAGAAAAAAGAAATCAAAATGAGTAACCAAGAATAATGAAATGGACTAACTTTTTCATGTAGTTCTTCAGCATCTACTAAAAGTTCATTCATCAGGTAGGTTGACCAGTTGAGTTGGCCACCCCTTGCACACTACTCTACCCCAATAATTATTTTGGTGGTACATTGGTTCGGTTGCATTTTTCTGAGCATCTTGCTAGATAAGACTTTAGCTGCAAACTGAACAATAGTATCATTAATGAAGGAAATAGAAAAGCATCGCTTATCCCTTGTCAGCTCATACTTATCCTTCATTCAGTTTATCAATGTTGTATCTATGTCTTTCCTTGTGAAGAATGGTTTTGGGTTGAATCCTACAAGAGGGAGCCCTATGATTGACGCTATCAACTCGAGATCCACTTAAACTTATCAATTGAGCCATAGACAACCACAATGGAAGCAAACCAACAAGTACTTTACATAGGTATTAATTTATACCATGGGACCGAAATGTGGCATGTAGATGACCAAACATATTCCATATTTATCCCATCCTCATGGCCATTCCATTGGAACTATGTGGATGGGGCCATTCTCAGTTTCACATATAGTAGTTAGGTATCTATCCATCACAAGTTCTGGAATTATGCAGGTCATCGTCATAAAATCCCATTTTCTGCAAATATGGAATAATGTTGGTCGTTACCCTAACAACTTTCGGTACTACTAGTCTGACCAACGAATATCTAGCATTCTTTCCTTATCTGACCTTAGGTGCATCTGCTAAATTTCGTGGAACATAGTATGGAAATAGGGATGCAGATCATGTTGCTTCATCATCTGGTGGAGACACTATTACGTGTAGTTTTCAACTTGAAGAATGTTTCTTTTTTCAACATACCAGGTGGGTATGGTTCCAAATTAACTTCAATCCTCTACTTTGGCTATGAAACAACCTCTGTGTGCTCTTCCATGATTGGCATCAATGACGAAATCTTAATACTCGATTCTTGAACTATGCTCATGTTGGAAACAAAAATGACCATACTCTGTAAAAGAATGGCTTCGACTCTTATAGTTGTAGACAACAATTCAACGCTCTCAGTAAGATTAAATAGAATGAATGAAACTTCATCATGAAGATGATATATGTGTACCCATTTAATCAGTCGTTCATTTGCACAATTGGGAAATAACTGGAAGGGTGGCGACAATTTCTGTCACATGGAGCAATATTTCTAATCATTACAATGAAATTGCCAATCAAACCATCACTTTTCCTATTAGTTCTATGGTATTTATTGTGTAGTAATGGTAGAAGTGACTAAAGGGCATGCCGCCAAAATATTCCTGCATCTTCTCATTAACTACTAACCAACTATCACTTGGAACCAAAATTCATTGTGCGATAGTAATTCTCTTCTTGCGACAAGCATATGGCTTAGGACATGGTTTTTTCCTTGTGACATACATACAGTCTGCGATGCTTTTCCTTATCTGCAACCCATGGAGAGTTTGTGACATTTTTTCTTTTGCGACAGATAGAAAGTCTACAACCAAAAATCTTATAAAAAAAGCAATCCTAATTTTGTAGAATTAATTCTCATAAAAAACACTCATAAATTTGCAAATTTTTGTATTTTTCTTTTTCTTGTTTATTTTATCCTTTCTCTTTTCACATTTCTCATCATTTTTTTCAACTCTTTTTGAGCTCTAAGTTGATGAAATTATGGCTATCTTGGTAAGGATTTAGCTGAATTTCATTCACCAACCCCTTGAAAGGTGTTCTATCTAACTTATTCAATTTCACTACTCCTCCTTAAATGATATGAATAAAAATATATGGTCCCAACCGATGTGTTCTAATATTTTCGGGTTGCTTCAAAAACTTACTGTCGTACTAGAGAACAAGATCTCCAATGTGAAATTTCTTTTTCTTGATATGTCAGTCATGCCAATATTTTTGTTGCTCCTTCTCATCATTCTGATGATATCCCGTGACAAGATTCTCTTCCTCCAACTAGACCAAATCCAATAGTATTTCTTCTACAAAAACAACCTCAACCATCTCTATTATCGCAACTATCCTTAGACTGCGTACAATATACTCCATCAGCATGACAACCTCTTTTCCATAAACCATTCAAAATGGAGTTTATCCTATCAACTTTTTACAAGTGGTGCGATATGCCCATAACACTACATATATTTTCTAATCCAAACAATCTCTTTGATCATTATAGATATTTCTCAATGCATTCTCAAGAATCTTATTGAATGCCTTGACATCACCATTTTCTTGTGGGTGATATGGTGTCTCCTTCTGGTGCTAAATTTGGAATTCTTTAGTTAATATATCTATCAACTGATTCACAAAGTGAGTTCCCTGATCACTTATAAAAATCTTCATGCATCCAAATAGGTTCACTACATTGTCAAATAAAAGTCTGGAAGTGGTATCAGCAGTAGAATCCTTTACTTGTACTGCTTCATCCGATTTGGTTAAGTAATCCATCACAGTGATAATGTATCATTCACCTATTATTTTCCCTAGTGGATTAACAGGTCCAACAAAATCAACAACCCATTTTTCAAATGCCTATAAATTTATCTGAGGTACATGTGACATTGCATCTCGTCATGACAGATTTCTAGTTCTCTGATAAATGTCACAGCCGTGACAATAATATTGATCATTTGTGTGCAATATAGGCCACCAAAATCCTTCTTGTATTATCTTTCGTACTATATATTTTCCTTCATAATGGCCTCCTATGACACCAACATGTGATTCATTCAATATCATTGGTCGCTGATGCTCTAAAACGCAATGACACATAATTTCTTTTCGTCATTTTTTTATAACTGTCTAGCTATTGACTGGAAATATGCAACTCTTACCACTAACTGTTTCTTTTGTGTTGTAGTGAATCCAACTGGTGCATATCATGTACTCAAAATTTGTATAATATCTCTCTAATGGTCATCAAACATATTGATCCAAATAATTATGCATGTGGAAGACTATTGTCGAGATTACCTGGTTCTTCTCTACTTTCTAGTCTCGATAGATAGGCAGGTCCTAAGTTTAGTCGACTGTCTTTAATAATGATCTCAAAATCAAATTCATGGAAAAGGAGAATCCATCGACATATATTCCCCCCCCNCCATATCTAAGCCTTATATTTCTATCGTGGTATAATTATTATTTGTTGTTGATAATTTTCGGCTAGAAAAGGAAATAGGATGATCAATAGACCTATCATTTGGTTGTGCTAGTACAATGACGAGTGCGATAGAAGACACATCAACATGTACATGAAACTCCTTTTTCCAGTTTTGAAGATTTAGTATGGGTGTAGTAACCATCTTATTCTTTGGAACATCCAGAATATATTGGAATTGTTCAGTCCACTGAAACTGATCATCCTTCTTTAATAAGTTGTCCATAGGAGTAATCACCTCTACATATCCTCTGATAATTTTTTGATAGTACCTTGTATGTCCCAAATTAATTATTAGATGCTTTCCTATCACGGATGGTGGTAGGTTGGCGATGATTACAATTTTATCTGGGTCCATCAAGATTCCATCGCGACAAACCACATGAAACAACATAATTCCAAAAGGGGCACAAAAATTACACTTCTATAAATTCTGATAAATATGATACTGTCAACGTCATTCCAACATCATTATGAGGCTCTCAATATCCTCCTTTATGATTCCAAATACCGTTCGGTGATCAAAATAGACTTCAAGAAATGTATGGATAAAATATTGAAGGCACCGATGACTATACTAGAAAAGATAGCAGGTTTATTCTTGAGTCCAAAAGGCATCACTGTATACAAGAAACATCCCCACTCCGTTGCAAAGTTTGTTTTGTGTTGATATTCCTTCGTAATTTTGATCTAATGGTAAGCCTATAATACATCACTAAATGAATAGCTTCTTGGCCCCTAGACTCCCCAATACTTCATCTATAAATAGAGTCAGAAATGGGTTGTGAAAGCATACATCATCCACCTTCCTTAGGTAGACACAAATACATACTTCACCAGCACTTTTCTTGTCTTGTACTACCATCGGATTGACCCACTCAAATTCTTGAGCAGGTTTTATGATGCCTGCATCCAACATTAGATCTAACTCTATTTTGACTTTTTCTTTGTACCTGGGATTGAGCCGATACGGTCATTTCTTAACAGTTTTTGCATCGGGATTCAATGGGATTTTCATTTCTCCAAGATCTCAGACAATTCCCTTCATTTCAGAAAACTTAGTGGGAAACATATCTTGAAACTCATGCAGCAGGTCTATAATCTTCCCAACAATTTCATTGTCCCAATAATCTCCAATATTGGCAAACTTTGGATTCTCTGGAGAACAAATGGTTACTTTGTTTACCTTCAATGGATTTAGAAACTTGTCATTCGACACACTTGATCCTTCCACCATGTGAGCTCATTCATACTCAGGTATGTTTACATCATGGGGATCATCATCTGGTTCTATTGTTACATTACAGAAATCCATCTAGTGTTGGACAATCACACTACTTTGAAAAAAAATTATATTTGATGTAGGAAAATATTCAAATATCTTACTCTTGATCTCTTGTAGAGAATCATCAATCAATGGATGATAGTCATCAAATTCAAACATCTTGGTGAAACTGGCAGCTAAATCTTCCCATTCTATTTTTCCTCATCGTAGCTCGATCGAAGAATACCAGCTCCTTGGTATCGTGTCCAATGTATGTACAAATTGATGGACCCATTGCTATCACATACATTGTTCCCATGTCGCACAACAACGCTCAATGTGATCAACAAGACTAGTCATCCCCATGTATTTCTTTCCAGTGTACATCACCTTCTATCTAAATCAGACTTCCATCAATCTCCATCTTTGGGGTCATTCTGAGATAGAATATTTATGTGCGACCCACCATCTGCAAGGTGTATCTTTTAGTGCAAAGTCCAAAGATGCCAATCATTGAGGTTCTGTTACTTTCTCTTCAGATTATGTCAAAAAAGAGTCTATTTTAGGTAATTCCTCATAAGTAGGTATTTTAGATACCTCAATACCTACCCATCGCATAGATTTTGTAATTCTGGCACGTCATCACATCGACACTTCATGCAATCAGTTCTACCAATTTTCAAAAGATTCTCTAGAATTCGATGTGTAGGAGATAACACTTTTTCAGTTGAGCTTTTTTATCATCCTTCATATTCACATAATCATCTATTGTAGAAGTGTTATTATAGATATGGTCTATGTATCCATCTTGTCCTTCAATATTTATTTGCTCGACATACTTCTAGTATTCTAAAGAATCAAGCAGTGCGACCACCCTTAGTTCGCCAGCTTCAAACATTAATATGCTTTTCTCGAAATTGATAATAGTTTGGTTATCGATGTACCAGTCAACCCCTAGAATTGCATGATATAGAATTGTACCTTCAACAATGTTGATCACCTTAAATTCTACATAAGTGTGAATTCCTTCTATCTCGACAAGAACCTAATTTAGTCAACCAATAGGTAAAACCTTCGATTGATTTGCTAATCTTAATTGGATAGGAGACCATACTAGTCTTTTTTTTCCCATAATCTCCCAAGTTTGTCTAGTAATAATTTCCACATCAGATCCCATGTCCAAAACGATATAGTTCATGTCATATTCTCCTATCCAGGAAATATTCCTAGTATTCAATCTTTTCCCAATATGGTTAACCCTCCTTTCAAGTGGCACATCTTCTTGAGATTCCTCTATAAAAGCTCTCAATTCTACGACAACATATTTATCTTATATTACTGTTAAACAAATTTAAAGAATTGTTTCAGTTTACTAACCTTTGTTATCGGTTTCTTTCGAAATATTTGTTCAAATCTTTGAGGCATGTCTTGTATTAGTCCTTCATTTTGTACAACAACAGAGGTCGACGTGTCATTTTTGTCAATAAATTCATGTCGTGCATCCATGAATACTTCTTTTTATTTTTGGACATCGAGTGGTTCTTTATTTTGTGGTGTCAGTCACACTCGCGGTTGTCCATATGGTGTGTATTGAATGGCTCCAGTCGCAACACCTCCTCTTATAACAATGGAAATACTTGGATCCCTTGATTCAGTAGATATCTTTTGTATGTTTAGATTGGGATTCTAAGGTAGGTTCTGATTTCCCACATTCCTCACCTACCATTTCACAATTAACTAAATGAACTCTTTGACAGTATGGTAAACATATTTACAATATGAACAGGTCGTAATAAGATTTTTTCAGTCCCTGGAAAAGTTTCTAGGGTTCCCACAATTATAGCATATAACTTTTCCTGTTCTGCGACCAAATCCTCCTCCTTGTTCTCAACCTCTAAAAATTCCACCCCCCTAGGTTGAGGGTATTGTGTTTGCATATATTGATCCTGAGGGTACTGCTTCTGGGCAAATTGTGCCTGAGCTCATTCAACTTGCATTTGTTCATCATTCTTTATGAGCTAAGTGTTGAATGTTTTTTCTTGCAGTAGATGATATGCTCTACAATCTTTCTCTTCATGGCCCACTGACTGACAAAATTTATAGTATAGACTAGCTTGTGCACTTATGATTTTCTGTAAGTATAAACATTCTTCTGACCGATTCCCTCTAATTTTACATATTCAAAACCAAGACATCCCTTGTGAATTCATTGGATTTGGTGCTCCTAATGTGACATAATTCATGAGCACCAGGAAATTTTCTTTATGATTCCCTTTTGTAATGCATCTAGTACACCATAGTTCTTCTTATACTTCCTTTCCTTTATTCATATCCCGAAGTTTCAATGTAAGGCTGGAAACTTGTGACTAGATTTGCATCATTCCTACACCAATTTCTCTGATGGGTGAAGCTTCAAACTTCATGAAGATAGAAAGAGCGAATGCTACAATTTTCTATTGCATTAATGGGATACAGATATGCGGTAACATCGCCGCAATGAACCATTCTTTGTGTTCGATGTCCGATGTTTGAAATCTTACTTTGGACATCAAATTATTGAACCTTTGTCTCTGAATTGGTGTCCCTTCTCATCACAAGTGGCATCTAATGCTGGAAGGATCTCTTCCAAGTTAATTTTTTATTTTGTTGTGATGAACGTCCTCCTTCTTTATATGATTTCTTCTGGTGTGAACCATGGGATCTTGATCTTCAGTTGCTCCCATCTTCTCCTATCTTGTTATGAATCGATCTTCTTCTTATGTGCATTATTCCCATAGTCTGTTGAAGGACATCAACTTCCTTCTTGCACATATTCCTTGAATAAATGAAACTCATGATCTTTGGAGGCCATTCAAGGTGATCATAGAAATATATCCTTATTCTGCATTCTCTTTGACTGCTTCACATTGTTCCTTGATTTGAGAAACCCTTGTGAACAAGGACTACATGGCCTTTGAGTTATGTATCTTCACATTCCTCAATTGGTTCCTCAATGTCATCTTCCAATTAATGTTCTTTCCTTCGAACAACTTCATCAAAGCATCGAACACTTTCTTTGGTGTCTTCAAGGACGACACTTGTGGGATGACATGATCCTTAATAGAATACACAATGATTCTCTTGGCCTTAACCAATTTCTTCTTATGAGTATACTTAGCCTCATCTCCCTCTATCTCTAGAACTTCCTTACTAATCCAAGTCATTTTCTTCACGGATTAGGGAGATCCTATACTTCCATGCTCAAAAGTTGTCAGTTCCCCAAAGCTTATCATCAAGTTGGGTGTGATTAGTCATTTTGAAATGAGAACCTCAAATGGAAATATAAAATATTTAGATATTACCGATTTGAGGTGTCTGACCTGGTTCCAGAGCTCGCTGGTCTAGGTTTGTTAGAGAAACCCCAATTTACCAAAATTGGAATTTCAAACTTTTGATTGGATAGGAATATGCATCTCTTCAAGGTGAGTTGTCCAATGTACTCCTTTTCTTAAAATTGGGGTGGAAATGATTTGAAAATTGATGCCCTAGTTTCTTCTTGTAGTGTCATGTAATGTCCCATAGTAAAAAATTGAAATTCCACATAATGAAAAACTTCTTCCATAGAAATCTGCACCCTCATAAAGAGAATTTCATGGTCTTCCTTTTTCAATTGATCGGTAGAGGGAAGTGGTTAGAACAGGGAGCCATGGTTTCTTCAATTTATTCTAGAAAATTACCTAATCTTTTTTTTGTTGTATCTCTGAATTTTCTGATCCTAAAGCTATGAAACTTCATCTTGAGGTAGCCCATTTTGTCTTATTTACAGCCCCATACGTTATAGTAAAAATGGGTTCACTAAGTGGGACTTATGATAAGTTTAACAAGGTGACTATTTTGAGGACTACTCAACATAGCGAACTTGTGTGGACTTCCATGTGCAATGATTCACATTCAGGGTCTGAAAAGTGGATCATGAAAACATAACATTCTACCCTCTTTTATAATGTATCCTATTTAACAAAAAATGAAAAGATTCCTGGAATCTTTCGGATTTTTGGCATAACATTTTGCTCGCAAATCAGAATTGGGAATACTTTGTAGCATTGGAAATTTCGTGAAATTATCTACAGCTTTGTTGTTTTGAGTTTTTCCTAATTCCTTACCATTTTACTGAGGCGGGCATTTTAGTAAAAGCATATTTTAAAAGATGTTTTTTACTAAAATGCTCGCCTCTGAAAAATGTTAAGGAATTAGGAAAAACTCAAGACAAGAAAGTTGTATAGAGTTTCAAGACCTTTCCAATGGTCCAAAGTCCACCTAATTCCACGTTATGAGAGAAACATTATGCCCAAAATAAGAAATATTCCTGGAATATTCTAGTCATTTTCAAATAAGATACATTTTGGGAAAAATAAAACCTTATGAACTACAGTCCATTCTCTATCTAAAACATTTTGAAAAAATTGATTTGGACCTTCCTAGCTTGAGATATAGCAATTATCCCTAGGTCAACTATTTATGACTGTATTCTTGAGAGGCTGGAACCCTAATTTGGAGGAATCATATCTACTAAAGTATAGTGAATATATTGCTGAAAGTCCCGTATAAGGTAAATAAATATTTCATCTTGGGCATGTAAAAGTTTCATATCCTCATACTTCTCCACTATCTATTTATAGTGAAAGTCCCAAGATTACTAGATTTTGTCTTCTAGGGTTTTCAGGTGTGAAACCCTAATCTTCAGTAGTTTCCATTGTAGCAGTATTTCAGCTGTACAATTCCTTTTTCAGAGTGGCTTTAATACCATGTGAGTTTTCTAAGTGAATTTACTTAGGATATTTATTTGAAAGAATAATAAGCACATGAATAGATCAAAGATACATAAGATACAAAAGACACAGATATTTTCATGGGGGAAACCATAAAGAAGAACACCCTACAAAATTCCTCAAAATAATTTTGTCACAAGGACAAGATCACAAGATGAATAACCCAAGAACAATATGTATTTTGCATCCCTCTCTCTTCCTCCTCATTTTCCTCTCTCTCCTAATGCTCACATGAGAGAGTGATAGAGTGTGTGACAAATGAGGAGAGTGCCTCCCTATTGATATTCTTATGTTGAGTAACTAACTCAACTAACTAGTTCAAGAAGGTAACCTTTGGGGCCAACCTATGTAGGAATACACAAATTACATTTTCCTTTTTTTAACCTAGGGACTATTGCCCCGAACTATAACAGAGAGTATACCTCAGTTACCATACATAATGATGACATACCGGAAGGAGAGAAACACATCTCTGATGGTCATACAACAATATACAATAGTAATATACATCATAAAATATTTTGAAGTTACAATTACATAAATAGGATTCACCTACCAAAAAACAAAGGTATGACATTAAATATTTTTCATTTCAGTAACTTAAAATCATTTTTCTTGAAAACATACGAGTTCATGGGTAGGGAGAAGTTATACCTTCGCTAATAAACATAGAGGGACATGGGTTTTCTCCTCCTAGATTCCCTCTCCTCCTCCCATGTACATGAAAACTAAGTTGAGTTAGCTTAGTTGAAAACCATGATAACTCGTATCGATGCAAGAGTAAAAATAAAATTGAACTTTAGTAGTTCATACCTGTATAAAATTTGTGGTTTGGAAAACCTCCGCGATAATTTCCCAGGAAAGTATCCAATATAGCACACGCAAAAAAAGTGATGGATGAGACCGTGCAGAGAAGAAATAGCAGCCACACAAACATTCAAACACTAATAGAAAGCCTGTAAACAACTCAAAAAAATTACAGTGTATAAACCAAGAAAAATATTGTAGACCAACGAAGGGAAAGCATGGCTGCAATGGAACACCATGGAGCAATTGAGCAAAACCTCCAACAACCATTAACAAAAAAAAACAAAAAAGAACCCTCGTGAATAAATGAATGAAAAGTTAAAACCCTACAAAACCTCTTCAATGACAAACACTAGATTAAGGACAACTAGAGAGCCATGATCATTCCTATCCACAAAGAGCACACTGGCCATTTAATATGCCTGGTTGCGCTGTCAACTCACAGCCATGGCTTATGAAAAATTTTAAACACATCATCAAAACTTCATTTAAACCTTTTTTTATCACAGTTGGACTTCACCTTGTATCTCCCACGGTCACATGCAATTTCTTCACATAAAACTTTTATAACATAACCACACTGTCACCCTCTTCACATGTAAAGCCCGCAGGGATAATACCTTATGCAAGTACCTTATGAAGGTAAGCTAAGAACAATATTATGACACATAAAATGTATGCCCAAGCATAATATGTCTTATCACCTATTAATATAACCATACCATATAATTATCACCCCCCTCATCGCTTACAAATGCCACAAGCTATTATGCCAAATTGTAGGCAAGGTAAGGTCAAAACATAATCTTGAACACATAAACCTTATGTATAGAAGTATAGTTAGGACTAGGTCCAAAAGTCTAGGATTAAATCATAGATAAGAAAATCCGATATAATGAGTTTAAACATTAACATTGCATTGGAAAGGGTTGCGACCAAGTTGTCGATACAACTAGAGTCAACGCCCAGCAGACATTAAGCTAGTCATCAAACATTTTAAAAACGTCTAGTTAATCTTATTATTTGAAACAAGTAAGAACATGTTATGAGTAAGAAATACATTTGAAACGAGTGAGAATGGTAATTTATAAACATAATTTTTTTTATTTTGTTTTATGAATTGTATAGGTTTGTGACAGAATGGTATCAAAGCACAACTACAACACTTGGGATAAAAATATCAACACTCAAATTGATATAAAATAGAAAAATAATTTTATTGTTATGGTTTGAATCTCTTTGCAAACAAGAAGAGAAGAATAACCTTGTTTTTGCAGGAATCTAGCAGATGTGAGAATGTCTGCTGAAGGAGAATCACATCCTAAAGATATGGAAAACAATGAAGAAGGTAACATTAGAGACAGTGAAATCTGGGTAAATATAAATGAAAGTGGGAATGATAACCCATATGAACTCCTACAAACAATAAAATATTTAAGGGAAGAACTGAAATGTGTCAAGGAAGATAATGAACTCGTTTTAAAAGAACAAGAAGAATTAAACAATGTTCTACTAACTAAACTGTATAGAAATGACGAAGATAAGAACAACGGCCCAGATTAAATATGGCAATAACTGGACTTTACAAACGTAAAGTAAGAAAACTAGAACTCTAATCATGAGACTGAATCTTCAAGTGAAGAATCAACTAAACATAATAATGAAAAATGTAAATATTGTATTAAAAGTAGCGATAGTAATCAGCAAAAAAATAAATACAAACCATATGAATAAATTTCTAGTGAATTTAAAAATATCAAACCTCCTATAATCAATGGAGAAATCAAAAAAGAAGGAGAAGAAGAAGCTTGTATATCTAGGAGGAAAAAGTACTTCTATATTCATTATTATTCTGGTGAACTAAAAGAAAAAATGGAAATTTATAACTTTGACATGAAAGGTTGAGATCTGGTAAAAAGATATAAAGAAAGTAAAAATCATTAAAGAACGTTATGTAACTTGGAAAACTTTTAAGAACTATTTTAAAATAAAATATTTATCATAACAGTATTACGAAGAGAAAACTAAAGAATTCTTTGAATTACGATTAGGTGCAATGACTATGAA
Source organism: Pseudotsuga menziesii (assembly GCA_001517045.1). Taxonomy (NCBI): domain Eukaryota; kingdom Viridiplantae; phylum Streptophyta; class Pinopsida; order Pinales; family Pinaceae; genus Pseudotsuga; species Pseudotsuga menziesii. The sequence goes on from LPNX010938663.1 coordinate 598,373, forward strand.
GGAACTTTGCAACAAATTTTTAAGTTTAGTATGTTATGTACCTTACATTATCGATGAAAAACAAAAAATTCAACGTTTCCTTAGCGATTTACCTATTATGTTTAAAGAGAGAATTGAATATGATAATCCAAAAACTATGGAAAAGGAAATGAGAAAAACAAATTTATGCTATGATCAAAATAAAAACAAACGAGAAAACATACCTAATTGGAAAAATAAAAGGCGTGAAAATTTTGAAGAGAAAAAGAAAGGTACTAAGTTTTATAAGAACTCTGGGAATAATTATCAGGGATACCGAGGGGAAGTTTTTAAAAATTATAAATAGCAGAATCCTACAACAATAAAATAAAAGTAAAAAACCACTACTTTTAATAAAAATACTACACAAAGGAAACCATTAAAATGCTGGGAATGTGGTGAACCACTACCTTAAATATTGTCATGTAAGAAAGAAAGGTCTTAATAACATACATACAATTCAAGAAGCTACTACAATGGGAAATATAGCAAGAAGCATGCTCAAAATCAGTGCACCATTGGAGAATAGGCAAGTAGATCATGAAGCATCTATGGTCGAAATCAAAGGTATGTTAAAAGATAAACCAATTTCTATATTAATTGATCTAGGTACAAGTTTAAGTTATGTATTGCCAAGGATTGTAGAACTATACAAGTTACAAGAAGACAAGTTTGAAAATTCTTGGTTAGTTCAACTTGCTATAAGCAAAAAGCAAAAGGTCACTAGCTTCGTGAAAAAGTGTTATTTTAATATGAATGGCTCAAAAACACATGCTGATTTAAATATATTACCTCTAGGATCTTATGATTTACTGATAGGAATGGATTGGTTAGAGAAACATAGAGTTATCCTAAATGGTTATGATAAAACATTCTCATGTTTGGATGATGATACCATTATTGTAAAAGGGATTCCCAGGAAAGTTACCATATGATAAATTTTAGCCTTACAAACGAAAAGGTATGTTAGTAAAAGATGAAAACTTTTTGTAGTTTACATAATGGATGACAAACAGAAATATAATCAACTCAATATATAAGACATACTAGTTTTAAAAGACTTTAAAGATATATTTCTGGAATAGATTCTCAAACTACCTCAGAATAGAGATACATATTTTACAATTGATTTGGTACCATGGGCAGTACTAACATCAAAGTATCCCTATCAGATGAATATAGTAGATCTTACTGAATTAAAATAAAAAATACAAGAATTAATTGATAAAAAATACATTCAACCTAGTGTTTCCCCTTGGGGGTCATTGGTTTTATTTGTAAAGAAAAAAGATGCCACTCTACGACTATGTATAGATTATAGGAAGTTAAAGAAAATGACAATTAAATATTGATATCCTTTGCCTCATGTTGATGACCTATTCGATAAGTTTCGAGGGGAAACAATCTTCTCAAAAATAGTCTTGAGATCTGGATACCATCAAGTATGGATCACGGATGAGGTCATCTTTAAAACTACTTTTAGAACCAAATACAATCATTATGAGTTTGTCATAATGCCCTTTGGGTTAACAAATGCCTCGATAGATTTTATGTGTTTAATTAATAATATATTAAGTAAATATTTAGATAAATTTGTAGTCGTCTTTATCGACGACATATTAATCTATTCTAAAAATAAACAAGAGCATGAAACAGTTAAAGATAATCCTACAAGTATTAAGGGAGAAAGAATTATTTTTCAAGTTTAGCAAATGTGACTTCTTCAAAAATAGAATTCAGTATCTAGGACATGTGGTGTCTAAGAATGAGATATCAGTCGATCCGGATAAAATTAAAGCTATCATTGAATGTTTTGTTCCAAAGAACATGTTGGGCCTAGGGACACTAGGGAAAATTTCATGTAGAATTCTGCCTAAGTATGGAGAAGAACATAATGGAGAAGAGGAAGGAGCTATGACCATGGAAGCAGCATAAAGGGAAAAGGGAAGGACGTTGTGACGAAAGAAGTGAAATAGAAGAATAAGACAAAGAGAAGGCACTGGAAGAGGAAGATGTGCTAGCTAAGTAAGCCATGATAGAAAGACAAAAAAATATACAGGATGACATGGAAGAATATCAGCAGAAGTAGGCATGCAAATAGTGTAACGAATAGAAAATGACAATAAGGAATAATGCTGAGAAAGCGACAGTCCTTAACAAACGTGGGTACGAGATTGGCTGGAGCCGATAGAAACCACACGTGTGAAGGTATATTTGTAAGTCAGCTCGATAGTTCCTCTCGTTATGTGTTTCTATTATAGGAAAGGCAGCCTATTGGTTGGATATAATAAGTCAGATGAGATAGTGACTACAAAGAAGTCTGTAATGAGTCTGTTAGAGTCTGTATAGAGTCATTATTGAGTCTGTAAGAAGCATGTATGGGAGTTCTATCTAGTTTGTAATGGGGCTATAGGTTGTAGATGGGTTAGTGGGTTAGCTGATTAGCTAATATAGCATATGAGTAATATCTAGACACTTGGAAAGATGCTTGAGCTATAATCAAGGTAGGACTTTGGTTAATGACTCTTTATCGTTGAGTGCATTAGAGTAGAGATTTTGTAGTTGAGTGTGCAGACGAGTAGGGAAGCTTTATTTGATCCAGGTTGTGTCTGGATCGCTAGTAGGAGTAGAGTAGGAAGAGAAAGATAGAAGATCATAGAGCATGAGAGGGAGGAAAATTCTGTAAAGATAGAAATAATATCTTGAACAGAGTCTGCAGCTTTGTGCGTAGAAAAAAGGTGCATCTATTTCCCCATGCCAGATGAAGAGCATCTTGTAGTTTTTTCCCGGATGGGTTTCCACATTACATGCTGTGTATATGTGTGAATGTTGTGTTGAATGACTGGTTGGTTATTGTGTTACAAATGGATAAATGTATGACTGTCGCATTATATTAATGAATGTGATTATGATGTATGTTCACTGTTTATTTACTTAAGTTGCATAAAAAAGGGTTGGATCACAAATAGTGTTGAAGTACTGTCCATACAAATAATACACCTCCTTAGGATTTGTTGAAACCCTTGATGCAGAACCAAGGTACTAAAACACCTTCCCACACAAACTGCAGAAATGTGGTTTTGGAAGTTACCCATAAAACTGAGATATCTTGGGTGAGACAACATCTATGTGGCAGGTGCTTCCAGCTGAGCTCTGATCTGTCAGGCCAATATCTTCAGCTTTGTTTTGCTGAGGAGAAGGGATTGAACCTCAATCTAGCTACAGATAGAGGGAAGAAAGCCAACAAATGGTTCTATTGTTGGGATCTTAAACTGTTGTGGTGAGGGATATGTTTTGGCAACCTAGAGGGATATGTTGTGGAAACCCATGAAACCGAAGATCCAAGATTGGGTGGAATCTAAAGAGTTAGAGTTTGCACGAAAAGAAAGTGAAGGATATCGGTGGACCCCAATGAAGTGGCTAGGTCGGTACATTTATTCAGACATTCATGATATTTTCTTTGATAAGTTTCCCATTGTGTTGCATGAGTGGTTGTCTCAGTTGGAAACCCAACAAAGGAATTTTTAAGGAGGAGAACCGAGAGATTGGAGTCCTGAGTGGATGTAAAAAGTAAGCAACCCTATATCAAGGGTTGTTGATTTCTGGGTATACAGTATCCTATAAGGATATATTACTGATTTTGATGTTGACACAATAACCTCATACAATGAGGCAGAGCAAAAAAAAATCAAGTACCACGCAGTAGATACACATCATCTTTAAGGACGTGGATACAAATGATTTTATGTGAAAAAGGCATTATGTGAATGCAATAATACTGAATAGCATTAAGGGTGGTTATGTCTTAGCAGAACACTAGAGCGAGATGTTCCCAGGAGATAGAGAAACTGAACTAGAGCCAGAATTTTTAAGAAGTGGAAGAAGATTTAGTCCTGGAAAGTAAAGAAAAACTCTGTTTGGAAGAGGGAGTTGCAACACAGACCAAGAAGAAGAAGGCTACGAGCTTGTGTCATATTTGGACAAAGGATCCTGTGATGAAGAAGAGGAATACCAGATGATCTCATAAGGAGACAAAGAATCAAAAGAGTCGACTGAAGCCCCGCAACAAGAATGTGCTTACAACTCTCCTACAACACCAGAGGTAAGACCATGAGACCTGTCTCCAAGTAATTTTGTAATATGACTAGTACTAATGTTGTAAATAGCGAACAACGAATTTTGACTAGTCCAAATTTTGCTCCGACTATAACATCAACACATACAAAAGTTGTAACTGACATTAAGTCCCAATATTCAATAGAAACGGGTTGGAAGACCCAGAACAACAGTGCTTTCTTTTTAAATTTGTTTGGACTGTACGACATATCCAGGATGAGAATATCAAGAAATCATAGTTGATCACGACTATGCTAGGTCATGCACTAGACTGGTATATGAAATTTTCCATAGTACCAGTAGGAGTTTTCCTGAAAACACTCAATGATATTCAATTGAGTTTGATACATGAATTCAAAAAGTTGAAGTCTAAATCACAATGCATCACTGAAATCAAGGACATTAAGTAGCTACCAACATAATCTATTTGGGACTTTGTCCAATGATTCAAGACATTAATGACCAAAGTGAGTTTTCGAATGTCAGATGTGCAACATAAGGAATGGTTTATCACCGCCTTGTTACCACGTATCTAAACCCCATTGATGCAACAAAAACTCGTGCCGCAGACAGAGGCTCTTGAAATAGCAATCATTAGGGGAAATTTCAAGTCAAAATGGGCCTTTTAACACAAATTCAAATTCCATGTCATCATGTGTTAGCCAATGAAATCGATTAAAATTTGAAATACCGTATAGGTCTTAAACAATTTTTTAATATAAATTTGGGGATAGGTATCATAAAAAAAAACTACTTTTTTTGTTGGTATTTTCGACATATCTCCCTATTTTTTTACTCAAATTTAGATCGGGAGAGCTTGTTGGATGCAGAATTAATCCAACGAGTACCCAATTGGCATAATTTTGATAGACCTCTCTACACCCCCCCAAAAAAATACCTAAAAAATGTGATGATGACATCATCATCACGTTTTTAAGGTATTTCTTGTTTTTTGGGTAGTGGGGTCTATCAAAAGTATGCTAAGTGGGTACTCGTTGGATGTGGAATCCACATCCAATGAGCTCTCCTAATTAAAATTTGAGTAAAAACACTGGTAGATATGTCAAAAATACAAACAAAAAGGTAGTTTTTTTCTTTTCTTCCTCCAAAATTAATAAATATTATTTTATTATTTTAACTTTTATTTTATTATTTTAATGATTATTTTATTAATTTTCCTTAGGAGGCCCATTTTGAGTTGAAATTTTCTCTAAGTTATTAAAGGAAATGTGAAAATGGATGGCTTAGTTAAATTGGAAAATAAGATGACTATTAAAGAGGATCTCAAAGGGATGGCTAGTAAAGAGGATCTCATAGGGATTACGAGAAAATAAGATCTTATAGAATTGAAGAAATTGATGAAGGATATAAAACATAGATTTATTCTTCATGTATCTACTATAAAAGAGGATAAAGAGGAAAAAGGGGACTTATTCTAGTTGCATCTTAAGAAAAATGAAAAACAATTGGAGAGTAAGAAGTTTGATTCCTCAAAAGTTGATTATTCACTACAACATCCTGGGTTCAACTCAGATTCAAGGAACTACTTTATCCCCAAGATTGACATGAGAAATTTTCTTGGAAAGGATCCATTCACATGGATTTTTCAAAGGGAGCAATTATTTGATTTACACCAGGTGCGAACTTTGCAAAAGGTAAATATTAGATACTTATATTTAGAACCTCATCAATTTGTATGGTACCAATGGCTTTGTGACTGTAAAAAGGACTCAACTATCTCTTGGTCTATATTCACAAAATAATTGATAGCACATTATGGGGATATAAATAGCAACAAATTCTTTATCCAGTTGGTAAATCTCAAGCAAAAAGGTACAGTTACATAGCACATCAAGTAATTTCAACATCTAAGTCTTAGAGTGAAGAATAGTTCAGAACATAATTTGTTAGATATTTTTATTGGAACCTTGAAAGATAACATTCAACATCAGGTGCATCTCTTTGAACCATCATCCCTAAAGAAGGATTTCATGATGGAAAGGAAGATTGAATGTAAAAATGTGGAGATGACTACTAGAAATACCTGTTTCAACACATATAGAGAGAATGATGTTCCTTTTAACCAACCTTAGAGGTTGACACCTCAACAACTGGAGGAAAAAAGAGTGAAATTTCTATGCTTTAATTATGATGTAACAAGTATAGTAAGGGACAAAAGTGTGGACAAAATAAATTAGTCTACATAGAATGTAAAGAGGAAGAACAAAAAGAACAGGAACCCCCTGAAGGGGATGAACTAGAAGTGTGTACTCCCACCATATATTTTCATGCTTTCGATGGAAATAACACTCCCCAAACTCTCAAGATCGAAGGATATTGGAAAAAATAAAAAAGGTAACATTGTTGATTGACTTTGGTAGTACTCATAATTTCATTCACTGTAAAGTAGCCAAATATCTCAATTGCTTTGTATAACCAACACTAGAATTTCAAGTAATGATTGCATATGGAGGAACCATCAATTGTTTAGGGAAATTCCATAATATAAATCTTACTATGGGGAAATATGTATTGAATAGTCCCATGATTTATATCCCAATGGGGGGTGCTGATATTGTATTAGGAGTTCAATGGTTACAATCATTGGGAATGATGGCTTTTAATTTTCACAAGCTTTTCATGAAATTTTCTTGGAAAGAAAACAAATTTGTGTTAAGTGGTATCATAGGGAAATCACGCAAGGTGATCAACTCTAATGGTATGACAACATTGTTAAAAAAAAAAGGAAAACAAGGTGTAATTACACAATTATACTCACTAGATGTTTAAACATGTAATGCTCCTATATTTCCAGATATCCAAAGGGTCCTTAAAAATTCTTCCAAGTTATTTGAAGACATTCCAATAAGTCATCCACCTATTCAAGATTTAGAGAATGCTATTATCTTAAATCTCGGGATCATTCCTTCTAGCATCAAACCTTACAAATACCCCTATGAAAAGAAGAATGAAATAGAGCACATGGTTGAAGTAGTGATAGGAAAATATACAGTTCAAGCAGTGGAAGATCACATAGAGCACCAACAAGAAGTTCTCCAAATCCCAATGATGTCAGAAAAATAGATGAAACTACAAGTCAATCAACATCATCGTTAAAGCAGTTTTGAAGAAGCACAACTCATATGGAAAATTGAACAAATCATAGAAACAAGGACCAAACAACTACGAAATCATGCTATTATTGAGTCCCTCATCAACTGGATGAACTTACTAGCTGTGGATTCGACATGGGAAGATGATTCCTTCATACATATGCATCCAAGCGATGATGACAATGTTTTTCTGAAGGGAAGGAGCATGTTAAGCCATAAATGTTGGGCACATTCCCCCCTATAGGGTGGTGCATTACCACATATGTTGTGACATATTACGTATTATTCATGTAATCTTGGGTCTATTAGTTGTTACTATACACCTTGGTCTCCTATACATAGGAAGGAGATATTCTCATTTTAGTCATCATTGTATCTTGTCTTGTGTACTTGGTACATTGCGTAAGGAGGTTCCTCCCTCGAAGAAAATTTCTATTTATCTTTTTTTTCATTATTAAGGTGTGCATTACTCTCTTCTTGCCTATTTCTACTATTTTTATGCTATTTTTGGGACTTAGTTGCGCCGAGAGGCGCTCTACAGCCCAATATGGTGGAGATCTTGTAACATTACGTATCGTTATATAACGTTTATAATGTTACGTAACGTAACGTTATTTTTATTAATAATTTTTTTTTAAAATTCTAGGCCAAAATAAATGTTGGCCTAAAGAACAACCTAATATGGGGGAGATGTTGTAATCTTCCTACCTAACACAACAATAAAAGGTAAAAAATTAATTATCCATAAAAAAAATGTGGGTCATGAAAAAGCACAATATGGGGGAGATGTTGTAATGTTCCTATCTAACAAAATAATAAAAAATAAAAAATTGAATTATGCTAAAGAAAATGTTGGCCTTGCACATAAACCTTGTGCATGGTTTTAAAACTATGTGAACATGGTTTTAAAACCATGTGCAAGGTCTTCTAAACAACCCATGGGTTTATTGTACATGGTTTAGGAGGGCCTTGCACATGGTTTTAAAACCATGTGCAAGGCCTTCTAAACAACCCATGGTTTTATTGTACATGGTTTAGGAGGGCCTTGCATGTGGTTTAAAACCATGTATGGGAAAATGTAGTAATGTTCGTTCCTAATAAAATAAAAAATAATAAAAAATATTATATGTCGGTTATAAATAATATTAAAAATTAATAATAATAATATTATATGTGAACCTTAAATAAAAAGATGTGTCTTTTTGTTTGAATCAAATCAATGGATACCTAAAAAGAGATTCGATCTCTCTCGGCGCTTGATAGAGCCTAGGATTTGGATCTACGCTCATTATATAACAGTTTGATTCTGAAAAGATTTCCTTAGAATAAACTCAGTGTTAACACTTTTGGCCATCCTTTTAATCTTCTCATTCATAATGTTGCCATCTCTATGAAGACCCTTGAGAATTGACTTTAGATTGTTGCCTAAAACTTGCCTTGGCTCTCTTTCAACCATAATTTGACCGAGTATGATTTTGCCGTTCCAAAAGCCAATCAAGATTATCATGCTCTCGATCGAACAAAGTACATTTCTTGGGGCTTATTACCATTTTTAAAACATCACGTATTCTTATTAAATAAATATTTTATAAAAATCAAATACGTACTCTATACATTAGACTCACATACATTATATTATTTTTTAAAGCTAATACTAAATTATTATTGTAAATCAATCCACTATCCCTGTCGATAAAATTCTACTTCCATGCCGGTTTAACAAGTGTAATTGAGATGTATGTCTCACTAAAGAAAACTAGATTAAATTCTAAGTAGATTATATTTTCTTTAAGGTCAGTATGTGTTTTAAGTCTTATCTATTTTTCTTTAATTTAATCTGATCACTTGAAAGTCAAGTGTAACATACTTTCATTATAAATCAATTAATTTGTTACAATAAACAAAATTATATATATATAAAAGTGAGATCATGATTATGTAATTAATGGGATCTCCTGTCATCCTAATAATAATAACTATTTTGACTTGTAACTCTTGCCGAGTTTGGTTAAGGTTATTTCATATTTTAAGCCTTACATATTTTCTTTAAGGTTATTATCAGCGACTTTAATTCATATTTTCTTCAAGGTTATTATCAGCGACTTTTAATTCTAAGTGTAATATATTTTCTTGTAAGTGCTTATTAGTTTGTTGTCTTTTAGGTTCTCATTACTGACTTGAAAGTCTTCTAGCCCCTTTGAAATATTATGTGCTATTACTTTTATTATTAAGTTAATAAAATATTATGTGTTATTAAGTTTTTATTATTAAGTCAATATATTTTGTACTATTATTAAGTTAATATATTTTATCATTATATGATGTTAGGTTTAGGTTTAGTAATAAAATATTTTATTTATCTCTATATATCTCTCCACATAAAGTATTACTTATTATTATTATTTGGCCGAATACATTTTTCTTAGTTGGACTTATTTTTATTGTCGTGGGAAATGCAAATTCATGGCATATGCTAGCTAAGTTAGCTTCTACCACAATCTCAAGTGAATCAATCATGTTGTTAATGACATTTGGTTTTTAAGATAAACTCACTTTATTTCTTTGTTTTATTACTTTTAATTTTTTCCTTTGACTAATTGACTAAAAATCAATTTTTTTTTTCTTTGATTAATTGACTTACAAAAAAAGTTTAATTAATTTTTTTCATAAATTTTTTAATAATTAATTGATAATGATGATGATAGGTTTTTTTCAGAAGAAAAAAACTATTCCTTGCTATTCATATGAATCAAAGGAAATGGTTGTACATATCTTGCTTATAAAATAATCATACCATAACTTGTTCAATCAACAATCCACCATATACAAGCCTGAGCCAAAAATGACAAAAAATAGACAGGGCTTATAGATCAAAATCACCAATGTATCAAGAGAGATGGATCTAAAAACATACATTCCACCAGCTGGTCAACTGCATTGCAATGGGGAGCACAAGTATAGCCCACGCTGCTTATCCAAGGGGGCATTTCACATAATGACAAAAGACAAAAATAGTAAATTGCCAGCAAAAAAAACCGAGATAGAGCCACAAGTCAACTATTCAAGGAGACAAAGCTCCAATAAAAAAGCTCTAAAAGAGCTATAAATTTCTTTCTTCAATGATCTCACCATCATAGATTTCTGTGAAAGTAAAGAGGCTTGGGGCCACAGTTAGTGCCTCCTTTGATAAGTTGTATGCCCTCACGTTGTTCTCCCTATATACGTGTTGAAAAACTAGGAAGAGGAAAATGTCATTCAGTTTTGATATATTAGTACACCAATATACCAGATTCAAAGCAGAAAGAACTGACTTGTTATTTTCCGAGTTGATCACAACAACAAAATCTCCAAATATGTGGAGAAAAGGAAGTCCAATGGCATCAACAAATAAGAGCCCATGTTGAAATATTGTAACTTCGAAGAATATTCTATATGTATCTTTTGTGGTCCCTGATGGTCCTACCGGGAGAACCACTTGTATTATCTTGTACCCCGATGCTTCTAATCAGAAGAAATAATAAGAGTCCTGAGGTTATCCCCTCTAATTGTAAAGGTGGGTCATTAGCACCCTGGTGTGGTTACTTGAGCTTACATGTGTAACTCGAGCCTACATGATTAACTCGAGCCTACATGTTGGATGAGTTAATTGAAGTGAACGGATGAATATAAATAGAGGTGTAGCTCTCCTCATTTGAGACACACACTAGACTCACTTGTGTAGCGCATTATTGGAGAAGAGAAGAGTAGCATGAGAAGGAGGAGGATCAGGCTTTAATCTCCTTGTTGGTTTTATCTTTTATCTTTTGGGGCATATATATTGAGGAAGCTTTTGCTGGGTTTTTCCCTTTAGGGTTTTCTGAGGATAAATCTTTGTGTTCTCTTTTGTATGGTTGTGCTTGTCTATCTTTCAGTGATCCTATTTATATGCTTTTGTTATGAAATCGAAATGAAATACTAATGATCTAGCTTAGCATATGAAAATTTAACATGGTATCAGAGCCACCCTGAAAGAAGACATTGTGCAGCTACAGAATCTAGGGCTTCTTAATTTTTGGTTTTCTCTCTACAATCGATCAGCAAAAGAAAGTTAGGCTAACTCTCCATTGAAGGGCACATCTTTCTGTCGAAGCGGAATTCGATTCCAAGCATTTTCAGGTTTTCGATTCAGGAAATTAGGGCTTCTTGCAGAAGAGGAATTTTTGAGTGATCCCAGCATAGGATTTCTCTCCTCATCAAAATCAAAGTTTAGAGACCTGGATCAAGATTTTTGGTTGGGTGAAACTCTGGGAAATTCAAACCCTAGTTTGACCCCGAGCTAGAAAAACCCTAAATATTAAAACTGCTCAGTTTTGGTACTTTCTCTATATTCTGATATTGGAAAAGGATCAGGAGCGGAAAAATGCAGAGGCCAAAGATAAAATCCTAATGTACAATGTTTCCAAAATTCAGCCTCAGATTCGCTATATTCTTGGAGATATGATCCCTCCAAGTTAGGGTTCCAGCTTCTTCCAAGATTCATCCATAAACATGACACCTGGGGAGAATTGATATAGATTAGGCTACAGAGATCCAAATAGAATTCCTGAAGATGATACAAAAATATCACGGATAGTACCTTCTATGGTTCGAATTTTAGAACCAGAATATGAAACAATGACACACAGCAGGCCGTACAACTTTGTTGTTGTGAACAGTCCTATAAAAAGTCACCTTGGGAAAATGATCATAAATACCAATTGGTGAAACCAATTCTAATGAAACCTATGGTGTTGGATCAAGGATATGCGAGGTTACCTCAATGAAAAATTTCAGACACAGAGGAGCATTAATTTAGGTGATATAATAGAAACAGTGACATGCATTTCTGCAGAAGAAATCGAAAAACTAGGGCTTCCCGTTCTGGGAGCTTTCCTCCACTGTTTTCAAAAAAGGAGTACATTGGACAGCTCCATTTGAATAGATCTATATTTCTATCCAATTAGATCTGAAATATTCCAAGTTTTGAAATTTAGGGTTTCTCTGAAAAACCCTAGATCAATGAGCCCCGGAAGTATGACGGACACCTCAAATCGGTAAGATCTAATCTTTTGCTATTTGCATTTGAGGTTCTCATTTCAAAGTGATCTATCACATAAAATTGATGATAAGATTGGTGAAGTTGACAAATTCCAAGCATGGAAGTATTTGATCTTTTTGAAGGAAATGAATTGGACACCCTCATGAGTTGAGAGGTTCTAGTTCCATAAGGAGATGAGGCTCAAAGCCTTACACAAGAAGAACTTGATCAAGGCCAAGAAGATCATTATTGATTCAATCATGGATCAACTTGTACCACAAGTGTCTTCCCTAAAGACACCGAAGATGTTTGATTGCTTCATCAAGATATTTGAAGATAAGAACATAAATCAGAATATGGCTTTGAGAAAACAGTTGAAGAATGTGAAGATCCAGAATGCAAAACATCTTGAAGCGGTAGAAGAGGAAGCAGAGAATGCAGAAGTGGTGATAACCACCTTGAATGGCCTCCCAGGATCAGGGGATTCATTCATGCGAGGAATGTGTCCCAAAAGGAAGTGATTACTTTCAACTGACTCCAAGAAGAAGAAGATGGGAGAATTGAAGATCAAGCTCTCTCCATTCAAAGAAAATCCCTCAAGCGATGAGGAATATGAAGAACTCTTTACCTCTTATCCATCTTATCATTTGTATAAGAAATGATGATTTCATGAATGAAGAAGATGATGAAGCAGAATGATCAAGAAGGAGTCTACCCATGAAACAAACAAAAGATAAGTATTCAATTGTCATTTAATGATATTGTTTTGTTATGCATTTGATTATATTTAGTTGATGTGTTATGCATGATAGATTGTTTGCATTAATGATTGTATACTACTAATATGCATGTTATGGGTAAGTAGCTCATGGTGATATACAACTCTCCATTGCTACTTATCTAGAATGAAACCTCTTTGCTGACATATTGGATTAGTGCACAATCTCAATGTTGTCCTGGTAGAGATGGAAGGCATCTAGAAAAGTTTCTGTGAGATATGGATCAATGTTCTATTGGCTAAACAGTTGCATGATGCATAAGAATTTGTCATTATGCATATGTTTTATGAAATAGTTCTAACCATGCAACTGGTGCATTTGAATTGTAGGAAAGGTCCTGTACAACCTACTACAAGAAAACAAGGATGAGACTTGTTCCGAAGAACAAGTGATGACAATTCAAGATTCACTCCAATAAACATGAATCTGAAGCTCCCAAGGTCAGAGACACCATGACGAAAGAAATAGCTTCAGAGAGCAATAGATCCACCTCGAAGGATGAAGACCACCATGGGTGTGAGAGATAACTCAAGATGAAGAAAATAATGCTATGAAAGAAGCTATGATCAAATAACAACAGTTGATCATGAGCAATGATGTATTCGATATGGTTTTGAGACATAAAGGGAAGTACGTAGTATCTTCCATATGGATATACAAGAACAAGTGTACAAATCAAGGTTCGTGATTTGCCTCTGAAAGAATAGACTATGACATAACATACTCTATTGACCAGACCTACTAGAAGTATATATCAAGCATAGAACCACCTATACAGAATGAAGAAGGAAGATTATACTCCACTTCAAGGGGAGTGACAACAAAAGATATCTAAGTTCGACATGTTACGACATGATGGATAACTTCGTGATGGATCGAGACTTTACCAAGAGTAAAGTGGGTTTCAACCTTCAAGGTTGAATGCAGAAGACTAGGATATGTTAATGATCTGACAAGACGAACTCATGGAAGATGTTATGATGAAAGAATACTAGAATGATGTTCCAGATATAGTAATCAAACTAGAAAGCAAGAATGTGGTATCTTACAAATGGATTTGCAAGATAAAATATGTTGCTGATAGAAGTAAGGAAAGACTTGTGGCTATAGGTTTCTATAAGAAAGAGGAAATTAATTCTGAAGAGACACTTACTCCAGGAAGCAAGGTACACTTCCTTCAGAACTATGATGGTAGTTGCTTCCATGATGAAGTAAAGACAACCCTTCCTTAATGGTATGATTGTGGAAGAGTTCTACATCGAAAGGATTTGAAGTTGAAGATAGATGGACTCATATATGTAAGTTGAAGAAGGCCCTCTATGGCATGAAGCAAGCTCCCAGAGCTTGGTATGGAAGGATAGATAGTTTCCTATCAATTATGGGCTTTAACAAGAGTAAAGCTGATCCTAACCTTTATCTCAAGGTTGTAGAAGATGAACCTATCATCTTGTTATTATATGTGGATGACTTGTTCTTGACAGGGAATGAGAAACAGATCATGGAAAGAAAGAAGAAACTAGCAGAATAATTTGAGATGAAAGACCTTGGGTTAATGCACTATTTCCTAGGTCTGGAAGTATGACAAAGTTCAGAAGGAATCTTTCTCAACCAAGGAAATTATGCGGTAGAGATATTGAAGAGATTCAATATGTTGGAATGCAAAACCATGGCCACACCCATGGACTCCAACCTAAAGTTGTTAGTTGATGACTCATCAGATTTAGTGGATGCGACTCATTATAGATAGATCATTGGGTCATTGACATACTTAACAAATACCAAACTAGACATTTGTTTTGCTATGAACACCTTAAGTCAATATCTTGTTCAAAGATGGGTTCACCTAGTAGCTGCAAAACATGTGATGAGATATCTGAAAGGGACTATAGACCTTGGTCTATACTGTGATGGTAGCGATGACTATAGATTGTATGGCTATACAGATGTAGATTGGGCTAGAATTATCTCAGAAAGGAAAAGCACATTAGGTAGATGCTTTTGTTTGGGGTCTTCTATGAGTTCATGGTTTAGCAGGAAACAGTCTAGTGTTTCTCTTAGAATGAAAAAAGCAGAATACATAGCAGATTACTCTACTAATTTGTGAAGCCATATGGCTTTGGAAGTTGATATCAGGTCTCCTTAACCTGAAGATGGGTACTACATTGATTCTATGTGATAACGAGATTTGTGATAACAGAGAACCTTGTGTTCTGTTGTAACACCTAGAAATCCAATATTTCTACATACAAGATAAAGATGCAGATGATGATGTTTTAGTGTTCCCATACTAAATATATAGATGATGTTTCAGAATTTCCATACTATATATGCAGATGATGGTAACTCCGTATTTCTGTACTGAATATAGAGGTGATGATGCTTTCAGTATTTCTATACTGAAGATATAGATGATGATGCTTTCAGTATTAACATACTAGATATACAGATGGTGATAGTTCAGTATTCACATACTGAAGATGTAGATGAAGATGCTTTAGATGATGATGCTCTGAGAAAGCCTCTATCTCGAGTAAAGTTCGAACACTTTCAAGACAAGCTTGGTGTGGTTTGAAAAGACCTTCCCCAAAAGGGGGAGTAGTGATGCTGCGGTGGGATTGTATCATCCTTGGGCACTTGCCCTAAAGTGATCCGCAGACCCCGATATTCGAGAATGAAGAGGGATTGTATCATCCTGGGACATATGTCCAGAAGTGATCCGGAGACCTTGGTCTTCAAGAATGAAGAGGGATTGTATCATCCCGGGACATATGTCCAGAAGTGATCGAGAGACCTCGGTCTTTGAGAATGAAGATGGATTGTATCATCCTGGGACATATGTCTAGAAGTGATCCAGTGACCTCAGTCATCGAGAATGTAGCAGGATTGTATCGTCCTTGAACTTTGCTTCAGAATGGATTTGGTGAACTTCAGTCATCGAGAATGTGGTAGGATTGTATATTCCTTGAACTTCGGTTCAGAATGGATCTGGTGTAACTTCGGTCATCGAGAATGTGGTAGGATTGTATCATCCTTGAACTTCGATTCAGAATGAATCTAGTGAACTTCGGTCATCGAGAAGGTGGTAGGATTGTATCATCCTTGGACTTTGGTTCAGAATGGATCCGGTGAACTTCGATCATCGAGTAGGTGGTAGGATTGTATCATCCTTGGAATTCGGTTCAGAATGGATCTGGTGAAATTCGGTCATCGAGAAGGTGGCAGGATTGTATCATCCTTGGACTTCGGTTCAGAACAGATCTGGTGAACTTCGATCATCGAGAAGGTGGTAGGATTGTATCATCCTTGAAATTTAGTTCAGAATGGATCCGGTGACTTTGGTACTTGAGAACATGTGTTGATCCCATAATTCCTAGAGGAAGGATTGTATGAGTTCCACATTTGTGTTGATCCCGTAATTCTGAAAGGAAGGATCATTAGTAACTCCGTAAAGACCTAAATCCCATAATTCTGAAAGGAAGGATCATTGAATTGATCCCGTAATTCCAATAGGAAGGATTGTCTAAGTTCCAAAAATGTGTTGATCTCGTAATTCCAATAGGAAGGATTGTCTGAGTTCCACATCTGTGTTGATCCCGTAATTCTAAAAGGAAGGATCGTTAGTAACTCCATAAAGACCTAAATCCTGTGATTCCGAAAGGAAGGATCATTAAATTGATCCCATAATTCCAATAAGAAGGATTGTCTGAGTTCCACAGATGTGTTGATCCCGTATTTCCAATAGGAAGGATTGTCTGAGTTCCACAAATGTGTTGATCCCATAATTCCAATAGGAAGGATTGTCTGAGTTCCACATCTGTGTTGATCTTGTAATTTTGAAAGGAAGGATCGTTAGTAACTCCATAAAGACCTAAATCTCATAATTCTAAAAGGAAGGATCATTGAATTGATCCCGTAATTCCAATAGGAAGGATTGTCTGAGTTCCACAAATGTGTTGATCTTGTAATTCCAATAGGAAGGATTGTTTGAGTTCCACATCTATGTTGATCTCGTAATTCCAAAAGGAAGGATCGTTAGTAACTCCGCAAAGACCTAAATCCCATAATTCTGAAAGGAAGGATCATTAAATTGATCCCATAATTCCAATAGGAATGATTGTTTGAGTTCCATAAATGTGTTGATCCCATAATTCCGAAAGGAAGGATCATTAGTAACTCTGTAAAGACCTAAATCCTATAATTCTGAAAGGAAGGATCGTTAATAACTCCGTAAATAGATAAATACTATAATTCCGAAAGGAAGGATCATTGGTAACTCTGTAAAGACCTAAATCCCATAATTTCGAAAGGAAGGATCATGTTGATGTTTTGATGATGTTGATGTTTTTATGATGATGATGATGTACTGATCAACATATCAGAGTGTGATGATGATGATATTTTGATGTTTTGATGATGTTGATGTTTTTGATGATGATGTTGTTTTCATGATGATATCTGATCGAAAGATCAAAGTATTATGATGATGATGATGTTGTTGATAGAAAGATCAAAGTGCTGAAGATGTTGCTGATCAAAATGCTAAAGATATTGTTGATGATCAAAAGGTCAAAGTGCTGAAGATGTTGCTGTTGATCAAATGGTCAAAGTGTTGAATATGTTGCTAAAAATGTTGCTGATCAAAAGGTCAAAGTGCTGAAGATGTTGCTGATCGTAAGGTCAAAGTGCTGAAAGATGTTGCTGATCGAAAGATCAAAGTGTTGAAGATTTTGCTGATCAAAAGGTCAAAAGATGCTGATGTTGATTAAAGAGTTGATGTCGTCAAATATTGAAGACGAAGACTATATGATGTTGAAAAGCTTCCAATGATTTATAGATGTGTTACCCTGATGATGTTGATGATGTCCTCTCCTACTATTGTTGTTGTTGTTGTAGAATACACTTCTCGTTAAGGGGGAGTGTTGAAATATTGTAACTTTGAAGAATATTCTATATGTATCTTTTGTGGTCCCTGATGGTCCTACTGGGAGAACCACTTGTATTATCGTGTACCCCACTGCTTCTAATTGGAAGAACTAATAATATTCATGAGGTTGTCCCCTCTAATTGTAAAGGTGGGTCATTAGCACCCCAGTGTGGTTACTTGAGCCTACATGTCTAATTTGAGCCTACATGATTAACTCGAGCCTACATGTCGGATGAGATAATTGAAGTGAACAGATGAATATAAATAGAGGTGTATCTCTCCTCATTTGAGACACACACTCTCACTTGTGTAGCGCATTATTGGAGAAGAGAAGAGTAGCAGGAGAATGAGGAGGACCAGGCTTTGATCTCCTTGTTAGTTTTCTCTTTTCTCTTTTGGGGCATCTATATTGAGGAAGCTTTTTCTAGGTTTTTCCCTTTAGGGTTTTCCCAGGATAAATATTTGTGTTCTCTTTTGTATGGGTGTGCTTGTCTATCTTTCAGTGATCCTGTTTATATGCTTTTGTTATGAAATCGAAATGAAATACTAATGATCTAGCTTAGCATATGAAAATTTAATAGCCCAAAGCCTCAAGTAACTCATCCCTAGTATTGGTGTTGAGACCACATGCTAACTTCATACAGAAATAATGTAGTGGACTGATAGCCAGGTGAATACCTGCTCCCCCAATTGATTTTGCAACAGCCCCATCGATGAAACCATAAGGATATTTTAAGATAGGGGCCGACCCCACCATTCTAACCTTCTTGGTTTTGCATGAGGATGGATATTCATTCATTAGTGACAGCACATGTTGACAGGTTGATGAGATAGCAACATACCTGTTATAAAAAATAGCCAAGTTTCTAGTGATCCAAATTTCCCAAATGAAAAATAAAGGAAGATGAGTTTTTACCGATTCAAGGGAGAACCACTTCTCAATATTTTCTAGGAGAGAAATGTTCGATCAAGAAATCACCATATTGAATCTATTGTTTACATAGTTGAATATGTGTAGGGTATAGGGATAATCAATGAATAAGTGTGTTACAAATTCCTCTTCCCCTTTCATAAGCAGCAATGATTGGGACCTAGCCAACCTTTTCTTCTTAAACTGCCCGAGAATGAGATCCGATTCTCTACAGCCAACCACATAAAAGATTTGATTTTAAGCATAATAGTGGAGGCCCAAATTTTTGACATGGCTATATTCTTATCCAGGATCAATACAGAAGAGACAATCAAATCATATGCTAGACTGGCAGTAACTACACCATTGTTAGGATTATGGGTCTAGAGGATCTTTATTAATTCTTGCACATGATCTAGGAACTAGGAATCAAAATCATCAAAGAATAATTAACAAATATTCATGAATTGGTATTAATCAGAACCGGAATTGGTTTCCTCTCTGTATATTTAATAAAAAATGAATGGTTACAATACCAATGTCAAGCAGTAGATTAACTCCATGAACAATTCAAATACCTAAGGAGACAATTCAAATTTAGTGAGTGAGTCTGGCTTAACTGACTCTTAGCCATTCAATCACACTCAGTTAACCACTTGACCAAAACCCTAATTGACTCACCAAACCCTAACTAAAGTCGAAGTGTAATAAATGACTGAATCTCAACTGAAGGAGATCAAACACATGTCATAGCAAGCCAACCATCAAGTGCTAGTGCTCCATGACTTCAATGAACCACGATGAGGTTAACTGAAGCTGAACTGACCATCAGAAGTTGGTGGAGGTGACCTGTTGACTCCAGATCATTAAAGAATAATAAATAATCATTAAATAATATATTTAATGAGAGGAGATTCCTTAACTGACTGGTTGAACTGATTGTAACCACCAGTTAGCAATTAGGTGCATTAATATCACTCAGATCACCCCCGAAGTGCTCCAGTTAGCCTCCTTGACTGTAGGAGAAGGTTGAGTTAGCCTCCTTGACTATAGGTAGGCATGGGTGTGACTGGATGATGGCAATTAATGCTCCACTAATGTCAATTATACTTAGGATAGTGGTTTAACTAGGCTAATTTGACCAAAAAGAGTGTGTATGATGGTAAATGTCTCCAACACCCCCCCTTAAGCTATACTCAAGAAGAGTTAGAAAAATTAGATGCATAAAAATTCTAGGGCCCTTGTATCTAAGGCCATAGGTCACCCTGTACAATGCTTAAACTAAAACAATGCTCAAAACAAACTAAGTGAGGAAAAGAGGGAAAACCCAGTGGGAAAACCCCCCCCTCAAGTTGAACACTGAAAGTAGTCTGGATCACCCTGATGAACTCACCCCCAACAGTGAATGAAGGTAAGTGAACTTATTTTTTGAAAATATCTTGGTGAACATGTCTGCAATCTGCTCATCAGTCAGGCAGTATTGTAGAATGATGGTTCTGTCATGCACTAGCTCCCTGAGGTAGTGCATGTGAATCTCTACATGCTTGGTCCTCTACCTGGTAATTGGATCTGTGGATATCTTAATAGCACTCTGTTTGTCACAAAAGAGGATAGTGGACAAACTACTACCAAGATAAAACTCTGAAAGAATTCCTTGCAACCAAACTGCTTGGATGCAAGCATTCACCGCTCCTCGATACTCGGCTTCTGCTGAAGATAGTGCTATGGCAGCCTGTTTTTTTCTTGACCAGCAAATAGGGCCACCACCAAACATGAATACATATCTAGAAGTTGAATTCTAATCAATAGAATCACCTTCCCAATCGGAATCTGTGTATCCAACTAGCTCTAGCTCGGAGTCTACAACATAGTGAATGCCGTAGGTCCTGGTTCCCTGAATGTACTGGAGGATTCTCTTGGCTGCCTTCCAATGAAGATCATGAGGCTGATACATGTATCTTGATATAGCATTCATGGCATAACAAATATCAGTCCTAGAATGTGTCAGGTACAACAATCTACCAATCAGCTGTCGATAGATAGTGTAGTCCATGGGAGGTGTGTGTTTTCCTTCTTCAAGGCTGATCCCTGAAAGGAAAGGGAATGGTGTAGGCCTACATTGAGCCATGTTAAACTTTAATAACAGGTCTGAAATGTATTTGTACTGAGTGACCATAATCCCATCATAATTTTGCTCAATTTCGAGCCCCAAAAATTGTTTTAGAAGCCCCAAATCACTCATTTGGCATTGTGGAGAGTAGTTTTGATGGCTGAAATGGAGGCAATTGTGCTACCTGTGATCAGTAAGTAATCAACATATAAAACAATGATAATTAGATGACCATAATTCTTCTGTAAATACACATTTGGATCTGATCTACATCTCTGAAAGTTTTGCAAGAGAAGGAAGGCATCCATCTTGGAATACCACTCTCTTGGGGCCTGTTTTAACCCGTATAGTGACTTCTTTAGCTTGCAAAAATGATCTGGTGGATTATTCCTCGTTAAATATCCAAGATGGTATAGTGGTTCAAAGCAATGGCAGTTGAAAGAAAATGAACGATGAAAACACTAAGGTCGAAGGTCGGAAGAGATCTCCTTCTGCAACAGCGGAGGTCGAAAGAGCATCTTCTTCCGCAACGACAAGCGGCCAAACTACTAGTCTGTCCATGGGGATAACTGGATGCAAAAAATATACAGATCAGTGATTGAAATAATTTCCCCTTCTACAACATCAGAGCTCACAAGCATTTTTCCTTCGGCAATGGCAGAAACTTAAAGGACGGATCGAAAATCGGAGCAAAGCGGGAGCCGCAACGGCGGAGATATAAAGGATCGAAAGTCAGAGTGGAATGGGAGCCGCAATGGTAGAATCCCAAGACTTACGGAGTGGCACACATAGCGACACAAGGTTTGAAAATTCAAATCAGGAGACTTTGCCATCCATTGTCTGCAACTGCGAAAACCAAAGTAACAAAACTTCCAACTCAGAAACCAAATGACAGCCGATTGAGATCATCGGAGCCCATTGCTTGTCCTCTTCCGTAATGACGGAAGCTCAGATGACTAAAACTTCTAGAACTTTAGTTCGCATGGTTCTATTCTGATCCTTGGCATGGCGGGAATATCCCTCATGTGACACATTATGATGTGGCTGGATATTTCATCATGTGTACAGCTTCTTTGTAACGGTTTGGCGAAGTTTTCTTGTGCAGTTATGCCACAATGGGGATAACGTTGAAAGGCAGATGAACATCCTGTTGGGGACCCAGAATGTCAAACGCTTGAGGCGTGATTTGGCCGAATGGCATATGGTAACAACTGTGTGAAAGAAGGAAAATCCATTACTTATGAGGCTTAAATAGAGGAAGCTGGCACACAGAGAGGGGACATAGTTCATTGAGAGTGCAGTACATTGTTTCTCTATTATAGAAGTTTGGAGAGTTTTTCTATAGTTTCCAGATTGCTATTTGTATTAGAGTCGACTGTATTCTCTATTACATTTTGGGTCTTTATCTTTTGAAGACCAGATTGTAATTCCACAGAGAGGAGTCTTGAAGACTTTCTATCCAGCATTCTGTTTTACAGTTGCTGAAGTTGATACCAGAACCATTTTGTACCATTTAAAGCCATTAATTGGATCGGTACCCATTGGAGAGGGACCTAGAGACATAGCCCAGTGGAGGGGGTGAACTCCGTTATCAACTTCTTTTGTGACTCTGTTTCTATGTTTTCTTCTTGTATCTGTCTATCAGTGTTGTGGTTTTCATTCCTGTTTTGAGCATTTAATTTCTGCTAATACTATCTAGTAATTAACCTGTTGAACGCATTATTTTACAACAAACTTTAATGCACTAAAGTTGAGGTCGTACGGATCATATTATGGTATCAGAGCTGGTTGATTGTTGTGCAAGTTTGTGAATGCTTACCAGGTTGAGGTTAAAGCGTGGTGAAGGAGAATTAGTTGAAGGAGATCCTGAGATTGGCTCTAGGAGAACATTCTCAAGAACCATGTCTTCTCCATGAGGGGAAGAAGAAGGACATACAAAATGAGAAAAACCTGTCATTTCTGAAACTGATTTTCTGGAGGATTTTATGAGCATGAAAGCCATGATGGAAATTCTACTTGATGAGCGAGCAGAAAGGAAGAAGAAGGAAGAGGGATCTTCATCCAAAGATGCAGAAGTGAAGCCAGAAGAAAAGGGTAAAGGAGTAGGAGGTGATGGTGATCCTCTTGACACTAAAAAAACTTTTTCTTCTTCTCATACTTCTCATTCAAATAATGCAAGTCCTAATATGCCTTATTTCAAATTGGATGTAAAATTTGAATTACCTATTTATAATGGAGATGTAGATGCTGAAAAATTAGACAATTGGATCAAGCAGCTTGAAGTATATTGCAGGGTGCAGGGCATTAGTGATGACCCTTCTAGGATTCAATTGTCCACTTTGAGGATGAGTGGAATGGCTCTTACTTGGTGGGAGAGCAAGATTCAGCAAGGTCTTTGAAAGAATGGTAAAATTATTTCACTTTGGAATGAATTCATCGAAGTATTAAGAAAGCAATTTTATCCTTTCGGTCACATGCAACAATTAACCATGAATTGGCAAATGTTTAGACAAGCTAAAGGACAAAGCATTCAAGATTATACTCATGAATTCAGAAAGAGGGCTATTGCATTGAATGTTTCATTAGATACACAGGAAACTCTTCTTAAGTAAATTGGTGGCATGCATTCTTATTTGAAACATACTTTGTTGATGTTTAATGCCAGTAATTTGGATGATGTATGTGTTCAAGCTAACCATTTAGAAGCCAGGGGTAAGAATGCTAATGATACTTTTGTGAAGAAATCATTTAAATCTGACAGCAAATTGAAAGGTAAAGATAAGGGAAAAAAGAAGATGCCTACTGCTAATAAAGAGGGTGAAAAGTATACATGTTCGCATTGTCAGAAGGGACATGATGTCTCTAAATGTTGGAAACTTCATACGGAGTTAAGGCCAAAGAAGTACGGAGGAAACAAAGATAAAGGAAAAGAAAAAGCTACTGCAGCAGCTATTCAAGACTTGGGATCTGACTCAGGTGATGAAACAAAGGTTACAGCTGTCGGAATCCAAGGTAAGGATAAAAGTATCTCACTTCCCATTGATGCACAATCAAGTTCTAGTGCAAGTACAAGTCTCCCATCTACTTCTAAGCAAAATGATAAAGATAGAAGTGCACTGTTTCATGTTCATGTCATTGCAAATCACACAAAGATTGATACATTGTTTGATAGTGGTTCACAAGTAAATCTGATATCAGAAGAAGTGGTTAAGTAATTGCATTTAGTTACTGTACCTCATGAAAAGGCCTATCCTCTAGGTTGGGTTACTAATGATAGACGATTGCAAGTTACAAGGAAATGTGTATTAAAATTTGCAATTACTGAAAAGTTTAGGGATGAGGTAGAATTGGATGTAGTACCACTTGACATTTGTGTAATTGTACTTGGGAGTCCATATTTGTATGACCGGAAAGCATTATTTTATAGAGAGCAGAAAAAGTATCATCTTTTTAAAGAAGGTATGGAATATAGTGTATGAGCACATAAGATAAAAACCAATCTAGCAATATTCTCTGCAGGATAAATGAAGAGGTTGGTAAATGCTAGTAAGAATTTTGTGTTGATGATGGTTAAGATGAAAAATGATGAAGTCTCTAATTATTTTGAAGAATGTTACCCTAAGCATAAATATGAACTGATTGACATCATTTCTGAGTATGATTATTTGTTTCAAGATCCAAAGGGGTTACCACCGAAGAGAGAGATTCAGCATGAGATGCATTTGCAACAGGATGTGCCACTCCTGAACATAGCCATGTACTGGATGTCTGTAGTGCAGAATGAGGAGATAAAGAAGCAGGTTCAGGAGATGATTGAGAAGGGGGTCATCCGGCCCAGCACTTCTCCTTGTGGCTCTCCTATAGTCTTGGTTCTGAAGAAGGATGGGTCTTGGAGGATGTGCATTGACTATAGGGCCCTTAACAAAATCACCATTAAAAACAGGTATCCTCTTCCTTGTATTGATGATTTGCTTGATCAATTGAAACATGCAACTTATTTTACAAAATTAGATCTACGTAGTGGGTATCATCAAATTCGTGTTGCTGAGCATGATGCTTGGAGAACAGCTTTCAAAACAAAACAGGGTTTGTATGAATGGCTTGTGATGACTTTTGGGCTCTGTAACGCACTAGCTACTTTCATGCAGGTCATGAATGATGTCTTTTGTTCATTCATTGATGATTTTGTAATTGTATACTTGGATGATATCCTTGTGTTTAGCGAAACTTGGGAAGAGCATGTTGCACATGTGAAGAAAATTTCAGATGTACTAAGAAACGAAAAGCTTTATGTAAAAATGTCCAAATGTGAATTTGCTAAAACTTCCTTAGTATATCTAGGCCATATTATTGGTGGAGGCCACATGCGAGTGGACCCAACCAAGGTTGCTATCATTGTAAACTAGCCATGGCCTAACACCGTTACTGAAATCAGAATTTTTCTGGGTGCGGTTCAGTATTGGAGGAAATTCATTTCTGGGTTTTCTTCCATTGCTTCCCCATTACATGCGTTGACAAGCATTAAAGAAATTTTCCAGTGGGAGGCAAGCATCAGAGAGCCTTCGAAATTTTGAAGGAAAATATTAGCACAGCACCAGTTCTGACATTGCCAGATTTGCAGCAGCCATTTGAGATCGAAACCGATGCCAGCAGGTTTGATATGGGAGCAGTTTTGATGCAAGGAAGGAAGCCAGTTTGTTACCATTCAGAAACATTCTCTACTGTGGTAAGTAACTATCCGACCTATGACAAAGAATTGTATGCTTTAGTACAGAGTGTGAAGAAGTGGAAACATTATATCATGGGAAAAGAGACAGTCATACATACTGATCATCAGCCACTTCAATATTTACAATCTCAAACTAAAATACAACAAAGTAGGCATTTAAGATAGATGGGGTTCTTACAACAATTTCATCTCATAATTAAGTACAAAAAGGGAATTCATAATAAAGTAGCAGACATGTTATCAAGGCCACCTACAAATGCTTCAATCATTCTTCAAAACAGTTCATTAACACATGAAAGTTATATTGAACAGTATGCAGAAGATAAATATTTTGAGAAAGTATATGCATCACTAATACATGGTAAACAGGAAGAGAACTATTATGTGCATAATCAAATCTTGTATCATCTCGGTAAACTTTGTATTCCAGAGAAAGAAAGAGTGCATGTGATTCGAGAAGCACATAGTTCATTGATTGCAGGACATTTTGGTGTAAGTAAAACGTTGTCTGTATTGCAGAATCATTATTATTGGCGTCAAATGCAAGAAACTATATCTAAATACATAAGAGGTTGTGTTATGTGTGCAATGAGTAAGCCTAGCAATATGAAATTGGGTTTGTACACACCTCTTCCAGTTTCTTCTCGTCCTTGGGAAAGTATTTCTATGGACTTTGTAGGGGAACTACCTATGTCTAGAAAAGGGCATGATTACCTATATGTTGTTGTGGATAGGTTCAGCAAAATGTGTATCTTAATGCCATGTAACAAGTAGATCAATGCTGAACAAACAACTCTTTCATTCTTTCAAAATGTTTGGGTACATTTTGGGCTTCCCATGTCTATTATATGGGATCGATATTCCTGGTTATTGGGAAAATTCTAGTCAACTTTATGGGAGCTTATAGACACTAAACTGAAGAAAAGTACAACTTTTCATCCACAGACCGATGGGCAAACAGAGGTAGTGAATAGAACAATGGTTCAGCTGCTCAGAGGATATTGTAGTAAACATCATAAACTTTGGGATGAGCAGTTGCAGTATATACATCATGCTTACAATCATGCAATTCATTCTTCCATGAAAAGATCTCCTTTTGAAACTTGTTTTGGTTATCTACCAAAAACACTGATGGACTTCTCTTTTGGCAAAGATGCAATGGATGGACATCATGATGCAGATAAAGCTTTAAAGTTTATTTAGAGAATCCAAGCAGTGCAATAGGTAGTTCAAGAATAGTTGGAGAAGATCCAGGCAAAATACAAGGCCAAGCATGACAAGCATCGAATTGATCATCAATTTCAGGTTGGTGACAGAGTTTGGTTACATATCACCAAAGAAAGGATGAAAGGTGAAGGTAAAAATATTAAGCCTATCAGGTATGGTCCTTTTGAGATCTTGGAAAAGATCAGTACTAATGCTTTTCGCTTGAATTTACCTCCATACATGCAAATTTCTTTAGTTATCAATGTTGAGAATCTTAAACTGTATGAGCCTCCTATGATCATGGATGAGGAAATTAACATACAGATTCCTTTAGTTGATGATTTGGCACCTGAATATATGAGAGAGTTGCCGAATGATGTTATCGTTGACATAAATGTAAGGAATTCATGAAGGGGGAATGCTGAGTACCTTCGAGTGGGGATGAAAGGAATGCATCCTAGCAAAGCAAGATGGATGGAGATTGGAAAAGTGAGGGAGCTTTACCCACACTTAGTTGCAGAATAATTCAGGATTTTGGTGGTCCAAAAGCTCCCCAATGGGAAGGATTGATCCGGTGGATTATTCCTTGTTAAATATCCAAGATGGTACAGTGGTTCAAAGCAATGGTAGTTGAAAGAAAACGGACGGCAAAGACACTAAGGTCGGAGGTCGGAAGAGATCTCCTTTCGCAACAGCAGAGGTCGAAAGAGCATCTTCTTCCGTAATGGTCGGTGGCCAAACTACTAGTCTGTCTATGAGGATAATCAAACGCAAAAAATATAAAGATCTGCAATCGGAAGCCTTTCCCCTTCTGCAACGTCAGGGCTCACAAGCATTTTTCCTTTCGCAACGACGGAAACTTAAAGGACGGATCGATAGTCGGAGCGAAGTGGGAGCCACAACGGCGGAAGCTCAAATGACTAAAACTTCTAGAAGTTTAGTTCGCATGGTTCCGTTCTGATCCTTGGCATGGCCGGAATATCCCTCATGCGGCACATTATGATGTGGCTAGATATTTCATCATGTGTATAGCTTCTTTGTAATGGTTTGGCGAATCTTTCTTTGCAGTTATGCCATAGTGGGGATAACATTGAAAGGCAGATGAACAACCTGTTGGGGACCTGAAATGTCAAACATTTGAGGCATGATTTGGCCGAATGGCATATGGTAACAGCTGTGTGAAAAAAGGCAAATCTTTTACTTATGAGGCTTAAATAGAGGAAGCTGGCGCACAGAGAGGGGACACAGTTCGTTGAGAGCGCAGTGCATTGTTTCTCTATTATAGAAGTTTGGAGAGTTTTGCTGTAGTTTCCAAATTGCTGTTTGTATTAGAGTCGACTGTATTCTCTGTTACATTTTGGGTCTTTATCTTTTGAAGACCAGATTGTAATTCCACAGAGAGGAGTCTTGAAGACTTTCTATATAGCATTCTGTTTTACACTTGCTGAAGTTGATTCCAAAACCATTTTGTACCATTTAAAGCCATTAATTGGATCAGTACCCATTGGAGAGGGACCCAGAGATGTAGCCTAGTGGAGGGGGTGAACTCCGTTATCAACTTGTGTTGTGACTCTGTTTCTGTGTTTTCTTCTTGTATCTGTCTATCAATGTTGTGGTTTTCATTCCTGTTCTGAGCATTTAATTTCTGCTAATACTGTCCAGTAATTAATCTATTGAACGCATTATTTTATAACAAACTTTAAATGCACTAAAGTTGAGGTCCTACGGATAAAAAACAAAGATGGATCAGTGATGTAGCCCTTATGTTGCTTCATGTATATCTCCTCATGAATATCTCCATGCAAAAAGGCTAACTTAACATCCATGTGATGCACCTCCCAATGCTTGGATGTAGAAATAGTCAAAACAAGGCGAATGGAGTCCATTTTTGCAACCGGTGCAAAGGTCTCATGGTAGTCCACTCCTTGGACCCGAGAGAAACATTTTGCTACCAGAATTGCCTTATATTTTCAGGTGCTTCCATTAGCAGCAACCTTTTTCCAAAACACCCACTTGCATTGAACCAATTTCCTTCCCGGAGGAAGAGAAACTAGCTCCCAAGTAGTGTTTTTCTGAAGAGAAATCATCTCTTCATCCATGGCAACTTGCCATCTCGGATCATTCTGAGCATGGTTGTAGGATTTTGGATCTGAAATAATCATCAAATAACAAGTTTTGTCTAGAAAATTATCATAACAAGAGAGCGCAATACCTGCTCTTTGGAAATAAGACCAAGTTCTCCTTGGATCATCCAGATTTCCAATGTTGTCTCCTGCGGAGGAGAGTGTCTTTTGGGCCCATGTAGGAAGATGATTTTGCACTTCAGGTTCTGATTCAGCATCTAATTATTTCTGCACAATGATATCAGAAATCAAAGGATCCAAATCAGGGTCATCACCCCTAATTTCATCATCCAAATATTCAGCGGAATAGGAAGGAAATTCAGTAGTTTTCTCCTTCACTAGTTCCACCTCCTGAAGAGGCTCATCGAACTCGACACTTCTCTCGATGATGATTTTTTTGGTCTTGATATCTAGTATCTTGAATCCTTTAGATTTATTAGGATACCGAATAAACAGACATTCTATGCTCTGCAGTTGCAAATCCCTTGTTTTATCAAGTGGAATCTGGGCCCATGCAGTGGACCCAAACACCCGTAGGTTCGACACATATGGCTTGTGTCTGAAGTATGCTTTGAAAGGAGTCTTTCCTTTCACAAATGAATGTGGCACCATATTCTAAGTGTATGCTATAGCATGCATGGATTCATCCCACAAATTTGTAGCAAGCTTCTTTGACTCCAACATACAGGTGGTCATCTCTTTGAGAGACTGGTTCTTCCTTTCCGCTACTCCGTTCTGCTGGGGAGTGTAGGGAATTGAATGTTGGACCTGAATACCACTTTGGAAGCATATGTATAGAAACTCATTACTGACATACTCCCCTCCATTATCATATCTCAAGATCTTGATCTTAAGCCCAGAGGCATTTTCAATCAAGGCCTTTAATTCAGAAATTTTTTCACATACTTCTGATTTATTTTTGAGAAAGAAAACCCATGTATACCTTGAAAAATCATCAATAAAAGTAAGGAGGTACCTTGATCCATTCATGGATGTGACATGCATTGGACCACTGATATCAGAATGTATCATCCCCAATATGGTTGTACCTCGGTTTTCCTTCCCCCGATCGAACTTGTGCTCAGGGTGTTTTCCAATCACACGGCCATTGTAGACTCCCGTGGTTTCCTTGATGATCAGGAGGCCTTCAACCATGGATTTTTTCTGTAATTGCTACAAATATTTGAAATTAAGATGGCCAAACCTCTCATGCCACAACCTACTAACCTCATTTCCATGAGTTAGTAGAGCAGTGGGCTTTGCATCCGCAACAAAGTGAGAGAACTCATAGGCTTTTGCATGATGAATTGCAAGGCCTTTTGCAATGAGTTTCCCGGATGCAATTTCTGTTATCTCAACATCATTTGGGATGAAAGAGACTCTCTTAGGAATTCTTGTATGTGTCATATGATAGACACTAAGGAGATTTGCTGCTAGATATGGTACATACAAAACATTAGAAAAAAAAACCATTTTCTAGATCTATAGTACCTTGTCCTTCGGAAATGATCGTGGAGTCATCTCCCATGTGGATGGGGATGGATTTGCCAGTATCCAAGGATGAAAAGGAGTCTTTTTCAGCCATCATGTGATTCAAAGCTCCACTATCAATCGGCAGTGCTTTGGACTTTGAAGTGCTTTCCATGAGAGAATGACCTTTCTCATGCTATGGTTCCCGATCTTGGTGATCTCTCCTCCGAAATATCTCCTGAAGATTGATGTGATTCCTCTCAAGGAGAGAAATTGCTTCATCAATATTTTTCTTCATGCAGGCATGTTTAGGGTAAAAAACCTTCCCACAGTAAGAACACCTGACTTTTTCTTTCCCATTTTGCCCTTTTGCTTTGTTCTTCCTTGAGCCGGAAGATTCATCATGCTGCTGATTTTCAACTCTAGGCTTGGGAGCATCAAATTTAGTTTTCTGATTTTTCTGGTACTTTCCTTTGCCCTTCACATCTTTGGGCCCTGAGACATGGAGGGCTTGATCATGGGAAGATTGGATGATCCCCATCTGGACAAGCTTGTCATGTTCATTAGTTAGGGACTCAATGAAGGCATTGAGTGTAGGCATCTTCCATCCGGGGGTTGTGAGCTTCCCCACACAAAATGTAGAAACAAAAACTGAATAATCAGCCCATATTTTCGAGAGGATGGCTAGGATGAGCTGATCATCTTCCTTCTCCACTTTGCATTGCTTAAAAAGGAAAACAATATGCTTGAACTTTGTAAAGAAATCATTCAGAGTCTTGAAATTGGAAGGTTGGAGAGACATGAGTTCATTTTCAAGTTGGTAAACTCTCAAGTCATCATGATTTCCATATAGAGATTCCAATTTGTCCCATATTTCTTTTGGTGTCTTTAGATCCATAAGATGGAAGAGAAGGTCTTCGAAAATAGAGAGGCACAAGAAACTGAAGGCTTCATCCTTCTTGTTCAACAATCTTGATTTTTCTATCATGGATCCAGGCTCAACTTCAGTGTCCATGGTGACTCTATGGAGTCCTTTGGAGCACAACTGAACCTCCATTTTATTTTTCCATGTGTGGAAATTGTATGGAGTCAAGATAGGTACTGAGGAGGCCATATGGATATGCTGTAGCGAATGCTTCACCTATAGAAACCTGAAAATCAAAATAGAAAGGGAAAAATAAGGTCGGACAACCTGCACATTCTAGGCTTTCATCACAACCAGCATAGTCAATCAAGAAAGATTGGTCAACAAGTTCTTTACTTGGTATATTGAGTGGTAAGCCTTGGCTTCTGGTGCAGTGCTGGAATTTTGAGCTATTGCTCACTTTTCATGGAGAAATCTGTCAAAAATCTTGTTTTTGAGAGATTGATCTTCATCCCGCCATATGCTCTGATACCATATTAATTCTTGCACATGATCTAGGAACTAGGAATCAAAATCATCAAAAAGTAATTAACAAATACTCATGAATTGGTGTTAATTGGAACCGGAATTGGTTTCCTCTCTGTATATTTAATAAACAATGAATGGTTACAATACCAATGTCAAGCAGTAGCTTAACTCCATGAAGAATTCAAATACCTAAGGAGACAATTTGAATTCAGTGAGTGATTCTAGCTTAACTGACTCTTAGCCATTCAATCACACTCAGTTAACCAGTTGACCAAAACCCTAATTGACTCACCAAACCCTAACTGAAGTTGGAGTGCAATAAATGACTGAATCTCAATTGAAGGAGATCAAACACATGTCATAGCAAG
Source organism: Pseudotsuga menziesii (assembly GCA_001517045.1). Classification (NCBI taxonomy): domain Eukaryota; kingdom Viridiplantae; phylum Streptophyta; class Pinopsida; order Pinales; family Pinaceae; genus Pseudotsuga; species Pseudotsuga menziesii. Next base: position 630,688 of record LPNX010938663.1, read on the forward strand.
CCAACCATCAAGTGCTAGTGCTCCATGACTTCAATAAACCCCGATGAGGTTAACTAAAGTTGAACTGACCATCAGAAGTTGGTGGAGGCACCCTGTTGACTCCAGATCATTAAATAATAATAAATAATCATTAAATAATCATTAAATAATATATTTAATGAGAGGAGGTTCCTTAACTGACTGGTTGAACTGATTGTAACCACTAGTTAGCAATTAGGTGCATTAATATCACTCAGATCACCCCCGAAGTGCTTTAGTTAGCCTCCTTGACTGTAGGAGAAGGCTAAGTTAGCCTCCTTGACTAGAGGTAGGCATGGGTGTGACTGTATGATGGAAATTAATGCTCCACTGATGTCAATTATACTTAGGATAGTGGTTTAACTAGGCCAATTTGACCAAAAAGAGTGTGTATGATGGTAAATGTCTCCAACAAGCTTATCCATGTGATCTGATAACTTGATGCCCCCCTCAGTAATACCTTTGATGTAGCAATCCCATTCTATTTTCGATCTACCTCTAAGGTATAAATCTTCTGCAGAAAGCCAGTAAGACTTCCTGGTAGTGCCTTCACCCATGTTTCGGATATGATGAAGTGCAGTTAATCCATAATCAGTTAAGTATTCCCTAAGATCATCTAAAAGGACATAGTGAGATTCCATCTCAATGACTGGGTCGATGCCCAATTTTATGGAAAAACCATCACCCACTTTCCAACTAAGCATTCTAGTGATCCAGGTGAGGGTTCTTAAAAAACCATTCCAAAAGAAGGATGTACCTTTGACAGTAAAATATTTGTTTTGCATCCATTCTTCAACTATAATGTCCTTGATATATTTTGTCCTTATGAGATGATGCCATATACCAGAACCTAAAAGGGCCATCTAGAGGCTTTTCAACCTAAGAGAAGTACATAACCAATCCAAATGTTTAATGTTCCAACCCCCATACTCCAATGGTCTAGAAAGAGACTACCATTTTGATAGGTGAAGACGGTGGGTATCCCATGTCCTTCCCCATAGAAAAGAGAAGATGAATATCTGAGTCTATTGAGAATAGATTTGGGCACAAGAGCCAATGCAAACCAGTCACACCGGCAATCTAGTTAAGACAACTCTAATGAGGATGAGTCTTCCTCCCATGGATAGGAGTCTGAAAGTCCAATGACTAATTCTTTTTTCAAATATTTTTAAAATCCAATGCCAATCCTTTATGCCATATCCTAGGGGTTTAGGAAGTATCCCGGATATTTGAAGCCAACCATGATAGGATCCATTTTATAGGGAATCAATCAAGAGATGCCACTTAAAATCTCTTCTTCCACTTCACTGTAAATAAAGGAGGATTTTTGCATGCTAATACACATTCTTGAATATGAACTAAATAAAGCAAGTATCTCATCGAAATCCCACCATTCCTCAAGTGTCCCCACCCCAAAGAGAACCACATCATCAACAAATAGCAGGTGTCTTAGAGAAAGGCTCGAGGATACCTTAATGCCTTTAATTAACTTTTTTTTGTGCATCTTTAATAAGTAAATTGAACCCTTTAATGACCAATGATGATAGTTAAGTTTTATTTAGGTAAACTATATTCTATCAAAACTTCAGAAGATTACTTGGATTGATGTAAGATTTTATTTCTATACTCAAAAAGTTGAGAAAGAAGTGCTTCTAGGGAATCATAGTTTTGACATTTTAGAAGGATAGGAAATTTTTTATTATGAAACTTCAATTTAATGTGGATGTAGGCATGGAATTATAAGAGAAAGTGAATTTCATCCTCAATTCATGTAATCTCACAAAGATGGTAAATCCTTTCCACCCACGGTGTTTTAGGAATTGTTTAGTGTTTTGTTTCACTAAAAAGCTCAGGAAAGTTTGTTTTTATCTTGGCAATATTAATTTTGATCTTTGCACTAAGTAAACTTCAGAAGATTACTTGGTCTCCCATGGTATTTACCTTGAAATTGTATATTGGATATCTCATCATACCGATCCTCTTGATGGGGTGAAGACCTACTTCTAGAAGGAGAATAGGGTAAGTTCTATTCCTTTTAATTTTGATATTTTACGTTATGAAACACTTCTGGATTTGCTCAATATTTCTCTAAGATTCTCTAGAGATGTTGGAGCACCAAACTTCACAACTGTACAAGATAATGGGACAAGAGTTTCAAGAAGAAAATTTTCATTTTAACCCACATCATAAGGTTTGTTGATTTACAGTTGTTTTCAAGACCAAAATAAGCTTTCCACCCTCCATTAATCCTTTTCTCAATGATACAGTTTTAGTTGAGCTTGTGATGAATACCAATTCCAAGATATTTGTAGGAATACACCTCCTCTAAGAGGATATACCCATAAAAAAAATTAGTGTGAGTGACCTTCTTGGACTTTATAATCGTAAGTTTTGTTTTTTCAATGTTATGAGTCATGCCTGAAGTAGAGAAAAAATCCATGAGAATTCTTGGTAGTATATCAATATCAAAGAGGTGCCTCTCCATAAGAACGATATCATCCACATAGAGTAGGAGGATGATGACTATTCCACCTAAGGTTGTGCGAGCACAACCTACTTCTAAAAAAATTTCTAGCCTTGTTGATCTATATGCCGAAAAGAGTAGGGGAGAGGAGGAAACTTTGTTTAACTCTAATATTACAGTTAATATCTTTAGACCACCTCTCAGTGGTCTCTAATTTGCAATGAAAGTTTTGTACAATGTTATCTCAGTAACTCTCAACTTGAAAGGAACCTTTAAATCTTCCATTCTATTTCACAATTTATTTCTATGCATGGTCTACTTGTTTCATTATGCATGACTCATACTCTGTCATGCTCGCGGCAAAAAAATTAATCACAATTTGTTCAAGAACTAGGCCATGGTTGCGGATGTGCATAAACATAAGGGGTAGGTAGACAAAATAAGTTGCATATAGGTACATATTGTTGAGTAGTTGTATTTTCATTGTACTTTGGAATCATCTATAACCCCTATCTATCATAGGACATGCCCATGATTGCATATAGAATCTAAGCCATATTTTTCTTGGAAGCAGGTGCCCAAAAAGGAAAGCACCATTCATTAAGATTCTCCTTCATGATGTGTGTGTGCCCAGATTTCATGATGGTGACTCACCAACTGAGAATTTCAAGCAAGTGCTCAAGCAAGTGGAAGACATAACTACCTACAAAGTGTAAGCAAGTTGTCAAGAAAAACTATTCAGGAATCATTATTGTCTCTCTTGCTCTCAATTCTTAGTCATGCAGGAAGTAGGATACTTTAATTTTTATTGTTCACCTTGGTTTCCTATATATAGGAAGGAGATCTTCTCATTTTAGCCATGATTGTATCTTGTCTTGTCTTGTGTAATCAGTACATTGTGTAAGGAGGTTCCTCCTTCAAAGAGAATTTCTATTTATCTCTTTTATTTATTATTAAGGCATGGATTACTCTATTCTTGCCTATTTATTCTCTTTTTATGCTATTTCTGGGACTTTCTTGCATACCATTTTGTATCATAACTCTTTCTTCAGGAATGGATTATGCAAACCGAGTCATCTTGGAATTTTCATTTCGAGTTTTCTTCTATAAGGAGTAAAAAATGAAGGTTAAAAATCCACTTCTAAAACAAGCCAATATATCTCCATTTCAAAATTTAGATCCTGATCCATTATAAGTTCAAAGATATTTTTTGAGGAATATAGGGTTTTTTACTAGTCCAAAACCCTAGTATAAAGCAATTGTTCTAGGGAAAAATTTCATATATGAAGCATGCTATATCCAAATTGAGTGAGACAAATTGTATATGAAATAATATGGATAAGTGTGTATGTGGTAGGAGTTTTAATTGCATAAATGAAATATTGGACACGTGGCATATCATACAAGTTTTCTCTTCTGGATAAGGTAAAAATAAGAAGTTTTGGGACATTTGCAATAAAAAAAATTGGCACATCCAAATTAGGTAAAACCTACAAAATTGGAAAGAGGAAAAATTAGGGTACCAAAGGCCAAAGTTTTAGATTGAAAGGATTCAAAATTCAAATTTTGCCTCAATTACAAGTCATCCATAAAAGAATCTTCTAATCGGGTTTTGAAAAAGGTACGCCATTTTGAATTTGAATATCTGAGTATAAGGATCTAAATGTGATAAACCTTTGGGTGAGATATATATTTATTGTTAAAAATTACACCAAAAGGAAGTGGAAAACATCACACTCCACTCAAACCCCTAGAGGATTCATCCCTTGGCATACGATGAAATGGAATACATATCTTTTAGAGTGTACTAGTTGGAAGATATTATTAAATGAAATGTGTAAATGGATGACTTAGTTAAATTGGAAAATAAGATGGCTAGTAAAGAGGATCTCAAAGGGATGGATATTAAAGAGAATCTCAAAGGGATGGTTATTAAAGAGGATCATTACTTGGAATTGAGGAGAAAAATAAAATTAACAATTAATAATTAAAGTTTGAGTGAGTATTATTATTATTATTATTATTTTGTAAGTTGCTATTCTATTAAAAAAAGAGCAAAATAATGATACATAGGAGTTTACAAGGAAAAGATGCAGGCCTGCTCAAGATGAGAAGACATAGAGGCTCAAAATGAAATTGGTTCCTCCATTTGAGAGGGAAAACAGGTCCACTAAACAAGAACCCTCCCTCCAGTAGGGAAAACAGGCCACCAAGATAGACATATACAAAAAAATCCCTTGTTCTTGGAGAAATTAGACTATGAGAAAACAAATTAACAGAATGATAAAAAAAAACCTGGTAATGGCATGCAGATCTACCTATAACTGAAGAAAGACACATAGCCATGATGAAACTTGTTCAAGTTTTGTGGTAGGGTTCCTCCACAATGGGGTAGCTGTATCTTGGTGAATTTGGCTACGCTGGATTGCCTATATTGGTCTCTATATCATCGATGGACGTAGCCATCTCCTCGTCATTGGTGCGATTGTCTTCTTCCATTGTCCCTGCAAGAGGCTGCTTAGTGGGGAGAGGAGCAGTATTTTTTTCCACTATAGGGTTGGACTAGAACTTGCATGCTGTGAGATTGGAGGGGCTGCAATGAGGTGGGGGAGTGGTGGAGGATGGAGGGGCTGGAGTGGTGGCCGAGGAAATAGAGGATCTTGGAGGAGTAGATGATGAAGGTGAAGCTTCTTGGAGAACCAACGGTGTGAATTGAGCTGGAAGCTCAAAGGGGGGAGGAACCAGTGATTTAAAATGAAGGACTGGTCAAATGAGAAAATTATTGAAAATCCAATAGTTTTGTCTTCTCTCCAGGTTTCTTTCGGCTTCCCTGAAATCCCAGGACAATTCATCCTCCCAGTCATTGACAATCCTCCACACTTCTTTAGGAATTTCCAAGTCGAAATCATTTCTGCTCGCTTGAGCATAGAGAGGGATATGACGCTCCTCTTGAACTCCTCGACTCTGATGGCCTCTATGAGGGACACCACGTTGTCTCCTAGACATGGCGAAAAGGCCAAAATGCTGAGAAAACTAGAGCATAGGTGGTGAAGCATGGGGACGATGACTGAGAGAAGAGCAAGGTGGTGAAGCAAGAGCTCCAAGAGAAAATGCACCAGCCGAGAACTCGATGACATACATATTGAATGGCACTTTGTCCCAGGCTGGTGAATTAATTTTATGTCATTGTGAAAAGATGGCCGAGTCCCATTTGCATGGTTGGATGTGGACACGTCGTCAGCTAGATTGAAGGACCACATTAATGAGGTTGAAGGTGAGGTCACGTGAGGGGGGGGATGACCCTGTCAGCCTCCCCCGTGTCCATATTGACATGACTAATGCCCGCATCTAGGGAAGTGAACCTTATTATTAAATGCATGTGTAAAGTAAATTAAAATTAGAGGCTAATTTGATGTAAGTCAAAATTATTGTTAAATGTATACATACACATAATAAATCAAATCAAAGCTAAGCTCAAATTAAGTCTAAATGTTAAAGATGATATTTGAAGTGAAAGTTAAAAATTATATTTGAGTAAAATTTACAAATTATAAACATACACTTACAAGTAAATAAAGAATAAAATTAAAATTAAATATTAACGTTGAAGTGAAATAAAATTAATATTAAATGCATACATACATGGAAAATAAAAAGGAAATTGAAATTATAAACAAAAGTTAGAGTTTGTGTTGGATTAATAATGTATATTATAATATTGTTGAAGTCTAAGTTAAGTTTTAAAAAAGTGAAAATTAACAAGAAAAGTTAAGAATTTGTGTTGAAGTAATAGTGAAATGTATATTATATATTGTTGAAGTCTAAGTTAAGTTTTAAAAAATGAAAATTAACAACAAAAGTTACAGTTTAGGTTGGAGTAATAATGAAATGTATATTATAATATTGTTGAAGTCTAAGTTAAGTTAAAAAAAAGTGAAAATTAACAACAAAAGTTAGAGTTGGTGTTGGTCTAATAGTGAAATACATATTATAATATTGTTCAAGTTAAAAAGAATGAAAATTAATGTTAATACTAAATGCATACATATACAACTAAAAAATAAAAATTAAATGCTAAAATTGAAGTGAAATAAAAATGAAATTGAAATTATAAACCAGAGTTAAAGTTTGTGTTGAAGTAATAGTGAAATGTAAATTGTAATATGTTACACAACCCTTTAAGCACTAGTATATGTGATGTGTTTGTATTATTATAACATACAAACACACAAACACACAAACACAAACACAAATACACATATAAACACAAACACCCAAATACACATTTAAAAATTAATACACATACATAGAATTAGTAAATATAAAAGTTGACTTAATGTAAAATTTAAGGGCTGGTGCAAGCTAATGTTGGTCTCTTATGACGCGATCGTTGCAATGGACTTCTGGAAAAATAGAAATCTAAACATCAAAAAGCAATATTAGAGGTACCTACACAACTTTTTGGAATATGGTGTAAGAATATGAAACGTGGAAAATCGGATTACCTTCCGAAATATATAACTTTTATTTATGGAAACTAAGCCTAAATCCCAGAAAACAAGGTTCTTATAAGGTTGGTATGTTATGTTTTCCGCAAAAAATAATGAATATGTTTGCATTGGTCACAGTTGTTTGGTATGCAAATGGTGGAATTTTGTGAAAAAAATTATATAGAGTTGTAGATAACAAGTGTGTCTAGTGCAACGATATTTTTCCATATTTATTTATGTTATATTTTTATTTTTCAAATTAAGGAAGTTAGTGATGCCCTAAACTAACAAGGTCGAGCATTGGTCCACCACATCTTGGTCTTAACATAGTCAATGAATGATATTGTTTTTTAGGATGTAGGTCTTTATGTCTTCTTGTGCGGGTTCTTTTCCATTTTTTAAATAGATGAGGCAATCAAAAGTTATAGCTTAAGCAAACAGCCTACCTTTTTTGTTATATTGACGTTAGTCCATTTAAAATGAAATAAAAAATTGAAAAATATAATAGATTTAAATAAAAAAATACATATTCAGAATCTACAGACAGAGCTACACAAGTGTGTGAATTTTCATTTACAGTGGACAAGCATGGCATATGGAACATCATGCACAAAATAGCAGAAATGGTACAAAACAAGTTTTTATGTCATAAGATAGTCCAAACCACTTGGCTGGGTAACCCAAACCTAAAACCAAAGCAGCCAAGTCATCCACCATGTTGGTTGGAAAAAAGGTGCCGGTGCGTGCACGCTATGTTTTAAACTACACGTGTGCATGATTTAAATTTAGAAGTGCGATCGCACTCTTTAGGTGCACACACACTAAAAGCACATTCACGCTACCTTGTGCACGCGCATTAGAGATGCGTGCGCGCATTTGCTAAGTAAACAATTTGTTTTGATTTTATTTTCAAGCATTTGCAATGGAATGATGATGATGTGGAGGAGGATCATGACAATGATGATCAAATGAGGATGATGACTATGCTGATGAGGAGGAGGATGATGACAATGATGATGATGATGATGATGACTATGATGAGGAGGAGGAGGAGGATGACTATGATGATTATGAGGATGATGATGACAATGAGGATGATGAGGATGATGACTATGACAATGATGATGATGATGATGATGACTATGATGATGAAGAGGATGAGGATGATGAGCATGATGATGTTGAGGATGATGATGAGGAGGAGGAAGAGGATTATAATGACTATGATGATGAACAATGATGGTGATAATTATGAGGAGGAGGAGGAGGAGGATCACAATGACTATTAGTATGATGACAATGATTATGATGATGATGATGATGATGATTGCGATGATGATGATGATGATGTTGATGATGAAGATGATGATGCCAATGAGAATGATGATGACTATGAAGATGGCTATGAGGATGAACAATGATGGCAATGATGATGGTGATGATGAACAATGATAATGATAACAATGTGTTGAGGCCTAGAAATTCATAGGTAACAATAGTTAGGGATTCTCCCTAGTAAAATTTCCCAAATAGCCCATTACTAATTGATATGGGGAATCCGTCCGGTTTATGGTCCGGCTACCGTAGGTCAAATAACAAAATAAAGGTTTTACCAGTTACGGCCTGATCCACCATGTGTATTTTAGTTTTTTCAATTTAAGTATGATGTGAAAGTGCCTATCTAAGAATGCAGATTCATATAGAATACGATGAGTGGTCACAATGTGATGCGTAGGTTCTTACCTCCCATCTTAACTCTCTCACATCTAAATCACACATATCAAGAAACTAAAACTAACTATCTAACCTGTCCCTAGGGAGCAAGATTATCATTTATCAATGAGTAATGTATTTCTGCACATGCATTAAGAAAAAACACAGATAGCTGTTACTTATTTCAAATCACATGAACATTAATAGATATATGAACAACAAGATAGCTTATTGTTTATGGAAAGCCTTCATTACTCACAATGGAAATTTCATAGAATAAACTAGAGTGCATTCATAATAAGAACATAGGTTCAAAGCGTTAGAATGATATCATAGTTAATTGACACAAGCCAAAAAAAAAATAGCTCACATTCAACATATCCATATCACAACATTTGAAAAATTCCACCAAGCTTTCTCCAACAGGAAACTTCTAATTCTTTATTGAAAAAGGAAATATGTCACATGCCCCAATTTTGTAAAAAAATATATTATCATATTTGATTTTATTTCAAGACAATATCTTAACTTTTATACTAAGTTCTAAACGATGAATCAGTAGAGCCAAGGGTGTGAATGTAATTCTAAATATTTTAATTATAAATAAATAAAAGTGGAGACAACAGCTTGGGAGAGTTGTTAAAAGAGTGTTTACTGGTCAAGTTGGTGGAGGAGACTGGGTGGAGAGCAAATAGAAAAGTGGTAGCATCCTCAAACACTTCCAATGTTGCAGGTGGCAACCTCCCTACATTTGGGGTCATGATCCCCCAAGAATGTGGGATCAGAGTAGGTCACTCAATTAATGACAATTAACCCAAAAAGACCTAGGCAATATTAATAAAAATACACATTGAAGAGAGTTGAGGCTGCTCATTTTCCAAGAGGATAACCATTCAGGTGAATGTACTTCAGAGGATTTCATTGGGAAGGGAATTTGTGGAATGTGTTTGAGGGGTAAACTACAAAAAGTGATCTAGTACAAGTTTTTAGCTGAAGGATCTTACTGCTGAGTGCAGAGTTAGTACTGAGTCATTGGACTAGTATCTTGTTGCATGTTCCATCAGTTCTCAGCTAAGGAGACCAGGAACAGGCTTGGGGGTCCTAAGAAGTCACTGTTTGAGTGCTCTCCAGGAGTTGGTATGGAGGAATGACCTTCCAATGTTGTTGTTGTCCAGATTAAAAACATGTTCTACAGTCTTTTATTTGCTATGTTAAAAGTTTATATCTGAGAATGAGTGAATAACGAATGATTTACATGTTTTGTAGTGAACTATTAGAGATTGTAATCTTTTAGTTATTTGAATATTGAATCTGTAATTGAATGAAATAATCCTAACCTATGTTTTTCTCCATCTCGAATGAACCAGACCGTACTCTAGCACAGGAAGTATAATTTAAATAGATGAAATATATGATAGAAATCTGATTTGAATAAAGTTATTATGTATTTCAGAATGTTGGGATCTTTTCTTTCTGTAGATAGTTGCTTTCAAAAAAGAATATTAATTTGCTTAGTTAGGTTTATTGTAAAAAAACAGACTATGTATTAAGAATGCTAGAAAAAGAAATCATCATGTTATTTTTACTAATAGCAATGTATTATATTCACAATTTGTTCAAGTAGGTAAGTTACTTCTTTTCTACAGTACTTTCTTTTGTAAACTACACTACTATCTTGAAACAGAGAAGATAGAAACAACTCAGATATAATTCCTATCTTTTTATGTTAAGCAAAGAATTAAGTATGGTTCTTTTAGTTTATTTCTTTTACAGATAATAATAACCAACTTAACCCGAAACTATTCGAACCCTAGATAGAGTTTAGTAACATATATATTTCTAAATACAAATTAATCCAAAGATAAAGAGTATCTTAATAGAGAACTATATAGCTCCAATAGTAATTTATTTATATAATTAAAATAACTAAGATACGATAGTAATTTATGTTTAAAGTAATAAGTAACACAACAAGAAATGGTCCTGTAAATGGATTATGCATGTAAAGCAATAATGACAAGGTTGTAACCCTTATTTCATTTCTTAGTAAGTTAACCGAAATAATGCTACTGAATGAACTAAACTAATAAAAATTAGTCACAGTATTTATAATATAAGTGTATGCACAAATACAAGCTTAAGTAATTATATTATATACAGATAATAATATTACATAAATAATATAGTTTATAAGTTAATAATCCTTTAAACAAAAGGAAGGAATCTTAAAGTAAGAACCAAAGTTTAATTCATTAAACCCTAACTTGGAAATTTTTGAGTACTCAAATGGTTTAAAATTCTATTAACAGTAATTCTAATCTATTTATTAACAATACAGAAAATATCCTTTTACAAGTTAAATAGGGTTAAAATCCTCACCCGTAATTCTGAGCCGAAATTACTCAGTTTTCTTTAAAATATACAAAATCGTTACAGTAGTAACCCAAGATAAGAAGTAAACTTAGTTCTTTTTATATAACCATTAAAATAACAATTTAAATTCATTTACATAGAGATAAAATACAAAAACATAAAGGAGAACAAATTTAACTCACACATAGACTGTCTTAAGTTATTTACATTATATCCACGAGCCCGAAGGTCGAATGTAAATCAAACATTAACAAAGTACAAAAAAACTCAGTTAAGAACTGAGTATTCACATCATGCTTTGGAGTATGAACAATATAAAAATAATATTACAAAACTCTAAGTTCAACCCTAATACGAGAGGAGAGGTTTACAAAACATATCTTAAAGCCAAGGTCACCTTAGGAACAGCAAGGGTTTAAATCAAAATAAAATTTATAAAAACGAAGGAGAGCAACCCAATACTGGGTGCAACATGGCTGAGACCTTCTCCAACCGCAAGAGTCTATACAAAGATGGGAAACCATCTTCGAAACCAAAGCTTTCCATGAACTATTCATCGAGCCATTTATACAGCACAACGGTCAACCTTGGAGACGAGCCAACCTGCATTATGAGAACCAAAGTTATTTAAAATCAGAAACCCTTATGCAAAATAGAACAATAAACGGTAATAGCTCTTAATTATTGTTTTTACTCACCTTAATTTGAAGTGAAAATGATGGAGCCCCGAACGAACAGTAACACCATGACCAATGCTAAAAGGAGCCAAACCCTCATTCTCACCGAGGATGGAGATGACGGGACTCTGGTGTTTTCCACAACTATCAGCAGAGGTGGGGGTATGCCTAAGCAAAGGCAACGAAGAAGTCAATTATCATGGAGTCAGACTGTTACCAATATACAAGCAGAAAAACTAAAACCCTACGACGAAGGAGCTTTGCAATCACACACAATAAGCTCAAGATTTCACCAATGACAGACTACGATAGAAGGACAGAAAAAGATGACATAGGAAGACAGTAAAGCCATGTGCAAGGTGGGTAGTGAACTCTGACCAAAAGAAATAAATTGCAATGAAGGCAAACAATAGAACCTGACTCAAGCGAGTAATACATGACAAACACCAGCGAGGGAGTCTATGCAACTCACGGCTTCCATGGGAGCTTGTAGAGCAGCCCACAGGACCAAAACAAATGTAAAAAATCAAATAAGCCAAGGGTTAGGGTTGACAACTATATAAGCAACCAGTGCATGTCCAAGAAACTTCCACGTGGCCGCATCTATATAATCCTGCAATGGGTCGAATTTCCATAGTCACTTATGTTTGATCACAATCATTTAATTACCCAATGATTTCATCAAATAGCATATGATCTCTATAGTTTGCATGGGATTCACATACTATGATAATTGTTTAACATTAAACATTTAGCTCATAATTGCCATGGGTTTGCAACGTTATTATAATGTTGACTTAATACATAACATAAACCTTAGCCTCGTAACCCAACAGAAATACATTATATAATTCATCAATAACCAATGTTATGAGATATCGATAGTAAAAAGCTAGTGAGGGTTATGTTTCTTTTCGCATAGTAAGTTATACTAATGAGTATCATGGGGAGAAGTTACAAAGATATATAATCATTTATCATAGTAATAAGCAGAATCCCTATATAGGTATTAACCCTTTTTGAATTAGTTACAAACCATCAAGCTTATAGTAATATCATCATTGTGAAATAGGGTGTAATAAGTAAGTTGTTACTTATAGTATTTTATGATAAATTATGAATTCATTGACTTATAAACAGTTTAATGAATAGTGTAAGAATAACTATCTTTTAGTTTCAGATCCTTTCATGGTGGTGTAAATGATTACACAGCTTTCAACTTGAGTAATTTGCATAGTGTCGTTTGGGTAGGACCATAAGTATTATGCAAATGTAACACTAATAAACCCTTTTATGTCGATAAACAAATAATCATGCACATTTTTAAATCTTATAAACTAGCCAAGTTTTGATAACAAACTATGTAATGGCAAAGTGAAATGTAAAAACATTTCCCTATGAACTCTTTTACTTAATACAGAACCATGACATCTTATCTTAGATGTTGTGGCAGTTTCTCATTACTTGGAGTATAGTTTTACATTCTTACCAAATTACTAAGGTTAACATAAGATGAAAATATTGGCTCGATAAGAAAACACACCAACCCTGGAAGTTGTTATTAAATAGAACCTAATATAAGAAATGTAATATAGAATTGCTAGGTATGTTTTTTTTTTAAATAAAGAATATCAAGTAGATAAAATAAACTACTTAGAACCAAAGGAAGTAGTACTGTCGCTACATACTCTATGGGAAGAAATACAATCATCTAAACTTCATTTACTATAGCAACAGAAGAAAACAAACTGTGTTACCTTACAGAAGTAGGTTGGATTACAACAGCTTATAATCTAAGCTTATTAATTGCAAATAGAAATATTGCAGGATGCTTTATGAATTTAAAAATGATACTCAGTCATTTATACCTGTAAACCTGTAAGAACAAATAATCCATCTACATTAGCATAAATGCTAAGTAAGCCCCGGAATTCAAAGTCAGATTCCACCTACTATCATGAATAGAACTCATCAGTAAACCAAATATAGAATTAATGCCCAAACAAAACTTAAGAATGTGTTAATAAGAAAATTGTTGAGTTAACATAATTGAGTTTATACAAATTTAATATATTAATTGTTTCTCTTTTGCTAACTGTTAACTGTTAATAAACTGTAGTCTCACCATTTTATGTTATTTCAAAATTTTAAATTTATGTGAAAATTTGGGGTTTTGACATGTGGTATCTGAGCACAAGGTTCAAACACTAGGCCTTGATGGAGCCCAACTAGCTTTTAGAAAATAGTAACTGAATTATTATGCTGACATTTTTTTTCTTTTTAATGTTATTCAACAGAGAATTGTTTTTTGAAGTTTAATAGGTAGGTATGGAAAGGATTGAAGAGTATGCAGAGGAGTCTCCAGTTACTGAAACAAGAAATCTACCAAGAGATCCTATACCAGAGAATTTAACTACCAATTCCTCAGAATTGTTACAAACTGTAAAGGACCTAAAAACTGAAATGGAGTCTGTAAAGCAAGAAAATGAAAGGATTATGAGGGCTCAAGAAGAGCTTAATCAGATCCTAACTAAGAATTTTCAAACTGAGGTTAGGGGTAGAAGAACCGAATCAGAAGATACCAGTCATCAACGTAAATCTAAAAAGATGAAACATACTAAAACTAAAAGTAGTTCATCTTCTGAAGTGTTTGGTGAACAACGAAACTATCATACTACCAGTGACAGTAGTGATGATAATCAGTATAGTAAAAAGAGGAAATACAAACCTTATGAGGAGATTTCCTAAGAATTCAAAAAGATTAAACCACCAACCTTTAATGGAGAGACTGAGAATGGGGAGGAAGCTGAATCCTGGTTATCTGGGATGAAGAAGTACTTCCAAATATATAACTATTCTAACCAGTTAAAGGCTAGAATGGCTATATATAACCTCTCAGGAAAGGTTGACATTTGGTAGCAGGACTTGAAAAGAGTTAATGGAATAAAAGAGAAAAATGTAAACTGGAGTACCTTTAAAAGGTATTTCAAAAAGAAATTCCTGTCTGAACAGTATTATGAGGAGAGAGCCAAAGAGTTTTATGAGTTGAAGTTTGGATCAATGACAATGAAGGATCTAAACAGCAAGTTCTTAAGTCTACTTAGGTATATACCATACCTTGTAGATGAGAAACCAAAGGTACAATGATTCTTTAGCTGTCTACCTTATCATATTAAAGATAGAATTGAATATGATAACCCAAAGACCTTGGAGGAAGCTATGAGAAAAGCTAACTTTTGTTTTGAGTAGAATCAGAAGAAAGAAAGCTTGGCGAACTGGAAGGCTAAGAAAAATAATAATCTGTTTGAACAAAAGAAGAAGGATTTTGTGCCTAATATAAATTCTAAGAATAATAAGGCCAAAATCTATCCTAATAACAAGAACTTCCAAGGAAATAGGAACAATACACCCAACAACCAGAACAATCTTAAAGGTAAGAAATTTGCAAATAATCAGGGAAATTTTACCAAGAATTTTGAGCGCAGAAAGCATATCAAGTGCAAGGAGTGTAATGGACCACACTATGCTTCAGTCTGTCCAAACCGAAAGAAGACTGTTAGCAATATTCATACCATACAGGAGGAGATGACCATTGGGGAACTAGGAAGGAGCATGCCTAGAATCAACGCAGCCTTGGAGAACTGACAAGCTGAATATCAGACTTCCATGGTGGAAGTAGAAGGTATGATAAATCAAACCCTTGTAACTATTTTGATTGATCCAGGAGCTAGTCTCAATTATATTGCACCTCAAATAGTTGAAAAATGTAAACTATCTGTTGAAATATTTGAGAATTCATGGTTAGTTTAGTTAGCCACTGGTGCTAAAAGAAAAGTAACTTGTTTTGTCAAAGAATGTGCAATAGTTATGGATGAATTTGAAACTGTTGTTAAAATTAATGTTTTGCCTCTTGGTTCTTATGATTTGTTGATTGGTATGGACTCATTAGAACAACATAGAGTAATTCTAAACTGTTATGATAAAACTTTCACATACTTAAACAATGATGAAAAACCAATAAGTGTTAAAGGAATACCTAGAAAAACCACCATAAGGCAAATTTCTGCCCTATAGCTTAAGAGAGCCGCTAGAAAGGGATGTAAAGCTTATGCAATAACAATTACTTGTGAGGAAAGTATAATTAAAACAGATAAGTTAAAAGTGGAAGACATACCAGTCTTAAAAGAATATGTTGATGTATTCCCAGAATAAATTCCGAGATTACCTCTAAAAAGGGAATTGGATTTCACTATTGAGCTGGTACCAGGTGCAGTACCTAGCTCAAAGGCCCCTTATCGAATGAACATACTTGAACTTAATGAACTAAAATATCAGTTAAAAGAATTAATTGATAAAAAGTATATTCGACCAAGTGTGTCTCCTTGGGGGCACCTAATATTTTCGTCAAGAAGAAGGACAAAACTATGTGACTTTGCATAGATTACCATCAGTTAAACAAGATGACCATCAAAAATTGATATCCGTTACCCCACATAGATGATCTGTTTGATCAACTACGTGGAGCCACGGTGTTTTCAAAAATAGATTTAAGGTCTGGATATCATCAAGTAAGGATTAATGATGAAGACATCTTTAAGACAACTTTCAGAACTAGATATGGTCATTACGAATTTTTCGTAATGCCATTCGGGCTTACTAATGCCCCAGCTATTTTCATGTGTTTAATGAACAATGTGATGCATAAGTATTTAGATAAGTTTGTGGTCGTTTTTATCGATGACATTCTAATCTATTCAAAAACTGAAGAAGAACATAAAGAACATCTAAAAATTGTTTTGCAAGAGTTGCGAGAACATCAACTCTTCGCAAAATTTAGTGAATGTGATGTATTTAAGGATAAGATTAAGTATTTAGGTCACGTAGTGACCAAGGAAGGAATTTTCGTAGATCCTGAAAAGATAAGGGCATTCGAAGATTGGCCGGTTCCTAAGGATGTGATGGATTTTCGATCTTTCATGGGCATTACTAGTTACTACCAGAGGTTCATTGAAGGTTTTTCGAGGATAGAAAATACAATAACTTCCTTGCAGAAGAAGGGAAAGAAGTTTGACTGGAATAAAAAATGTGAAGACAGCTTTAAAAAGTTAAAAACTTTATTAACTAGCACACCTATTTTAATAATAGCAGATCCTAATAAGGAATTTGTAGTGTGCACTGACACCTGTAATGATGGCTTAGGTGGTGTTCTGACTCAAGAAGGGCATGTTATTGCCTATGAGTCTATAAAGTTAAAAGTTCATGAAAATAATTATGCAACATATGATCTGGAATTAGCAGCTATAATACACACCTTAAAGATGTGGAGACATCACCTAATTGGTATAAAATTTGTTTTAATGACTGACAACAAAGAATTGAAATATCTTTTAGATCAGCCAAATTTAAATGCCAGACAAGTTAGGTGGTTAGCTTTTGTAAGCGAGTATGATTTTGAAATTAAGCATATAAAAGGTAAAGAAAATAAAGTTGTTGATGCATTAAGTAGGAATGAAAGGCTGAATTTTGCAGTAGCTATCAGTACCTATGTTTCAGACTTAGATGAACAGCTTAAAGAAGAAATAGAACAAGATGAAATTTACTAGAATTTGCAAGCTAAAGCTAAAGAAAATACAACATAAAACTTAATTAAAGGTTACAGTTTAAATGAAAAAGAATTTTTACTGTATAAAGATAGAATGTATGTACCTAATGTACCTAAAGTTAAGCTATTAATTCTGGATGAAACTCATAAAACACCATATTCAAGTCATCCAGGTTATCAAAAGACTATAACTATGTTAAGAAAAGATTATTTTTGGCCAAACATGAAAAATGAAGTAGCAGAATATATTGCTAGGTGTTTTGAATGTCAACAAGTAAAAACTAAACATCAACACCTAGCTAGTTTGCTTCAGCCATTACCCATTCCTAGCTGGAAATGGGAGATAATTAGTCTAGATTTTATTGCTGGGCTGCCTAAAAATCAAAATCAGAATGATTCTATCATGGTAGTAGTTGATAAGTTAAGCAAAGCAGCTCACTTTATACTTGTTAAAACTACTTATAAAGCTGCAAACATAGCTGATATTTTTCTAAAACAGATTTTTCGATTACATGGAGTACCAAAAGTCATTATCTCAGATAGAGATCCTAAGTTTACAGGAAACTTTTGGAAGTCTTTGTTTAAAGTGTTAAACACCACATTAAATTTTAGTACTTCTTTCCATCCTCAAACAGATGGACAAACTGAAAGGGTAAACCAAGTATTAGAAGATCTATTAAGAATGTATGTGAAAGACCAACCTGGTAAATGGGAGGACTATTTACATGTGGTAGAATTTGCTTATAATAATAATTATCAGACATCAGCTAGATTTAGTCCTTTTGAAATTTTATATGGACGGAAATGTAATACTCCTATCTCTTGGATTAATCTAGTAGATAGATTGGTATTAGGTCCAGAACTGCTAAAAGAAATGGAAGAAATTGTAAAACAAGTGCAGGGAAATTTGAAAGTGGAACAGGATCGGCAAAAAAGTCAAGCAGACTTAAAAAGAACTCCAAAGGAGTTTCAGGTAGGTGAACATGTGTTCATCAAGGTAAGGCCCAAAAAGAGCTCTCTGAGATTGGGAAGTTGTGCAAAATTGGCACCTCGTTACTGTGGCCCATTTGAAATTCTATCTAGGATTGGACAAGTAGCTTATCAATTAGCATTACCACCTAATTTAAGAGTACATAATGCTTTTCACATTTCCATTTTAAAGAAATATGTTCATGATGCTACTCATGTTGTTAACTAGAATGATGTACAGGTGGAACCAGAAGGATATTTTTTGGCGGAATCAGACTGTATCCTCGGGAGGAGGGAGATTACACTTCGGAACGGCACCATTGGACATGTGAAGGTGCAATGGAAGCACCTTGGTCTAGAGGAAGCTACCTGGGAATTGGAAAGTAAAATGCGACATGCATATCCAATTCTATTCCAGGGGAATTCTGAGGATGAAGAATAAATAACATTGAGGACGATGTTATATTCTAAGGGGGTGTGTATGTCACATGTCCCAATTATGTAAAAAAATATATTATCATATTTGATTTTATTTAAAGACAATATGTTAAATTTTATGCTAAGTTGTAAACAATGACTCAGTAGAGTCAAGGGTGTGAATGTAACTCTAAATATTTTAATTATAAATAAATAAAAGTGGAGACAACCATTTGGGAGAGTTGTTAAAAGATTTTTTACTGGTCAAGTTGGTGGAAGAGACTGGGTGGAGAGAAAACAGACAAGTGGCAGCATCCGAAAACAATTCCAATGTTGCAGGTGGCAACCTCCCTACATTTGGGGTCATGATCCCCCCAAAAAATGGGATTAGAGAAGGTGGCTCAATTAATGACAATTAACCCAAAAATACCTAAGCAATCTTAATAAAAATACCCATTGAAGAGAGTTGAGGCTACTCATTTTCCAAGAGGAGAACCATTCAGGTGAATGTACTTCAGAGGATTTCATTGGGAAGGGAATTTGTGGAATGTGTTTGAGGGGTAAACTGCAGAAAGTGATCTAGTACAACTTTTTAGCTGAAGGATCTTACTGCTGAGTGTAGAGTTAGTACTGAGTCATTGAACTAGTATCTTGTTGCATGCTCCACCAGTTTTCAACCAAGGAGACCAAGAACAGGCTTGGGGGTCCTGAGAAGTCACCGTTTGAGCGCTCTCCGGGAGTTGGTAGGGAGGAACAGCCTCCCAATGCTGTTGTTGTCTAGCTTAAAAATAGGTTCTACAGTATTTTATTTTCTATGTTAAAAGTTTATATCTAAGAATGAATGAATAATGAATGATTAACATGTATTGTAGTGAACTGTTAGAGCTTGTAATCTCTTAGTTATTTGAATATTGAATCTGTAATTGGATGAAATAATCCTAACCTGTGTTTTTCCCCGTCTTGAATGAACCAGACCGTACTCTAGCATAGGCAGTATAATTTAAATAGATGAAAGATATGATAGAAATCTGATTTGAATAAAGTTATTATGTATTTCAGAATGTTGGGATCTTTTCTTTCTGTAGATAGTTGCTTTCAAAAAAGAATATTAATCTTCCTAGTTAGGTTTATTGTAAAAAAATAGATTGTGTATTAGGAATGCTAGAAAAAGAAATTGTCATGTTATTTTTACTAATAGCAATGTATTATATTCATGAGTTGTTCAAATAGGTAAGTTATTTCTTTTATGCAGTACTTTCTTTTGTAAACTACACTACCATCCTGAAACAAAGAAGATAGAAACAACTCATATATAATGCCTATCTTTTTATGTTAAGAAAAGAATTAAGTGTGGTTCTTTTATTTTATTTCTTTTACAAATAATAATAACCAACTTAACTTGCAACTATTCGAACACTAGATAGAGTTTAGTAACATATATATTTCTAAAGACAAATTAATCTAAATATAAAGACTATCTTAACAGAGAACTATATAGCTCCAATAGTAATTTATTTATATAATTAAAATAACTAAGATACGATAGTAATTTATGTTTAAAGTAATAAGTAATACAACAAGAAATGGTTCTGTAAACAAATTATGCATGTAAAGGAATAATGACATGGTCGTAACCCTTATTTCATTTATTAGTAAGTTAACCGAAATAATGCTACTGAATGAACTAAACTAATAAAAATGAGTCACAGTATTTATAATATAATTGTACACACAAATACAAGCTTAAGTAATGATATTATATACAGATAATAATATTACATAAATAATATCATTTATAAATTAATAATTCTTTAAACAAAAGGAAGGAATCTTAAAGTAAGAACCAGAGTTTAATTCATTAAACCCTAACCTGGAAATTCTTGAGTACTGAAATGGTTTAAAATTCTATTAACAATAATTCTAACCTATTTATTAACAATACAAAAAATATTATTTTACAAGTTAAATAGGGTTAAAACCTTGGCTCGTAATTCTAAGCTGAAATTACTCAATTTTTCTTTAAAATATACAAAACCATTACAGTAATAACCCAAGATAAGCAATAAACTTAGTTATTTTTATATAACCATTAAAAGAACAATTTAAATTCATTTACACAAATATAAAATACAAAAACATAAAGGAGAACAAATTAACTCACACATAGACTGTCTTAAGTTATTTACATTATATCCATGATCCCGAAAGTCGAATGTAAGTCAAACATTAACAAAGTACAAAAAAACTTAGTTAAGAACCAAGTATTCACATCGTGCTTTGGTGTACGAACAATATAAACATAATATTACAAAACTATAAGTTCAACCCTAATACAAGAGGAGAGATTTACAAAACATAGCTTAAATCCAAAGTCACCTTGCAAACAGCAAGGGTTTAAACCAAAATAAAGTTTATAAAAATGAAGGATAGCAACCCAATACTGGGTGCAACACAGCTGAGACCTTCTTCAACAGCAAGAGTCTGTACAAACATGGGAAACCATATTCAAAACTAGAGCTTACCGTGAACGATTCGTGGATCCATTTATACAGCACAACGGTCAACCTTGGAGACAAGCCAACCTGCATTATGAGAACCAAAGTTATTTAAAATCAGAAACCCTTATGCAAAATAGAACAATAAACAGTAATAACTCTTAATTATTGTTTTTACTCACCTTAACTGGAAGTGAAAACGATGGGGCCAAGGATGAACAGTAGCACCATGACCAACGGTAAAAGGAGCCAAACCCTCATTCTCGCCAAGGATGGAGACGACGGGACTCTGGTGTTATTCACAACTATCAGCAGAGGAGGGGGTATGCTTGAGCAAAAGGCAGTGAAGAAGTCAATTAGTGTGGAGATGGACTGTTTCCAGCTTACAAGTAGGAACACTAAAACCCTACAACGAAGGAGCTTTCTAATCACACACAATAATCTCAAGCTTTCACCAATGACGGACTACGATAGAAGGATAGAAAAAGACAACACAGGCGGATGGTAAAGCCATGTGCAAGGAGGAAAGTGAACTCTGACCAAAAGAAATAAATTGCAGTGAAGGCAGACAATAGAACCCAAATCAAGGGAGTAATAGATGACAAACACCAGTGAGGGAGTCTCTGCAACTCATGGCCACCATGGGAGCTTGCAGAGCAGCCCACAATGCAAATGTCGAAAATCAAATAAGCTAATGGTTAGGGTTGATAACTATATAAGCAACCAGTGCATGGCCAAGAAACTTCCACATGGCTGCATCTATATAATCATGCAGTGGGTTGACTTTCCATAGTCACCTGCGTTTCGTCACAACCATTTAATCACCCAATGATTCCATCAAATAGCATATGAAATCTATAGTTTGCATGGGATTCACATAGTATGATAATTGTTTAACGTTAAACATTTAGCTCATCATTGGCATGGGTTTGCAATGTTATTATAACATTGACTTAATACATAACATAAACCTTAGCCTCGTAACCCAAAAGAAAGACATTATATAATTCATAAATAACCAATGTTATGAGATATCGATAGTAAAAAGCTAGTGAGGGTTATGTTTCTTTTCACATAGTAAGTTATACTAATGAGTATCATTGGGAGACATTACAAATATATATAAATATTTATCGTAGTAATAAGTATAATCCCTATATAGGTATTAACCCTTTTTGAATTAGTTACAAACCACTAAGCTTATAGTAATATCATCATTGTGAAATAGGGTGTAATAACTAAGTTGTTACTTATAGTATTTTATGATAAATTATGAAGTCATTGACTTCTAAACAGTTTAATGAATAGTGTAAGAATAACTATCTTTTAGTTTCAGATCCTTTCATGGTGGTGTAAATGATTACGCAGCTTTCAACTTGAGTAATTTACATAGTGTCGTTTGGGTAGGACCATAAGTATTATGCAAATGTAACACTAATAAAACCCTTTTATGTTGATAAACAAATAGTCATGCACACTTTAAAATCTTAGAAACTAGCGAACTTTTGATAACAAACTATGTAATGCAAAATGAAATGTAAGAACATTTTCCTATGAACTCTTTTACTTAATACAGATCCATGAGATCTTATCTTAGACATTGTGGCAGTTTCTCATGACTTGGAGTAAAGTTTTACATTCTTACCAAATTACTAAGTTTAACCTAAGATGAAAAGAGTGGATCGATAAGAAAACACACCAACCCTGGAAGTTGTTCTTAAATAGAACCTAATACAAGAAATGTAATATAGAATTGCTAGGTATGCTTTTTTTGAAAATAAAGAATATCAAGTAGATAAAATAAACTGCTCAGAACCAAAGGAAGTAGTACTGTTGCTACATACTCTACAGGAAGAAATACAACCATCTAAAATTCGTTTACTATAGCAACAGAAGAAAACAAATCGTGTTACCTTACAGAAGTAGGTTGGATTACAGCAGCTGATAATCTGAGATTATTAATTGCAAATAGAAATATTGAAGGATGCTTTATGAATTTAAAAACGATACTCAGTCCTTTATACCTGTAAACCTATAAGAACAAATAATCCATCTGCGTTAGCATAAATGCTAAGTAATCCCTAGAATTCAAAGTTAGATTCCACCTACTATCATAAATAGAACTCATCAGTAAACCAAATATAGAATTAATGCATAAGTAAAACTTAAGATTGTGTTAATAAGAAAACTGCTGAGTTAACAAAATTGAGTTTATGAAAATTTAATCTATTAACTGTTTCTCTTTCACTAACCATTAACTGTTAATAAACTGTAGTCTCATCATTTTATGTTATTTCAAAATTTTAAATTTATGTGAAAATTTGGGGTTTTGACAAAATAGTTCTTCTTACAACATACTCTCACAAATCTATTTGGGAAAAAAGTCCTCTCCTACATCTAACTCTCCTATATTTATACAAAACCGCAAACCTTTGGGTTGCCATCCACTGACCTTTGGGCTCCCCAATCTTTTAAATCCACAATTTTGTCTTTTAGTGAGTGTTGTACAATACGTTACATTAAATGGAAATTTAATAGAAATTTTATAAAGAGGGACCAAATTGGTCATCGATGAAATTTTACTAACCATGGGTCTCTGCTGCTATTGATTATGCTCAATAATCCGTTGGTCCTTTTGTATATCCTGTTGATCTTAGACGTTCACTTTCTTCTTCTTTTCTCTATCTCTGCTTCTTCATTATTCAACCACTTCCTTCCTTGCTGCCTCCCTTTTAGACATACCTTCTTTGTAGCAGCAATCATTCTGTCATAAACAGATCCTGTTCTTAGACCACTTAGCATTTGACAAAGTAACACAAACTATATCAAAACATACATCCTGTAGAATGAACTATCAACAATATTAATGCATGAAAATAAAAATGATAATGCAAAGAAAATCCTACAAGTTCGTATCTTCAAATCCGCTAAATCCACTGTCCAAACTAAAATCACAAGCCCAAAAAATAGATTCTTTATCTCAATCTGTGTTGAATCTGGACTAACTCAAAATCCTCTAAAAAAAGCATGAATCACAGCAATGTAACCACCAATCTGAACCCTAAACTGTGCTCCTCATCTCAGAGAAAACTAGACTCGACCAAAACCAACGAAACAACTATGCCATCATAAAATAGAGTAAAAGGACATAAAAAAGACAAGAAAAACCCTCTCGGCAAGCAGAACTACTTAAGCATCAGGAAAAACAAAACTCTCATCGATGGGTAGAAGCACTATAGCATCGGATGATCAATTCACTGAGGAGCCGCAACGACAGAAGACAATCAAAATACGGCTTCCACGATCAAATGAAAACCTCAGCGATCGGAGGTTATAAATTCTACATATCGATGGGTCAAGACACAAGATAATCCACAATGTTGGTGGTATAAAGCACTAAAATTCACTGAAGTTGCATATTAGAAATCCGAACCACCATTCAATAAGCACATCGACATTAGTGAGTGGAAGGACTAATGCATCGGTGGGATAGTTCACTAAGAAGCCACAACGACAGAAGACCATTAGAGGAAATTTGGGGTCTAAAATGGGCCTTATAAGAAAACATGCCAAAATAAGTTTTTGTGAGTTGGAATTCAAGAACCAATAGAATTTCAATAAAATAAGTCAACCATAATGGTTGAATTGACATATTTGTCATTAAAAAAAACTACTTTTTTTGTTCGTATTTTCGACATATCTCATTGTGTTTTTACTCAAATTTCGATCGGAAGAGCTCGTTGGATGCGGAATTTGATTCTATATCCAACGAGTACCCACACTACATACTTTTGATGGACCCCTCTACCCCAATAACAAGAAATACCTGAAAAAACATGATGATGATGTCATCATCACGTTTTTTCAGGTATTTCTTGTTTTTGGGGTAGCAGGGTCCGTCAAAAGTATGCAGTGTGGGTACTCGTTCGATGCGGAATCAAATTCCACATCCAACAAGCTCTCTCGATCAAAATTTGAGTAAAAACACAGGGAGATATGTCGAAAATACGAACACAAAAAGTATTTTTTTTCTTTCTTCCTCCAAAATTAATCAATATTATTTTATTATTTTCCTTAGGAGGCCCATTATAGACCCCAAAATTCCTCTAATGATACATACTAAGGGTTCTATGGTCAACATAAAAACATTGATGGTCAACAACTCTAAAGCTAAAGGTCGGAACTCAGAACCACTAATCATTAGCGAGATAGTTCACTAGAAAGCCACAACGGCGGGTGACAAACCAACTACGAGTCCCGGTAATCATGAAACCATCGACAATCGGAATATTTAACTACTATGTATCGGTGACTTAAAACTCAATGCTGCCATCGTGTCAGCAATGCAAAGGACTAGCCCTCTGATCAATTTTCAAACATCAATCCGATAGCAAAAACAAAAACATCGCAAAGTAAAAAGTTTGATCAATAAAACCAAGGCATCAACGAAAATCAAAACTAGCCATCGACACACTCTCTATTTGCCCTCCGAAACAACGGCAATATAGAAACTAATGCCCCGATAGTGATAAAACAAAAAATGCTGATAGTAAAACAAAAGAGATAAATGCGCATCGACCAAAAGACAGGGCTTTCCATCGGGTCACTCATTATTTATTTTCTAAAAGGGCGGCTGCATGAAGAACTAGTGCCCCGACAAAAACATAAATAGACTTTCTATAGCGAGGAAGGAAATCATTCAGATCAAAAGGACATCATTTTCAAATCAAACTTTAAACTCCACAGTCAAAATCATTGGCAGACAAAAAGCAGTTTTCTGAAAAGCATCAAAACAGTTGACCTCAATTCAACTTCAAACAATCCAAATTTGTAGCAGAGGGAAAAAATAGAGTTTAGGAAACTAAATAAATCCAGGAAAGATAAAATCAAAAGGAGGGTCCAATTTTTTTCAAAAATTTGGGAAAAATTTGCAGCTACAACAATTAGCGACTACCTGGTGAACCCAGATCTCTGGGAAAATTCTTCCTTAAGTAATAGACTGTTTGACAATAAAACAAACATGTTGAATTCTTCTATATGTCTAGATTTCCCAAGTGACAGATGTATGTACTTTAATCATTGATGATAGTCCAATTTAGGGATAATGGGAACCAATATTTAAAAGTCTAGATAACTCTTTCGAGGCCAGGAATATGAATTTCATTTACCTCTGTCTTCAGGTACATCCTAGCTTGGACACCACAGGATTGTAACATATGGTAAATGGAAATATTCGTTTCTTTCTCATTCCCATGCCATTTTGCACTTTTGTGCTTTTGGAATTTTTTGTCCTTTTTGAGTCCTCTTGCATGCCTTTCTTTTTGAATTTTTTATTCAGGATCCTCTATCCATAATGTCCTTTTGTGTGAGAGATGTATTTAATTTGCAGCTCATGGACGGAGAAGAACTTTGGCAATTTTGTCCTCATATGGTTCAGTACTTCGTTTTCATACATATTGCTTTCTTAGGAGATTTTTTACTCTTATTTTCCTTTTGGCTTTCAATTCTTGGCATGGGATCATTTACACATAATATACTGTTTACCCTACTTTCTTTCCATGGGCATTTTGCTGTCACCCCCTAAGACATTTTTAAATGTGAGATGGATGGAGCCTTGAAATAGTATTCCAGACCTTTTGATCCTGAGTTATTTTATGAGGATTAAGTAGGACTTCAATGTGTTCATAGCCATTAAGGAAAACTGTTAAACTAGAAGAAGTTCTTTCAAATAAATCAATAGTACATAGTCTTATAATAAAGGATTTTAGTTAACCAGAATTCTAATGCTCTCCATGCAACCAAAATTTTGCTTCTTTATTAAGATCAATCAAACCCTAACTAAAACAAACAAAAATAAGCAAATCAAAACAAACCAAGCAATCGATTTATTTATGTACAAGTTAATCAAGAAAAATATGGTTTGAGAAATAAACCAGTAACTAGCAAGTTCTCCTCCCACCACTGTAAATCTTGCAACTTTTTAAGTTGAGGAGCCATCTTGGCTGCAATCAGAAAAGGGCCTTCCATAACTATTGAAACTTAGTGTGCTTCCCCTTTTCATCATGCGGATGATCCCACTTAAGAACCAGATCTCCCAAAGTGGCCTTAATCCTTTCTAGGTCTATGGAGATCCATTTTTTAGAAACAACGTTGTAACGTCCCCGACCCTTCGACTGGCGAAGAGGATGCTCATTAGAGGAAATTTCAACTCAAAATGGGCCTCCTAAAATGAACTAATAAAATAATAGTTAAAATAATAAAATAATATTTATTAATTTTGGAGGAAGAAAAGAAAAAAACTACTTTTTTGTTTGTATTTTTGACATATCTCCTTGTGTTTTTACTCAAATTTCGATCGGGAGAGCTTGTTGGATGTGGAATTAAATTTCGCATCCAACGAGTACCCACTCGACATACTTTTGATGGACTCTGCTACCCCAAAAAACAAGAAATACCTGAAAAAATGGAATGATGATGTCATGACTAAATTTCCTCTAATGACCATAACATTAAACATCCGGGATAAAATCCCCATGAACATGTGCATTCATAAGAATTGAAATGCTTGAACATAAAACATGCTAATATGCATAATAATTCACATACGCAGCAAAAGCAAACTTACATTCATTCATTCAACATGTTCATCATAATTTATTAATAGTAAATATAACTGCATAAGTAAAATAGACAAGATTACTTATCTTATAAAGATCTCATCTCACAACCAGCTACGTCGCCGCAATGTTCCACCCAACCATAGGCCAACGTGCTCCTTAATACCTCAGCAACGCTGCCACCCCTGAGACGGGCATGATTCCCTAAGGAATAAGGAACAAGCAGGCTTACACATAGCCAAGGATACACAAAACATAGCCAAGCCAACACAGTTGGGTTTATCAGGCCATCAACAAGACAGCCAAGCCAACTTGGTCAGGTTTATTAGGCCATCAAGGAGCTTGGAAAGGCTAAATGCTAAGCTGGTGAGCCCATTATAGAGCTATGAACACCTACACCAGAACCATCCTGACTTCTAAGACACCCACACACACCCAACACAAGGAATCAGTCCCTTCTATGCTACACAGTCCCTTAGGCCTTGACTTCCCTTCCAGTGCTATTCAGGGGTTGTGGAGAAGAAAGCCATCTCTCTAGCTCTGTCTGTGTGGTTTCCAAACACACCGGGTTTATCAAGCAAATCAAGCCCCCATCCCTGCTCCCAACACAGTTCGAAGACCAACCACTGCATACACACAGTCAGATAAGCGATTCACAGCTTGGGCAAGGAAAACAACTCCTGAGTCATTATTGGCCCTATCGTGGCCAAAACGACTCCAAAACAATCTACAGCAGTCCCAAAATGTAAAATAGACACAACCAACAATGTGGGGAAACAACAGTTCGTTCTCAACAATGAAGCCACCGGGAAGACTTACACAGATCGCAAAGGGGAACGAAAATTAGCCTCCCAACACACAGCTGAAAAATGTGAATGGCCCTTCACAAGGAAATCATGGATGAAATAACATGGCTCCTAGCTCACTGCGTGAGTAAAAATCCAGGAAAAATCTTGTGCATGAGAATGAACAATAATACCATCCCTGTGTGAGGATGAACAATTTCCCCTATGCATCAGGATGAACCGGAAATGGAGAGAATAGCGTAGTGGAGAGAGTGGAGAGTCCACATGGAGTGATGGCAGTGATGGTTTTCCTTTCCAACATGAGGGTCAACCTGCTGGTGAAGTGTGCATGTGGGCAAGGACTAACAGTCCTGCCGCACTCCACTCCCCAGCCATAACTACCCCAACTAACAACAAAAAATTTTAATGGTGGTAGTTGGATAAGACAAGGGAAGGTGAGCAAGTCAAAAGGGTTTAACAGCTGGCAGATGACTTTTCCCCATAGGTTCAAAGTTTAATAATCCCCCCTTATCCTTAGGAAAATCATGCCCCTTCTTAATTTAGTTGCTGTGAACATAGCTGGTTGGGTTATTTAATTAAAGTGCATGTTTACATGATGCCACAATTTAATATATGTCGTATGTCCTGATATACCATCAGTGACAATTCAAAATCTGAAACATAACATATCGAAATAAATGGTGGGGCCTTGGCCTTTAGCTTCACACCATGATTATTTACAATACATACATCATATACATTAATGTAGATGGGGTCAAAACTGGGGTGTTACAAATGTGACCCAGTAGCTTTCCTTCTATAACCGCAAACACACATTTTTTGGGATTCAGTGAGATACCATATTTTCGACAACGCTCAAAATTTTGTTTTAGATGGAATGCGTGTTCTTCTCTCTTTTTTGAAAATATCATGATATCATCAAGATATACCACAACACTACAGCCAATAAGACCGTGGAAAGCTATATCCATGGCCCTTTGGAAAGTAGCTCCAGCATTTATGAGTCCAAAGGGCATTTTTTTGTAAGCAAAAGTTCCCCACCTTGTTCTGAATGTAGTTTTAATTCTATCTTCTTCAGCTACTAACATTTTATTATAGCCATAGAATCCATCTAATAATGAAGATAACTCAGAACCTAAAACCATCTGCAATATATGTTCCATGGGTGGGACTGGATAGTTGTCTTTATCCGAAGCACAATTTAGGTTTCTGAAATCCACACATAGCCTTATTTCTCCATATTTCTTCCTTACTGGAACCAAATTTGAAACCCATTCCGAGTGTCTGAATTTGAATATAATTTTGGCATACGATAATTTTTTCACTTCACTCTGAATTAAAGGCTCCAGTTTTGGATGCATTTTTCTCAAAGGATGTTTATAAGGCTTGACTCTAGATCTACTAGGGATGACATGTTGTATAATCTTCATGTCATATGTATTAAGCTCTTCATATGTCTAGGAAAACACATCTTTGTATTGTTTGAACAAACTAATGATCTTATTTCTTTCACCAGGAGAGCAACACTTTCCCAAATTTACATATTTGGGTTCAACTTCAGTTCCTAAATTTATCATCTCAAATTGTAAAGACGAGCTATGAGTCTTGACATTTGCTGGTCTTCTAAACTTGTTGTCTAAATCAAACATCTTCTTTAAGGTCCTGCCCCCTTTAGGAATAAATTTGTCAAATTTTAACTCAACTTGGTGTTGTTCATCATTGATAACTGCCCCTTTGAAAGTCTCATCATTCGTCAAACATTCCAGGATTTGTTGATCATCATCAAAAACCCATAAATTGGTGACCATGTCTAGAACCAAAGGCCTGAAAAGTAATTCAATAGAAAATATATTATTAGAAGTTACAAGCCTTGCACCTAAGGTAGCTAACAAGTCAGCTGCTGCATTCTTTAGTCCAGGAATGGATACAATATTAAATGCATAAAAATTTTTAAGCAAATCCCACACTTCATTCTGGTAAGCTTTTAAATAAGGTGAAATGAAATGTTTCTGATTTCTAATTTGATTTACAATTATTTCAGAATCCCCATACACTTTTAGATTTTCTACTTTTAATTCAATTGCTTTTCTTAGTCCCTAAACTAATGCTTCATATTCGGTTGTATTATTGGTATAGTCAAACTATAATCTACATGAAAGAAAATGTTTATTTTTCTTTGGATCAATCAAGACACATCCAGCTCCTGATCCTTCAAATGTTTTAGATCCATAAAAAAAGGTTTCCAAAAACTATCTACTTCTACTATACTTGAATAAAAAACTACATCTGAAACTAAGTCTACTATTTTACAATCAATCTCATCAGCCCATGAAAATCGAAGGAGATCGGGATGGGTGTCTGGTGTACCATTGGCTTCTTCCACTTGGTACTTTCCCGATTCTAGTTCAATAAAGTAATTTCCCAATACAGAATTCATTGGTTCATTCTTACCCTCCAACTGAGTAACGTTGTGCTTCATGTGGGGCTCTCTTAATACTTTTATTTGATTGGTACTTCCCTTATAAGGAAACCACAGATGTGACCAATCTGATGCAAAATATCCATTTAGCTTTGCTTACCAATCCCAACTCAAAACAAGTCCATAAGCCTTGGGTGTGTATGCTACTACAATATCGATGAACTGACATACCTTTTCATTTGAAGATAATCGAATCAGAACATCCTCCATTTCCCCAATTACCTTCACAGTTGTTCTGTCTAACTGAATAACCTGCCAGGTAGATGGTTTAGGTTGTCCATTTATCTTCTTATAGACTAAAAGTGGCATAACATTCACTGATGCCCCTGAGACTACTAAACAGTTGTACACATTATGGTTGAAAATTTCAAAAGTGAGGAGAAATGGTGGGGTTTTGTATTTAGAATTACCTCCCACACTTGCTTCACCAATTTCTTCTTCTTCAGGTTGGTTGTCAGTGGGAATCTTTTCTTCTCGTACTTCAAGTGATTTGAACAAATTTTCTTTCTCATGAGGCACATTACACATTTCAAACAGTGAGATATTTTCCTTAGCCATTTTAATATCTTCCACAATATTATACTCCATATTATGTTCTTCGAGATTCTTTTTTACATTATCAATCTTCTCTTCAATAGGCTTAACAAGCATGTTTATTTTCTTTGGATTTTGACTCGTAATGGTGAATTCAGGTATTTTATCAGCTGTGGTGCTTTTCTGAATTTTCTTTACATTCTCTTGAAGTCTCTTAATTTTCAGGAGTACTAACCTGTCTTCTTTTATCAAACCCTAACTTCTTGTTGTCACGTTTGTTTTTGATATCTCCTCCATTTTCAAATAACCTTCTTGAGTTGGTGTCAAACATCGAGACACAGTCCCATAAAACCAGAGCATCGTCTTCTTGTTTTTCTGTGGGTTGCTTATTTTTTTCTTCCTCATCAGCTTCTGTTAGTTTGGAATCCAATAACTGATTCATTACTAATGTCATCGAATTTATCCATTGCAGACAATTTTTTTCAGAATGAGGCTGCTTATGAAAGGTGCAAAATTTATCCATACCTACCTTAGTTAAATTCATTGATGCAGGACTGTGTGTAGGAGGTTTAGATTGATTGTTGTCTTCTCTCCTTTTATAGTAAGGCTTATATGCTTTCTAAGCCTCCTTTTCTTTTTCCAAATATATCACTCTGTTAGATAGCTTCTGCATCATTTTCAACATTCCTTCAAATTCATGTGACTGCTCCTCCTTAGGCTTAGTCAGTAATAAGGCTTTCTTATCAAAAGTTTTTTCTCTCGACTGCTCAGGATAATCTTCTATGCTCTATTTTTCAGCTTCTACTCTCTCAGCTTCTTCATAAGTTTCTGATAACGTAGGTTTGATTGTCATCTTGGAAAACATGGCCAGGTTAGGCCTTAGAGATGAAGTATAGTATTCAATCAGAACATTATCAGAGGGCTTATCAGCTACAGAATTTTTTTTAAGATAAGCAACAAACCTTTGAGTGAAACAATGCACTTTTTCTTTTCTTTCTTTCTTTAAAGCGCATAACCCTTTCATTAGAGCTGCATGAGTTTTCTGGGCTGCATATTTACTTCTGAATATTCTTTCAAATGTGTCCCAGTCTGTGATTGAGTTGGTAGGCAGAACAAAATACCATGAGGCTGCTGCTCCTTTCAGGGTATGTGGAAACAATCTACAGACTACATCTTCATGTTCTCTAGCCCTTAGTCCTTCTATAGCCAAGTAGAAACTTTGTAAATGATCATTAACCAAAAAAATTTCACTTGGGTCAAACTTAGGGAACATTTTCTCAAAAGATTGAGGAAAATCATGCAAAGGAGGTTCCAAGTTTAAAGGTGACCTAGCCTTCCAAGCAGGTGATGGATTTGGTGGGTTGGGTGGTTGATTTGTGTTCACATTTTCCATGATTTTAAGTGGAGAATGAGGTGGTGAATGAATAGGGGTATGAACAGGTGAACAGTAAGGTGTATCTCAGTCCAACTGATTCAGATCCTGAGCAAATTCTTGTAGGGTTGTTTCTACCGGTTCTTCAAAATCTTCAACCAACACTACATCTTCCAATATAGGGCGGTCTTTCTTCTGATATTCTCTTATGGGTAAGGCAGGGATAATAGGTAATCCTCCGATCTTCTTCACATAAGCCGTAGTAATTCTTCTCAAATTGTCAACTACTTCATTATCAATAGAATACATATGCTCTTTACCCTTCTCTTTAGGAATTGGATTGGGAAAGAAACCACTCTCAGAACTGTTACCGGTGGAGTAATTTAGAGGAAATGGGTTTCCTCAGCCAGCCATGCAATGGCTTCCCTCCTTCCAGAGCTAAAAACTGTTGAGGCCTAGAAATTCGTAGGTAACAAGAGTTAGGGATTCTCCCTAGAAAACATTCCCAACTAGCCCGTTATTGTTTGGTATGGGGAATCCATCTGATTTACGATCTGACTACCTTAGGTCAAGTAACAAAATAAAGGTTTTAGCGGTTACGGCCCAGTACACCGTGTGTATTTTAGTTTTTTGAATTTAAGTATGATGTGCAAGTTCCTATCTAAGAATGCAGATTGATAGAGAATACGATGAGTGGTCACAATGTGATGCGCAGGTTCTTACCTTTCGTCTTAACTCTCTCACATCTAAGTCACACATAGCAAGAAACTAAAACTAACTATCTAACCTATCCCTAGGGAGCAAGATTATCATTTATCAATGAGTAATGTATTTCTGCGCATGCATTAAGAAAAATCACAAATAGCTGTTACTTATTTCAAAACACATGAACATTAATAGATATATGAACAACAAGATAGCTTATTGTTTATGGAAAGCCTTCATTACTCATAGTGGAAATTTCATAGAATAAACTAGAGTGCATTCATAACAAGAACATAGGTTCAAAGAGTTATAACAATCTCATAGTTAATGGACACAAGCTGAAAATGAAATAGTTCACATTCAACAAATCCATAGCACAGCATTTGAAAAATTCCACCAAGCTTTCTCCAATAGGAAACTTGTAATTATTTATTGCAAAAAGAAATAGTTCTTCTTACAACATACTCTCACAAATCTATCTGGGAAAAAAGTCCTCTCCTACATCTAACTCTCATATATTTATACAAAACCATAAACCTTTGGGTTGCCCTTCGATGACCTTTGGGCTCCCCAACCGTTCAAATCCACAATTTTGTCTTTTAGTAAGTGTTGTACAATACGTTACATTAAACTAAAATTTAATAGAAATTTTATAAAGAGGGACCAGCTTGGTTGTCGATGAAATTTTACCAAGTGTAGGCCTCTGCTACTAAATTGATTATGGTCAGTAATCCATTGGTAAGTTTTTTAGATCCTGTTGAGCTTAGACCTTCACCTTCTTCTTCTTTTCTCTATCTCTGCTTCTTCATTCTTCAACCACTTTCTTCCTTACTGCCTCCCTTTTAGATATACCTTCTTTGCAGCAGCAATCATTTTGTCATAAACACAGCCCGTTCTTAGACCACTTAGCATTTGACAAAGTAACACAAACTATATCAAAACACACATCTTGTAAAATGAACTATCAACAATATTAATGCATGAAAAGAAAAATGATAATGCAAAGAAAATCCTGCAAATTCGTATCTCTTCAAATCTGTTAAATCCACTGTCTAAACTAAAATCACAATCCTGAAATACAGACTCTTTATCTCAATCCAAGACGCATCTGGACTAACTTGAAATCCTCCAAAGAAAGTGTGAATCATAGCAATGTAACCGCCAATCTAAACCCTAAATTGGGCTGCTTATCTCGGAGAAAACTAGACTCGACCAAAACCAACGTAATAACTTCACCATCATAAAATAGAGTAAAAGCACATAAAAAAGGCCGAAAAACCCCTCTCAACGAGCATAACTACTTAAGCATTGGGAAAAAACAAAACTCTCATCGGCGGGTGGAAGCACTATAGCATCAGATGATCAGTTCACTGAGGAGCCGCAACAGCGGGAGACAATTAGACTATGGCTTCCACGATCAAATGAAAACCTCAGCGATTGGAGGTTATAAAGACTACGTATGGGTGGGTCAAGACACAAGATAATCTGTAATGTCGGTGGTATAAAGCACTAAAATCTGTTGAATTCACATATCGAAAATCAGAACCACTATTCAATAAACACATTGGCATTGGTGAGTGGAAGGACTAATGCATCAGCGGGATAGTTCACTAAGCAGCCGCAACGGCGGAAGACATACAGACTAAAGGTTCCGTGATCAACATAAAAACATCGACGGTCGGCAACTCTAAAGCTAAACGTCAGAACTCAGAACCACTAATCATCAGCAAGATAGTTCACTAGAAAGCCGCAACATCGAGTGACAAACCAACTACGGGTCTCGGTAATCATGAAACCATCGATGATCGGAAGCTTTAACTACTATGTATCATCAACTTAAAACTTAATGCTGCTGTCGTGTCGACAACGGAAAGGGCTAGCCCTCCGATCAATTGTCAAACATCACTCCGATAGCAAAAACAAAAACATGGCAAAGTAGAAAGTTTGATCAATAAAACCAAGGCATCAGTGGAAATTAGAACTAGCCATTGGTACACTCTCTATTTGCCCTCCGAAACAATGGCGATATAGAAACTAATGCCCCGACCGTGATTAAAAAACGACGACAGTAAAATAGAAGAGATAAACACGCATCGGCAAAAAACAAGACTTTCCATTGGGTCACTCATTATTTATTTTCTAAAATGGCGGCTTCATAAAGAACTAGTGCCCCAACTCAAACATAAATAGACTTTTGATAGCGATGAAGGAAATCATTTAGATCAAAAGGACATCATTTTCAAATCAAACTTTAAACTCCACAGTCAAAATCGTTGGCAGACAAAAAGCAGTTTTTTGAAAAGCATGAAAACAGTGGACCTCAATTCAACTTGAAACAATCCAAATTTGTAGCAGAGGGAAAAAACAGAGTTCAGGAAACCAAACAAATCTAGGCAAGATAAAATCAAAAGGAAGGTCCAAAATTTTTCAAAAATTTGGGAAAAAGTTGCAGCTACAACACAATGTTGATGATGACGAGGAACAATGATGATGATGATGATGATGAATGTGATGATGATGATAAGGATGATTTCAATGACAATGATGAGGATGATTTCAATGACAATGATGAGGATGATGAGTATGATGATGAGGATTAGGATGAGGATGATGATGAACAATGATGGTGATGATGATGAGGAGGAGGAGGATGAGGACGAGGATGATGATGATGACGACGATGAGGAACAATGATGATGATGATGATAGGTTTAGTTGAAACTTTGCTTTGATTTTATTTCCAAGCATTTGTAATGGAATGATGATGATGAACAATGATCATGATGAGGAGGAGGATAATGACTATGAGGATGATGTCTATGATGATGATGATGAGGAGGAGGAGGATGATGATGATGATGACGATGAAGATGATGATGATGAGGATGATGATGACAATGATGATGATGACGGACAATGTTGGTGATGATGTTGATGACAATGATGATGATGATGATGATGATGATGACTATGATGATGAAGAGGATGAGGATGATGACGATGATGAGGATTATAATGACTATGATGATGAACAATGACGGTGATGATGATGAGGATGATGATCACGATGACTATTACTATGATGACAGTGATTATGATGATGATGATGATGATGATGATTGTGATGATGACGATGATGATGTTGATGACAAAGATGATGATGCTGATGAGGATGATGATGACTACAAGGATGAACAATGATGGAGATGATGATGGTTATGATGAACAATGATGATGATGACGATGCTGGCGATAATGAGGAACAACAATGATGATGATGATGATGATGATGATGATAAGGATGATTTCGATGATGATGATGAGGATTAGGATGAGAATGACGATGATGATGACAATGATGACGAACAATGATGGTGATGATGATGATGAGGATGAGGATGAGGACGAGGATGATGATGATGATGATGACAATGAGGAACAATGATGATAGGTTTAGTTTAAGCTTTGCTTTGATTTTATTTCCAAGCATTTGCAATGGAATGATGATGATGTGGAGGAGGATGGTGACAATGATGATGACGAGGATGATGACTATGATGATGAGGATGAATATGATGATGACGAAGATGATGATGATGACGAAGATGATGATGATGGTGAACAATGATGGTGATGACGACGATGATGATGAGGATGAGGATGATGATGATGATGATGAACAATGTTGGTGATGATGATGATGATGGTGATGATGACTATGATGAAGAGGATGAGGATGATGATGATGATGAGGATGATGATGTTGATGATGACAACGATGATGAGGAGGAGGACTATAATGACTATGATGATGAACAATGATGGTGATGATAATGATGAGGAGGAGGAGGATGATCATGATGACTATTACTATGATGACAGTGATTATGATGATGATTAGGATGAGGATGATGATGACTATGAAGATGACTATGAGTATGAACAATGATGGGGGTGATGATGGTGATGATGAACAATGATGATGATGAGGAACAATGATGATGATGATGATGATGATGATGATTGTGATGATGATGATAAGGATGATTTCAATGACGATGATGAGGATGATGACTATGATGATGAGGATTAGGATGAGGATGATGATGATGATGACAATGATGATGAACAATGATGGTGATGATGATGATGAGGATAAGGATGAGGACGAGGATGATAATGATGACGATGATGATGAGGAACAAAGATTATGATGATGATAGGTTTAGTTGAAACTTTGGTTTGATTTTATTTACAAGCATTTGCAATGGAATGATGATGATGAGGGGGAGGATGTTGACAATGATGATGATGAGGATGATGACTATGATGATGATGAGGATGATGATGATGATGATGATGATGATGATGACGATGATGACGATGGTGAACAATGATGGTGATGATGATGATGATGAGGATGATGATGATGATGAGGATGAGGATGTTGACAATGATGATGAGGAACAATGTTGGTGATGATGATGATGATGATTATGACTATGACGATGAATAGGATGACGATGATGACGATGATGATGTTGATGACGACGATGATGAGGAGGAGTATTATAATGACTATGATGATGAAAAATGACAGTGATGATGATGATGACGATGAGGATGATGATCACGATGACTGTTACTATGATGACAGTGATTATGATGATGATGATGATGATGAAGATGATGATGATGATGATGATAATGATGACAATGATGATGATGATGGTGAACAA
This sequence comes from Pseudotsuga menziesii, assembly GCA_001517045.1. Taxonomy (NCBI): domain Eukaryota; kingdom Viridiplantae; phylum Streptophyta; class Pinopsida; order Pinales; family Pinaceae; genus Pseudotsuga; species Pseudotsuga menziesii. Next base: position 669,158 of record LPNX010938663.1, read on the forward strand.
TGACGGTGATGATGATGATGATGCTGAGGATGAGGATGATGAGGATGATGATGATGAGGGTGACGATGATGACGATGACGAATAAAGTTGGTGATGACGATGATGATGATGATGATGATGATGATGATGATGATGACTATGATGATGAAGAGGATGAGGATGATGAGGATGATGATGTTGATGATGACGACGATGATGAGGAGGAGGATTATAATGACTATGATGATGAACAATGATGATGATGATGATGATCACGATGACTATTACTATGATGACAGTGATTATGATGATGATGGTGATGATTGCGATGATGAGGATGATGATGTTGATGATGAATATGATGATGATGATGATGATGATGACTATGAATATGACTATTAGGATGAACAATGATGGACGTGATGATCGTGATGATGGACAATGATGATGATGATGATGCTGACGATGATGAGCAACAATGATGATGATGATGATGATGATGATTATGATGATGATGATAAGCATGATTTCAATGATGATGATAAGGATGATGACTATGATGATGAGGATTAGGATGAGGATGATGATGACGATGACAATGATGATGAGCAATGATGGTGATGATGATGAGGAGGAGGAGAATGAGGACAAGGATGATGATGATGATGATGACGATGATGAGGAAGAATGATGATGATGATAGGTTTAGTTTAAACTTTGTTTTGATTTTATTTCCAAGCATTTGCAATGGAATGATGATGATGAACAATGATGATGAGGAGGAGGAGGATGATGACAATGATGATTATGAGGATGATGACTATGATGATGAGGAGGAGGAGGAGGAGGATGATGATGATGATGATGATGACTGTGAACAATGATGGTGATGATTACGATGATGAGGAGGATGAGGATGATGACGATGATGATGAGGATGATGAGGATGATGACAATGACAATAAAAAACAATGTTGGTGATGATGATGATGACGATGACAATGATGATGATGATGATGACTATGATGATGAAGAGGATGATGATGATGACGATGATGACGATGATGATGTTGATGACGATGATGATGATGAGGAGGAGGATTATATTGACTATGATGATGAACAATGATGGTGATGATGATGATGATGATGAGGATGATGAACACGATGACCATTACTATGATGACAGTGATTATGATGATGATGATGATGATTGCGATGATGAGGATGATGATGTTGATGATGAAGATGATGATGATGATGAGGATGATGACGACTATGAAGATGACTATGAGGATGAACAATAATGGCGATGATGATGGCGATGATGAACAATGATGATGATGACGATGGTGACGTTGATGAGGAACAATGATGATGATGATGACGACGATGATTGTGATGATGATGATAAGGATGATTTCAATGGAAATGATGAGGATGATGACTATGATGATGAGGATTATGATGAGGATGAAGATGACGATGACAATGATGGTGAACAATGATGGTGATGATAATGATTATGATGAGGATGAGGACGAGGATGATGATGATGACAATGACGATGAGGAACAATGATGATGATGATGATAGGTTTAGTTGAAACTTTGCTTTGATTTTATTTCCAAGCATTTGCAATGGAATAATGATGATGAACAATGATGATGATAAGGAGGAGGATGATGACAATGATGATGATGGGGATGATGATTATGATGATGATGAGGTTGATGATGATCATGATCATGATGACGACGATGATGATGATGGTGAACAATGATGGTGATGATGACGATGATGATGAGGATGAGGATGATGATGATGATGAGGATGATGATGATGATGATGACGAATAATGTTGGTGATGATGATGAGGAGGAGGAGGATGGTGATGATGATAATGAAAAATGTTGGTGATGATGATGATGAGGATGATGACAATGATGGTGATGAGGATGATGCCTATGATGATGAGGATGAGGGTGATGATGATGATGATGAACAATTATGGTGATGATGATGATGATGATGATGAGGATGGCGATGATGATCATAGGTTTAGACTATATTGTAGTGGTGATGATGATGATAGGTTTTAGAATATATTGTAAAAATACTCAAAATAATCATGAATACGAAGTCGTTGCTGAAGAACGTTAGTCATTAAATAAAATTAAAGTTAGTGATTAAATGCTCTAAATGTTAGACAGGGGCATGCACACATTTAGGTTTGTGTGCATGTCAATGCGCGCGCACAGTATTAGACACACGTGCACGTGCTTAAATGTGCATGTACACACTTGTTAGTAGGTAAAAAAAATAGAGTTCTGAATTCCCATGATTGCTACGTATTTTCATGGGTTTTCTTTTGTTGTTCGCTCATTTTGTGCTCCTCAACTATGCAATTTGGCTCACAATCCATCACCACTATTTGATCTATTGGATAGAAGATCACTCTTGGAATCTAACAAACATATTCAATGGTCCTAGAAGTTAGTGTAAAGATTCACACTACAAGTTTTCATTGGAAGAAGAGATCATTTTGAATAGGTATGATGAATTTTAAATAATTGTTTTAATTCACAAGTTTTTAGATCATTATATCGATTTATGTTTTATGATATGCCTTCAACAATATCTCTCTCATATAAAAAATTTAATTTCACAAGAATAAATCCCAACTTCACATCTAAACAAGTCTCATATTCTCCATACAAGATGAAGTATGCCATGTTAACTAATTTACATTTGCACATGAAGATATTTTGATTTTACACAATGATGCCATAGATGAAGTTATATCTTGAGACTCTTCAATTTAAAAAAATAAATTAGAATTAATCATCTGAGAGGGTCCATATTGAACAGTTCACCAAGTTGTCCATATTCTCTATACAACATGAAGTATGCAATGTATATCAATAACCATTTGCACATGAATATATTTCAATTTCCCACAAGGATGGCATAGATGAGGTTCTCTATTGAGACTCTTCAATTTGTATAAAAACCTTGGAAGCAATCATGGGAGAGGATCTATATTGAACAGTTCACCAACTTGTCCATGCTCTCCTCTTCATGCTAGATTTTTCATAACATGCCTTTGAGTTTGACAGTGATGCCTTTACCTCAATGATTTCTCCTTTTTTGAGGGATTTACAACCTCCTCATTTCACTCATCTTCTTTTGACTTCCAATACTTTTTGAACACAAAGGAAGTCAGAATCCTATAGCTATAATCTATGGAGACTTGACTATCTTTACTTGACTCAAATAGAGTATAGAAATGAACATTTGGTCCAAACATAAAGAGAAACCTTTAATCAATGATTATGTATCAATGCCAATAATTAACATACTAACATATTTGTAATTTAGTTATTTATGTTGGAATGCATCGTGTATCTTGTATAATGGAAGTAATACCTTATTTGTTGCTTCTTATGCAGGGGTAGACCTCATAGTTTTGATAAAGAAAATTTTGGATATGGGAAACTCACGTAACAGAGCAAGAAAAACTAGAAGGAATATGCCCATTGAAAAGGAAAATGAGGTAAAAGAAAAGGCCAAGTGCACAATGGAGAGAGTGAGACATGGTCTAGAAATTTACACTAATACTACGTCTGATCCTAATAGAGTTGATGACATAAAAAACTCTACTTCATAACCACGGGAGAAGTGGTTGCGTCCAATGGACCCAACTCAAGTTCCAACATCAACACAGTCTGAAACCAACAATCCATCAATGAGCCATGTTGAAGCTCTTGAAGACATAAGTGTATTGAGAGACACTGAGTATGAAGCATTGGACCTAGGAGCAATGATTAATTTGAAATCTCTTCTAGAAGACCACGACCATGTCGAGCACACTCCCAATATTGACTGACAAGTGAATGATTCATGACAACAAAGAAGCCCTGGGATCCATAGCTCATGTCCAACTTCCCTACCTCGACTGTCTACTGCAAGAAAAAGGACTCCTAGATGTATCCATGTGGATGAAATTTGTTTGTCAAGCCTTGAAGGTAACTTTCCAAAACGCACTATCGATTGGCAATGTAACAAATCAATGAAGGAATATTTTGAATCCAAAGGCAATGCAGGTAAATTTCAATTATTACTATGTTTATTAAAGTCAAATTGATTAGCTTTTGTTAGGAGAATTCTGGGCATAAAGATGGCTATAAGTTCAGATGCTAACAATCATATTGTTAGAAATCTCCAATCTGCTTTTAATGCAATTGGGAAGACATCCCGTACTAAATATTTTTGTGTGGCTCGCTGAGTGTTATCGGAATCAGTTGTAAGCAAGTCCACATAGAAACATTGCATCCTTTCACACACTTCTTATATACTTAAATTAAATAGAAAAACTATTTACAAATACTCTGTTATGAGAGAAAATATGCAGACTCCAGGTGGAAAAGATTGTTAGGCTTTTTTCTGCAAGTTGCCTCATCGAGATATGAAGCTAATTGATGTTGTCAAGGAATTAGTACAAATGTTCTAGCATGATCATACCAGACCTTCATCTAATCAAAGAGATGTGCTAAAGATGAGAAAAGGTTCTACTTAACGTGAACCCCACGTCAAACAATTCCTTGACACAACACAAACTAAACTCTATGAGAGATTCAAGAATGAGCACACATAATTGAACCCGGGCCAAATGTCCTTTGAGAAATGTAAACCATGGTACGTTCATATATGCATTGATTGAAATACATGTTGTTGTAGATACCATGTAGAATATGAATATTTTTATGACACGTATAAACATATATTTTGTGATTTTCATACTAACTTTAAGTAGGGCTGCTATGAATCCGTAATACCACCGAATGCATCGAGAGATTTTATCGTTAGCATCATTTGTCCAAGGCAAGAAGGACAAAATTACTATGGAAAATCATGTCTATATGGGAATTGTTCCAAGTGCAGTGGATTTTCTCTTTTGAACCATTGCATTCATGGAAGTGATGAGCATCAATTTGGCAATATGAGCGTGGAGATGCAAAGCTTCAAGTATGTAACCTATCAATCAGATAGTGGTAAGGAAAGTAAAAATATTTCATTGGCGAAGTACAGGTGCAAATGATTATTGCATGTTTTTCCTCTTACATGTTTAGTTTCTACATATACATTATTTAAAGGTCACATTCTTTAGTTTCTACATATACATGTAGTATTGACTCTAAATTTCATTTTGTGGCTGAAGGGTGCAAAAAACTACACCCTTCAGCCACAAAATGAAATTCAGAGTCAATACTACCATTCCGACCAAGTCAGCATCATTTTAGATATTACATATAGGCATGGCCCTGAGAGCAGCATTAACAATAGGATAATACATAAGGAGACAAACTTTTACATAAGTGATGACATATGCCATGATTTGCATTATGTGCAACATTGTTTTTCAATTTTCTATGATAAGCTAAAGGAGGGAGATATACAGATGGATCGGCATTGGATATTGTCAGATGGTTGTGTGGGCTAGTTCAAAAATTCCTGAGTCTCCCAATGGATGAGTATGTTACATAAGAATTATAATGTACCGCATATATGGAACTACTTTGAGATCGAGCATGGAAAAGGTGAGCATGATGGGGCCGATGCATGCATCAAGACCGTAGTACGACGGGAGGAGATGAGGTTTACCAAAAACCCCCATATAAAATATGCAAAATCCATAGTTCAATGGTGCTCAACAACAATGTCATACTGAACTTCAATGGTAGGAAGGCTAGTCGGGAATTTTTGGAATTTGGTTGACATAGATCGATCACATTCCTATATTTGTGGCACAATACAAGGAACATGTGGATTTCATTTGGTTCAAAGCTCAAACAACCCCCTACATGAAATATGGACATGGAAACTTGCTTGCTTTTGTAGCCCTTGTATCAGTGGTGAATGGGATGAATGTGAATGCATGGATTGGGTTGATGATTGGGATCGTGTGTCACTTGCAGTATACCCACCTGTAGTCAGTGAAACAACCCACTTAGAGGAGGGTCAGTTAGCGATTTTGACAAACTATGACCATATCTTAGATATTGTACAAACAAGACACACATATGCAGTTGTTGCCCTGAAAGACAATGAATGGGGCATAGATTATTTGTTGGCATGATGCATTTGAGGTAAGAAAATCTTGAACGGATCATTGATTGATGATGAAGGCAATGAATTTCTTATTGGCTCGATGGTGGTTGAGGGTGAATATATTACACTAGATGGGAAATCAAGAAGAACTAGTGGGCATGTATTCATGGAATACAGACCAGGTTCTGTGGTCTATCACTTCACAAAATTGATTTTTGGTACGAACATCCATCTACAGACAATGTCAACAAAGAAATCAACCAAGGTACGTTACTTCTTTCCTCATTCAGAGCACAATAGATTGATGGAGGAAATTAGCAACAGAGAGGATCCAGCTGGCTATATTGAATGAGATTGGGTAATTGTGCTTACACTCCACTTGGATGCCAGTTCCATGAGTGATTGAAATTGACAGCTAGTATTAAAAGACAAGACGATCACGATAACTTACTCTGCTTTCTATGTGAACTCTGCAAAAGCCTTTCCCTTTCCATCTATATCGATGTCATGTCTGAATATATAGAATGTATAATTACTTATTACCAAGTATGATCTTTTTTATGCACCATCTTGGTAATAAGTATTTATACATGCTATATATTCAGACTTGAAATCAATATAGATGGAAAGGGTAAGTATTTTGCAGAGTTCACATAGAAAGCAGAGTCAGTTATCATGATCGTCTTGTCTTTTAATAGTAGCTGTCAATTTCAACCACTCATGATCCTCTTGTCTTTTAATATATTTTGACGTGTTAGCTTGCACAAGCACATCATTAGAGGAAATTTGGGGTCTAAAATGGGCCTTATAAGAAAACGTGCCAAAATAAGTTTTTGTGAGTTGGAATTCAAGAACCACTAGAATTTCAATAAAATAAGTCAACCATAATGGTTGAATTGACATATTTGTCATTAAAAAAAACTACTTTTTTTGTTCGTATTTTCGACATATATCCCTATGTTTTTACTCAAATTTCGATCAGGAGAGCTTGTTGGATGCAGAATTCGATTCTGCATCCAACGAGTACCCACACTGTATACTTTTGGCAGACCTCGCTACCCCAAAAACAAGAAATACCTAAAAAAATGTGATGATGATGTCATCATCACATTTTTTCAGGTATTTCTTGTTTTTGGTGTAGCGGGGTCCATCAAAAGTATGCAGTGTGGGTAATCGTTGGATGCAGAATCAAATTCCGCATCCAACGAGATCTCCCGATCGAAATTTGAGTAAAAACACAATGAGATATGTCAAAAATACGAACACAAAAAGTAGTTTTTTTCTTTCTTCCTCCAAAATTAATCAATATTATTTTATTATTTTAACTATTATTTTATTATTTTCCTTAGGAGGCCCATTTTAGACCCCAAAATTCCTCTAATGGATTCTCTACATTTGACTATGAAAGAATACAAAAGCTATGGAAGAATACAAATTTTCATCATTTGCATTCTCAATTCCTTCTGTTCTTTTTAATTAGAGATTGAATTATTTGAATGTAACTTTCAAGTGAAAAGGTTTGATGCATGTATCTTCAATAGACACCCTTCATTTGTTTAATCTCTCACCCATGCTTCTCTTACTTTTGCTACAGGAGAATAAAAATCATGTCCTTCATAGGTTTGGTAACTTTGCACTTTATATTGTTCTCTACATGTCCTTCTTGGTAAATCACTATCTTTGCAACTTTCTCTCCAGTTTCTGTTGCATCGGGCTACAATTCAAAAAATAATTACTCTAATATTGTGAAATGGTATTTGACTTGTGCATTATGCTTTCATCTCTAAATTTTAATTGCTATTATAGTAAGTTTTTATCCTTCCTCTATTTGAGTCAATAATTATAATTTAATGAGAAAGTAGAAGGTATAACATAGAGAAAGGTCAAAGAGTTGTTCATGTTTAAGAGATACAGTTTCTATAACATTTCTTCTATCCTTTTTTGGAGAAATGTAGTTCATGCCCAATATTTGTTGTGTTGGAACCAAATCCTTCATTGAAAAATTGACTTCCCAAGCCCTTCTTCAACCTTTTAATAATTCTCTTACCATGCCCAACAATTAGCATGTCATCCTAGACCGAGAGTGACCAAGTGTCCCTGAACGACATTTTCATGTGACTTGCAGCTCAACATAACTCGATGATCGGAGGTCATATCGATGAGCCGTCGAATCCATTGCTCTCCTGACATGCCATTACCTCTAGAGGGCCATCTCCAATGTGTTTGCATGGCCTAGTGACTCCACATTGCATCGGTTTTGTAAACAAGGGTTTTGCTCAGTTTTCTTCAATGCAACTCTTGCATTGGTGGCTAAAATATGAAAAAACCTCCTTCGTTCCAATCTTGGTGGTGTTCCCATGTCGGCATTGGTCATACACACCTATCAAAACCAACCACATGCAATCTTGCTCCTCCATTTGGTTTTTCGCTCCCGGCCGAGAGTGACCAAGTGTCCCTGAACGACATTTTCATGCAACTTGCAGCTCGACATAACTCAGCAACTAGAGGTTGAATAGACAAGCCATCAACTCCATTGGTATCCTAGCATGCCATTACCTCTAGTGGTCCCTCTCCACTGTCTTTTCACAGCCCAGTGACTCCACGTTGCATCGGTTTCGTAAACTAGGGTTTTGCTCAGTTTCCTTCAATGTAACTCTTGCATTGGTGGGTTAACTCTGAAAAACCCTGCTCTGTGCTAGTCTTGGTGGTGTTCGCATGTCATCATTGGCCATACACACCTATCAGAGCCAATGGCATGCAATATTGCTGCTCCATTTGGTTTTTCTCTCCCATACCAAGAGTGACCAAGTGTCCCTAAACGTCATTTTCATGTGACTTGCAACTCGACATAACTTGGTAACTGTAGGTTGAATCGACAAGATGTCAACTTTGTTGGTCTCTTGGCATGCCATTACATCTAGTGCACCCTATCCACCATGTTTTCATGGCCCAGTGACTCCACTATGCATCGGTTTCATAAACTAGGGTTTTTCTCAGTTTCCTTCAATGCAATTCTCACATTGGTAGGTCAACTCTAAAAAACCCTCCTCCATGCCAGTCTCGGTGGTTTTCCCATGTCAGCATTGGCCATACACAATTGTTGGAGCCAATGGCATGCAATCTTGTCGCTCCGTTTGTTTTTTTGCTTCATAACCAAGAGTGACCAAGTGTCCCTGAATGGAATTTTCATGCAACTTGCAACTCGACATAACTCAAAAACCGTAGGTCAGATCGACGAGCCATTGACTCTGTTGGTATCCTTCCATGCCATTACCTCTAGTGGGCCCCTCTCGACTGCATTTTCATGTCCCAGTGACTCAACTATGCATCAGTTTTGTAAACTAATGTTTTGCTCAGTTTCCTTCAATGCAACTCTCGCACTAGTGGGTCAAATCTTAAAAACCCTCTTTCATGCTAGTCTTGGTGGTGTTCCCATGTCGGCATTGGCCATACACACCTATCGGATCCAATGGCATGCAATATTGCTGCTCCATTTGTTTTTTAACTCCTGGACCGAGAGTGACCAAGTGTCCTTGAACGACATTTTCATGTGACTTGCAACTCGACATAACTCGGCACCTAGAGGTCGGATCGATGAGCCACCAACTCCATTGGTATCCTAGCATTCCATTACCTCTAGTGGCCCCCCTCCACTGTGTTTGCATGGCCCAGTGACTCCACTGTACATCAATTTCATAAAATAGGGTTTTTCTCAATAGATTTATTGATGTTGTAATTTGTTGTAATAAGAGTTTCTAGATATGTTATATGCTTGGAAAGAGTGCCCTAAAGGGATGTATTTTCATGGTGTTAATGTACACTTGGACTAGGGTTTATTTTGTTGGGTTGCCTTATGATATTAGGATGAAGATAAGTGAAATATTGGACCATAGTGACCACCTTCATACACATGTTGAGGAGGAAAAATGAGCATAGTAACCACCTTGGCACACATATTGAGGATAAGCATTGCAGCATTCTAACCACCTTTGACACATATGTTGAGGAGCATTGGGAACAAGAAGATGTGGTACACAACTAGAGGAGGAATGCATTACATGATGAAAATTGGATACAGATAAGGACACTAGGGTTTATATATGTAAGTAAACCTTGGATAAGGAGATATAATACTAGAGGAATTGATGGTTGTCTTGCAAAATCTATAGCTCTTGTTGTCAAGGCAAAGGAGGTAGAATTAGGGTTGCAACCCTGTAGAAGATACAAAGAAAAGAGGTAATGTATTTGGTGATATTGCAATCTTGTTCTTGTGTGATACATGGAGGTTAGGGAAATACCATGCAAAACTTAACTTGATAAGTCTCGAGCTTCTTTTGATTCCTTGCTTAGAAGAAGATTTTTTTAAGTTTAGTTGATTTTCCATGGAGGTATTGGTGCTTGTGTTGATGCAATAGACAAAGACTTAGGGTTTGAGGAATCATCCTAGGATAGATATGGTGACATCGAAACTGGTGCTAGACTTGTCTGAAATGCCATGTGATTCTATGATGAAATATGATTAGGGTTTATAAACCCTAACGAGGAAAACAATTATAGTGTGGATACCTTAATGCATGCTATGGTTTCATGAACTGCAATCTCGTTGAGACTTGCATACTAGGGTTTCATGAGCTACAATTGCATGCTATAACTAAGGTTGAGAAGTTATGAGATGAAACACATGTACATGTACAAATTGAAAACCAACTAGGGTTTTGTGAACTGCAATTGCATGCTATAGCTATTGTTGAGAAGTTATGATATGGAACTAGGGTTTTGTGACCTCTTTAAAAGCTATGAGAAGTAGAAACACATGTACATGTACAAATCCAAAACCAACTAGGCTTTCAAGAACTACAAATTGCATGCTATAACCAAGGTTGAGAAGTTATGAGATGGAAATATGGATTTATGAGCTCTTTACAAGTTATGAGATGGAAAAGAGAAACACACCTATAGTTTCATGAACTACCATTGCATGCTAGGGTTTCATGAACTACAATCTCGTTGAGACTTTCACACTAGGGCTTCATGAACTACAATTGCGTGCTTTAACTAGGTTTGAGAAGTTCTGAGTTGGAAATATGGATTTATGAGCTCTTTACAAGTTATGAGATGGAAAAGAGAAACACACCTATGATTTCATGAACTACCATTGCATGCTAGGGTTTCATGAACTACAATATTGTTGATACTTTCATACTAGGGTTTCATGAACTACAACTGCATACTAGGGTTTCATGAACTACATTTGCATGCTATAGTTTCATGGACTACAAATTGCATGCTATAACCACTGTTGAAAAGTTATGATATGGAAGTAGGGTTTTATGACCTCTTTATAAGTTATGAGAGGGAAAAGAGAAACACACCTATGGTTTCATGAACTACCATTGCATGCTAGGGTTTCATGAACTACAATATCATTGAGACTTTCATACTAGGGTTTCATGAACTACAATTGCATACTAGGGTTTCATGAACTACAATTGCATGCTATTGTTTCATGATCTACAATTGCATGCTATAACTAGGGTTGAGAAGTTATAAGATGGAAATAGTGTTTTATGACTTCTTTACAAGTTATGTGATGGAAAATGGTATGGTATGTTGTATGTTAGTATGGTATGGTATGGTATGTTAGTAAATGGTATGATGTGAGTATCATAGGGTATTGTAGGGTATGTACTATGATGTTAGTATTGTCGGGTATGGTATGGTATGCTAATATGGTATTGTATGTTAGAATGGTATGATGTTAGTATGTTATGGTATGTTATATTAGTTGGTAGGGTTTCATGAACTCTTTACAGGTTATGAGATGGACGTAGAAGCACATGTACATGTACACATCATAAACCAACTAGGGTTTCATGAACTACAATTGCATGCTATAAATTGGGTTGAAAATGGCCCTCCCCCTCATGTTTTCATGGCCCAATTTGTCTAGATATCACTAAGAAAGCACATGTTGGGGCATTATATTATTGATGTACTAGAATATAAGCCGACAACATGCATAATAAAACTAGGGTTCACATATTGAGACATGGAACTACAAACTAGGGTTTTATGAAGTCTTTAGGTTTGAAGATCAAATTAGATTGGTTAGTATCATTTAAATAGAAACCAAATGTCCATATAGCCCTAGGCTACACTTATAAATTGAAAACTAACTAGGGTTTCATGAACTACAAATTGCATATTATAACTAGGGTTCACAAGTTATGAGATGGAACTAGGGTTTTATGACCTCTCCAGGTATATATCATTAGATTGGTTAGTATCATTTAAGTAAAATCCAAAAGGCCCTATACCTAGGCTATGCACATACATGAAATAATTTTATTGGGATTAATATGAACTACTTACTATTTCACATGTTCACAAATGCAAATACCAATGTGTGCAAATGCTAGGAACAATACTCAAATTATCAAATTGTTACAATTGAATTAAACCCTAGGTTATGAATTGAATTTCTTTGTTATCCTAAACCCTAGCTAACACTATTGTAATTGATGAATAGTTACATGCTAGACTTGCTTGAAATGCTTACCCTAGCTAGACTTGCCTGAAATGCCATGTGCTTCTATGATGAAAGATGATTAGGGTTTATAAACCCTAACGAGGAAAACAATTATGGTGTGGAGATTTGAATTTTAGCTTATATTATCTTTATGATTGGGTAGATTCTAGCATTGGTTATGCATGCTAATTTGAGATAATTTTGGGTTGAATTTGTTAAGTAAACTTTAACGATGTTTATTTTGTTAGATATCCTAAGTGCAGACCTTTGGATAGGTCATCATGCACTTGTATAGGCCATCAAGATGATGACTAAGGAAAATCCCCTGAAATAAAAGGAACTTGCCACCCAAAATGACCCTTCAAACCATGATTGTACACCCAAAGAGAACATGTCGCTACCAAAGAAAGGATCAATAGGGATGATAAGATAGGAAGTGAGTGGGTAAGATAGGAATGCAAGCAAGTGACCTTAGGATATGATAGGTGGGTAAGAAGGATATTAGTGGTGCCCTAAATAAGATAATACATGTCAGGGTTTCCTCATTGATTATAAATCCTAGGTTATGCATGCTAACCTTTAAAATTCAGTTAGGGTAAGGGTTTCCTCATGGATTCTAAACCCTAGGTTATGCATGCTGACCCTTAAATCGTTAAAACTGGAACATGTACAATAGCTCGTTAAAATTGCAAGTGCTCAATAGATCGTTATATAAGACACATATTCATGAACTTGTTTCATTTTTTATTTGTCAAGGAAGAACAATTTTTGTGGGACATTAGCATTACGGGATGTTTTAATTTCAATTATGCATGTGGTTGAAGCATGTTAGTGGTGTTGATGGGATGTTATCATCATATCATACAAAGTCAGCCTCTCTTGCAACTGACATAAAAGTATTTCTAGCCAAGCATTTAGCATCATGACAGTCCTAACCAGGACAAAGGTACAATATTTTTAAGTAAACATCAGTGATAAACAATTTTATAAGTGACAAGTTTCCAAGCCAATGGGACTGTTAAACCAAATCAAATTTCCAGTCAAGTAAAATGTCTAATGACAGTCCAAGCTGTAATTTCCAGTCAAGTAAAATGTCTGATGACAGTCCAAGCTATAATTTCCAGTCAAGTAAAATGTGTGATGACAATCCAAGATGTAATTTACAATCAAGTAGGAATGATAAGAAGTATATTCACTTGTCTTTTGATGACACAATGACATGCAAGCAATTCAAGGACTTTTCTAGTATTTTTCCAAGTTATGGATGTTTATATACCATTGTCAAATTTGTTTAAGTATGGCTAGGAATGATTGTTTATATACAGTCCCTTTAGGGTGTTTTTGTGCCACTTTAAATTGGGTTATGGACAAATTTGAGGTGAGGTGTTAATGAGTGGGTAAGATAGGAAGGAAAGGAAGTGACCTTAGGATATGATAGGTGGGTAAGAATGCTATTAGGGCTGCCATAAATAGGATATTACAGTGAATATGTTAGGGAATCTTAGGCTGAGTTAGTGATGTTCTAGGGCTGTCCAAAATGGACATTATAGTTAGAGATATAAAGAGAGTCATGGGGGTCTAAGTAGTGTGCAAATGAAAGGAATAAGCCTTTCTTTAGAGAGAGGGAAAGGTAGGAGTCTAGGGAAATGGTTTTAGCAAGGGTTAGGCTAGAATAGAATGGTTTAGGTGTGTCTTATGGTTGCCTAATAGGTAGTATTATAGTCTAGTTTGATAGACAACCCTAGGGTTAGTCAAGGATAGAAAATGGAGTAGAAGACCAAAATTTAGAATTAATATGTAAATACCAAAGGCAGACAAGTTCTTTCTATTGTAATTTGGACAATGAATAAGACTGTATTTTTATGCATTTGTGTATTTTTTTGTTAACTAACCTACAGTGTTAAATTTTTTATGCATTTTATTATGAAATTATGGACTTTATTGCTTTGTCAACAGTAAGTATTGCAAGTGCATCAATTGTAAACTACTACTGTAAAGAAGTACAAAATGATATATTAATAAACAAAAATATCGAATCATTTACAAAATATGGCAACTCGTGCTGTATACAAAATATGGCAACTCATTCCCTATACAAAATATGGAAACTTATGCCAAAATGACACATCATGGATAGTGTACATAGGAGGCTCTCTCAATCCTCCTGCCCACCCTCGGAGCTCCCAGGTCCAACTCCAAAATCGATCCTCCTCTTCTTCAAGCTAGAGGAAGCTCGGTTCTCCTGGCTACTTCGACCACCTCCTCTTGGGCTCTAAAATGACAACAATCAAATGTCAACTCCTACAGGAAATTATACAAGTATAAAACACAATTTAAATATCAAAATTACATTTTCAAATTTTAAATAGCTCACCTGAGACAAAACCCTAAGTGATGAGCGGGCTACCCTCCTCCGTGATTCAAGTCTCTCAGCAATGCCACCCTGCAACATTTAAACACTAAGATAACTCATACAATTTACTGCTATGTTAATTTTCGTTAATATTGAATGAGATTTTCATAAACTAATCAATCTCACTGTGAACACAACAGGCTAGTCTTGGGGGTTGGTAAGTGGAGCAATTGACTGCTCCTTAGGGGTGGTAGGTGGAGTAGTGAGCTGTACAACCTGATTTGATGCTAGGGTGGATAGCATAGTGAAGGATGTAGCCACATCAATGTTGGCTACAACACTAGGGGGCACGATGGGAGAGGATGTGGACTGGAGTGGGTGAAGTGGTGATGCATGACGATAAATTCCAATTGGCTGTAGAATGGAACGGGGCACCCTGGAAGAGGAAACAAGGGTGGTGGGGGAATATGGAGGAGGGGGATGAGGTTTGGGATTGGGTGAATGTGGATGGATGGTGTAATATGGTCAGAGGGGGGAGGGTGGAAACATGGGAAACTACAAGGGAGGGGGTGGATGTGTGGGGCAGGAGGGATGCAGGGAAAGGGACATGTATTCTAGGGGCTAAACCTGGCATATATGGTGGGAAAAAGGTAGTCTATGGAAATATAGTGACATCGATGTGCCTATGTGGTGGGACCTGCATACATATTCATGGCATCGTGTACTAGTACATAAAAAATATAACTATATGAATTTAATCCATCAAAAATGAAATTAAATTTATACTTTATTACAAGATACCTGCTCACGAGGGGATTTACTGATCCCTGGTGGGGATAGCTGGTCACTCAATCCTGTGGACACCTGTTCATTTGCACAAAAATATTTAGATTCAATTAGTAAATATTAACTAAATATGGGATGACAATTTAAATAAATATGGGACAATTGACATCCAATTACTACTAAAATTAAATTTAATTACTGAAATAAAACTACCTATGTGTATGGTGTCGTGATGTCCTCTGCAGCTGCCATCACTCCATCTAGGTTGAAGGAACCAGCGTCCTCCCACCCGTGTGTTGGAGATTCGACATTGAATAGCTGTACATTAAAAAAAATGAGTCATCAACATCTGATTCTAAGTTAAATTTATTAGAAATTATGACATTAAATAAAAGAATGACTAACCTGGTGTAGGTAGTCCTCTGTGCCATGCTCTTTCTTGGGAACCTGGCATGGATGGCCACAATGAGAAAAATGATCTGGCACTAGTCTCATCGAGCTAGATGGATCTACCTAGATACCACCTGTATCTTCTCTCCCTCGCCCACCACCAGTAGACCGTGTAGAAGTGTGTCTCTCGAGGGGGGGGTTCTTGCTCGCTCTATGAGGACATAACCACAAATGTGGTATGCATGACAAGGCACCGTGTGGCATGTCTAACATAATCATGGATCTCATCTAGCCCACTACCTAACCCATGGGGGTTGAGGAGGTGGGCTTGGTTCTCGCCTAGGTGCAGTAGGTCCTCCGAGTGGGTTTCGGTGGGCATGAGATTGATCTTGGGCTAAGCCAAAATCGACACCCTAGAACTCAGTGATGTCAAAGTAGTTCACATGGAACCCTAACACAAAATCATCCCATAGTTTTTTTAGAAACTACTGTGGGACCTCGACATTGTTGCATGGAGGCTTGTCGAATACCATGAACCATCTCTTCCTCCAGTTTTATCTCCATGGCTAGGAATTACACCAGTCCATGCAAACTCACCTCTTCCTCACATCTGGAGGTTGTCCTATTCTAGGATCTGTAAATTTGCTCCACAGTTGGGATTTTGTGATATTCAGGTTTTTTATATCCTCTTTGGATATACCAGTGTTATAATGCTCTCTCATTCGAACCCTATATTCACTCAAACTGGTTATCTCACTATGGGCAACGTTAATATATTCTATAATGTTTTGTATTGATGTGGCAAGGTAAACCCGAGAGGATTCCCTCGTGTTCTTCAATTCATCACTCAAAATTCTTAATTGGTTTAAATCTCCATGTAATTCATCTTTGGGGTTTTCTTCTTCATTTAATTTGGGTTTCTCTTCATTTAATTTGGGGTTTGGGTCCTCTATTTGGTTTGTTTCATTCGTTTCTTTGGATAGTTCATTGGTATTGGTCATTATGGTTAGGTAATTTGTACCTGCAGTATCAAATTTTGGCCATTTCAATTGATTTTCAATTTTGTATTTTATTTTAAAGACAATAAAAACAATGAAAAAAAATAATAATTTTGCATTCCTACTTTATTTACCTTACTCCAATGTCGTTTTAGGTGATTTTCACAAGTTGGTTGGGTTCCTTGGGGGTTGAATTCGTCTCCTTGGGGTCGTTGGCTCCTCCTTGTGCCCTCGCGAGTTGCAAAAAACAATATGCACTATTTTTTTTTTAATACACAAGGATGCGCACATGTCCCTATTTGCTATCGTGCCCAACACATGCGCATGTCCAAATGCATGTATGCATCCAAATCCATGCATGTGTCCAAATGCATGCACGCATCCAAATGCGCATTGTGCACACTCTTATTGCCCACGTTGACAATCCGGAATGGAGGTTCATCAGTCTGAAGTGGAAGCGCATGCGCGCATCTATGTCGTGCATACGTGTTATTGATTTAGCCTGCTTGCACACTCCCATTGCATCATAATTGGGTAGTAGCTTCTTGCGGACGCCCTTGTTTAAGTTTAAGGTCAATAAGTTTGGTGCTAGAGAAAAAGTTAGAATTGGAGTGAAAATGAAAGTTTTAAAGTTAAATGTGGAGGTTAGATACGAGTTAAAGTTGATGTTTGGAATGAAAATGAAAATGAAAAATTGAAGTTATAGGGTAATTTAAAGTGAATAAAAAATAATTTTTAATTGAGAAGAATTACTTGGAATTGAGGTGAAAAATAAAATTAACAATTAACAATTAAAGTTTGAGTGAGCATTAATATTAAATGCACTTGTAAAATAAATTAAAATTAGAGGTTAATTTGATGTAAGTCAAAATTATTGTTAAATGTATACATACATATAGTAAATTAAATTAAAGCTAACCTCAAATTAAGACTAAAAGTTAGAGTTGATATTTGATGTGAGTTAAAAATTATAGTTGAGTGTAAGTTAAAAATTATAAACATGCATTTATAAGTAAATAAAGAATAAAATTAAAATTAATATTAAACCTAAAATAAAATTAATATTAAATTCATAGCTATATGGTAAATAAAAATGAAAATGAAATTATAAACCAAAGTTAGAGTTTGTGTTGGATTAATAGTGAAATGTATATTATAATATTGTAGAAGTTTAAGTTAAGTGAAAAAAAAAAGTGAAATTTTTTTTTTTTTTTTAAATTGTTGAAGTAATAGTGAAATGTATATTATAATATTGTTGAAGTCTAAGTTAAGTTTAAAAAAATTAAAATTAACAACAAAATTTATAGTCTATGTTGGAGTAATAGTGAAATGTATATTATAATATTATTGAATTCTAAGTTAATTAGAGTATGTGTTGGAGTAATAATGAAATGTATATTATAATATCATGGAAGTTAAAAAAAATGAAAATACTAAATGCATACATATACAAGTAAAAAATAAAAAATAAATGTTAAACTTGAAGTGAAATAAAAATGAAATTGAAATTATAAACGAGAGTTAAAGTTTGTGTTGAAGTAATAGTGAAATGTAAATTGTAATATGTTACACAAACCTTTAAGAACTAGTATATGTGATGTGTTTGTAATATTATAACATACAAACACACAAACACACATACACAAATAAACACAAACACCCAAATACACATTTAAAATTTAATACACATACATAGAATAAGTAAATATAAAAGTTGACTTAAAATGTTAAATTTAAAGTTTAAGGTTAATAAGGTTGGGGCTAGAGAAAAAGTTAGAATTGGAGTGAAAATTAAAGTTTTAAAGATAAATGTGGAACATAGATATGACTTAAAGTTGATGTTTGGATTGAAAATGAAAATGAAAATTAAAGTTATAGGGTAAGTTAAAGTGAATAAAAATTAATTTTTTATTTAGAAGAATTACTTGGAATTGAGGTGAAAACTAAAATTAACAATTAACAATTAAAGTTTGAGTGAGTATTAATATTAAATGCATGTGTAAAGTAAATTAAAATTAGATGTTAATTTGATGTAAGTCAAAATTATTGTTAAATGTATACATACACATAGTAAATTAAATTAAAGTTAAGTTCAAATTAAACCTAAAAATTGGAGTAGATATTTGAAGTGAAAGTTAAAAATTATAGTTCACTCATAGTTAAAAATTATAAACATGCATTTACATGTAAATAAAGAATAAAATTAAAATTAAATATTAACAATTATAAACATGCATTTACATGCAAATAAAGAATAAAATTAAAATTAAATATTAACATTAAAGTGAAATAAAATTAATATTAAATGCATACCTACATGGTAAATAAAATGAAATTGAAATTATAAATAAAAGTTAGAGTTTGTGTTGGAATAATAGTGAAATGTATATTATAATATTGTTGAAGTATAAGTTAAGTTTAAAAAAATGAAAATTAACAACAAAAGTTACACTTTATGTTGGAGTAATAGTGAAATGTATATTATAATATTGGTGAAGTCTAAGTTAAGTTAAAAGAAAAGTGAAAATTAACAACAAAAGTTAGAGTTTGTGTCAGAGTAATAGTGAAATGTATATTATAATATTGTTGAAGTTAAAAAAACTGAAAATTAATGTTAATACCAAATGCATACATATACTAGTAAAAAATAAAAATTAAATGTTAAACTTGAAGTGAAATAAAAATGAAATTGAAAAAATAAACCAGAGTTAAAATTTTTGTTGAAGTTATAGTGAAATGTAAATTGTAATATGTTACACAAACCTTTAAGAACTAGTGTGATGTGTTTGTAATATTATAACATCCAAACATAGAAACTCAAACATATAAACACAAACACAAATACACATATAAACACAAACACCCAAATACACATTCAAAAATTAATAGACATACATAGAATTAGTAAATATAAAAGTTGACTTAACGTTAAATTTAAAGTTTAATTTTGAGGTTAATAAGGTTGGGGAGAGAAAAAGTTGGAATTGGAGTGAAAATTAAAGAGGTTAGATATGAGTTAAAGTTGATGTTTTGAGTGAAAATGAAAATGAAAATGAAAAATTGAAGTTATAGGGTAAGTTAAAGTGAATAAAAATTAATTTTTAATTTAAAAGAATTACTTGGAATTAAGGTCAAAATTAAAATTAACAATTAATTAATGTTTGAGTGAGTATTAATATTAAATACATGTGTCAAGTAAATTAAATTTGGAAGCTAATTTGATGTAAGTCAAAATTGTTGTTAAATGTATACATACACATAGTAAATTAAATTAAAGCTAAGCTCAAATTAAGGCTAAAAGTTAGAATTGATATTTGAAGTGAAAGTTGAAAATTATAAACATACATTTACAAGTAAATAAATAATAAAATTAAAATAAAATATTATTATTAAATAAAATAAAATAAATATTAAATCCATATCTACATGGTAAATAAATAATGAAATTTAAATTATAAAAAAAAGTTAGAGTTTGTGTTGAAGGAATAGTGAAATTTATATGATAATATTGTTGAAGTCTAAGTTAAGTTTAAAAAAAAGGTGAAAAATAACAACAAAAGTTGAGTTTTTGTTGGAGTAATAGTGAAATGTATATTATAATATTGTTGAAGTCTAAGTTAAGTTTAAAAAATGAAAATTAACAAAAAAAAAGTTAGAGTTTCTGTTGGAGTAATAGTGAAATGTATATTATAATATTGTTGAAGTCTAAGTCAAGTTGAAGAAAAAACAAAGTGAAAATTAACAACAAAAGTTAAGAGTTTGCATTGGAATAATAGTTAAATGTATATTATAAGATTGTTGAAGTTAAAAAAATTGAAAATTAATGTTAATACTAAATGCATACATCTACATGTAAAAAATAAAAATTAAATGTTAAACTTGAAGTGAAATAAAAATGAAATTGAAATTATAAACCATAGTTAAAGTTTGTGTTGAAGTAATAGTGAAATGTAGATTGTAATATGTTTGAAGTCTGAATTAAGTTTAAAAAAAGTGAAAATACTAAATGCATGTACGTATACAAGTAAAAAATTAAAATTAAATGTTAAAGTTTAAAAAAAGTGAAAATACTAAATGCATGTACATATACAAGTAAAAAATAAAAATTAAATGTTAAAGTTGAAGTGAAATAAAGTTGATGTTTGGAGTGAAAATGAAAGTTAAAAATTAAAGCTATAGTGTAAGTTAAAGTGAATAAAAATGAAGTTTTAATTAAGAAGAAATACTTAGAATTGAAATGAAATAAAATTAACAATTAACAATTAAACTTTATAGTGTAAGTTAAAGTGAATAAAAATGAAGTTTTAATTAAGAATAAATACTTAAAATTGAAGTGAAATAAAATTAACAATTAACAATTAAAGTTTTAGTGAGTATTATTATTCAATGCATGTATAAAGTAAATTAAAATTTGAGGCTAATTTGATGTAAGTCAAAATTATTGTTAAATGCATATATATACAGTAAATTAAATTAAACTTAAAATTCAAATTAAGGCTAAAAGTTAGAGTTCATATTTGTAGTGAAAGTCAAAGTTAAAAATTAAAGTTGAAGTGAAAGTCAAAATTTATAAACATACATTTACAAGTAAATAAAATTAAAATTAAATATTAACATTGAGTGAAACAAAATTAATATTAAATGCATCCATACACAATAAATAAAAATAAAATTGAAATTATAAGCAAAAGTTAAAGTTAGTGTTGAAGTAATAATGAAATGTATATTATAATATTGTTGAAGTCTAATTTAAGTTAAAATAAATTGAAAATTAATGTTAATACTAAATGCATACATATACAAGTAAAAAATAAAAATTAAATGTTAAACTTAAAGTGAAATAAAAATGAAATTGAAATTATAAACTAGAGTTAAAGTATGTGTTGAAGTAATATAGTGAAATGTAAATTATAATATGTTTGAAGTTTAAAATAAGTTAAAAACAATGAAAGTGAATGTTAATACTAAATGCATACATATACAAGTAAGAAATAAAAATTAAATATTAAATTTGAAATGAAATAAAGTTGATGTTTAAAATGAAAATAAAAGTTAAAAATTAAAGCCATAATGTAAGTTAAAGTGAATAAAAATGAAGTTCTAATTAAAAAGAATTACTTAAAATTTAATGCAAATATAATGGTTTACATATTAAAAAAAAAGATTATTTATATATTTTTATACATTCATTCAAAAAAAATCATCCACATTAATTAAATAAATAAAACCATAAAAACAAGTTACTTAGCTCACATTTAATAATGCTACATTTAATTTAAATTGATATTGATTTTAAATTATAGTATTATTATTGTTATTCTTTCTTTTCCTAACACATTATACAAAAAATAGAAATAGGAAACAAACACAATCACATATAATGACACTCCTCAAAAATAGCCTTTTCCATAGCTATTTTGAGGATTTTGGAAAAAGGCCAAAAGAACCAAGGATGGCCCTTTCCCCAAAAAAATAATATCACTTTTATTAATATATATTTCTTCTAGTTTTTACATGAAAACAATAGTATAATTTACATGAAGATAATCTTCACATTATTCAGGAAAAAAGAATAATAAGAAGAAACACCCATAAAAATGAATAACAACATGCAAAGTGTTGCAACTTGGCCATTTGCATGTTTTCAGCGGATTTGAATTGAATGCTGTTGTCACAAGTTAAAAAGAAATCATCACCATTATATATTTATTTCAACAAAATAAAAAATAATCATGAAATTTTATATATTTATTTCAAGAAAATAAAAAATAAACATGAAATTTAAGGAAAATATAAATATTACAAAAACTATTAAATTCACAAAGTCTAACCTAATGAATATTCCATTAGATTGTAAAAAAAAGAGAGAGAAAATACCTCTACCTCACAACTCCATTTTTGCAATGTTTCCATCCATTGAATCCTATTTCATTAGCACAAATCAAACAATGATAATGGTTAACATTACAACATACAATAAATCAATAAATGTATAATTTAAGTAATTACAAATAAAAAATAAAATTACTCAAATAAAAAAGAAAATAATGTATACAAAACATATTAAAATAATGTATCAAAAAACAAATAAAATTGTTTTTAAATTTCTTGGAAATCCACCAAACAGCTTTAAAAAAAAATCAGAAAATTGTATTTATAAATTAAAAAATATAAACTAATAAAAAAAATAAGAAAAAAAATTAAATAATAAAATAAAAATAAATTATCAATAAACATTATAAATAATATAAATATAAATATGTATCTGATGAAAAATAACACAATAAACTTTAAGAAAAAGAACAAACTACTTTAAAATCTTAAACATAACTTACAATATAAAACTATATTTAAAATAAAGAAAAAAAACTACTGTATATATATCCAAAAGCCACAACAAGTTTACATATATTTGGAAAAATACTTTAAAATCTTAAACATAATTAATAAGATAAAACTAAAGAAAAAAACTACTATATATATATCCAAAAGTCACAACAAAGTTACATATATTTTTTTAAAAATACTTTAAAATCTTGAACATAACTAATAATATAAAACTATATTTAAAAATAAATAAATAAACTAATATATATATATATCCAAAAGCCACAACAAATTTACCCTATATATATTTCAAAAAAAACACCAAACAGAAACATAACCTCAATTTATAAAGCGGCTTGGCATTGAAAAACTAATAATATATAACTATATTTAAAAGAAAGAAAAAAACTTCTCCACATCGATGGATGTAAAAACACATGTATTTAATAAAAAACACTAAACATGAACATAACCTCAGCTTGTAAAGCCGACTGGCATTTAAAAAAAAACCCAGAAACATTAGTTGCAAATTCGAAAATGAGTGGAGACCGAAACATTTGAAAATGCAAATGAAGGATAATAAAAAAGGAAAGGATGCCTCGAGGTCCATTCCCGTAGCCTTGTTGCGAGGTAGGAATACGGCCAGACTTCGTGTTCGAGTTTTTGTTCGAAAATTTTAAGAACCGCAAGAAGCCAAAAAAACCACAGAAACAGAAAAACTTTGAAAATTCGAAAATGAGTTGAAATAGAAACAGAGAAATAATGGAACTGGTATCAAAACAGGGGCAAGTGCACTATAGGAGACTGGAAACTTAGAAAACAAATAAACTGCAAATGAAGAAGAAAAGGAAAGGAGGCTCTCCAGCCCGGTCCATTTGCTGCATTGAAGGATTATAATGTTCAAAACATGGGCAGAGACTCAATATTGGGATCAATCAAAGGATGACAACCAATGCAGAAGATGTGGTTCTAGTTTTGTGTCAACACATAGTCTACTTTTCTTAGAAAGTAAAACCATGGAAATATGCAAAATAACTTTGAAAATGAGAACAAGGGTTTGGATTAAGAAAATAAAATCTCTTAAATTATATGGAATAAGGAAACAACAACAAAATCATATAAATGAATGAATTGGTAGAGTACATTTTAATTAAAGGATCATGATGTTCAAAGGCACAAACTCTATGAATGTTCAAAGAATGACAGTAAATTACATGGAATAAGAGAACAACAAGACAAAAATAAGAAGACATTAAACATAAGTAATTTCATTAAAAAACAGCTCTTACCTGCTTCCGATTAGCCAGGAGCGAAAAAACAATGACAGAAGGGTGGGAATGAATTAGAGCAGAGGGCTCTGCCTTCCGCTGATATGATCTTGGAAAAGCGCTCGTAATAATAGATATTGCTATACGTCTTCCTTTGCCTCTGAATATGAATCAGCCTCTGCCGTTAACGATGTAGATCTGCCTCTGCCTGGGCCTGGCCTCGGCCTTTGCCTATCTATATTCAATATAAAACAATTTGCCAATGGTTAACAATTTACGAAAAAAAATTCAATAACAAATAAAGGAAAGAAACGAGCACCATGCATACCTTCTTTGCTGTTCATGCTCATACAAACAGAGGCACCATTGCTTCAGGTTGCAGGCGCTCTCAATCTCGAGATTAAAAAGAAGAAAAAAAATCTATAAAAAAAAAAAAAAAACAAATCCAAAGAAAACAAATAACAGCAAACAGTTGA